>CM040122.1:319786958-320250260 GCA_022559845.1 Amorphophallus konjac | reverse complement strand
GGGGAGTCCGCCTCTGATCAAGGTGTCTCCTTAATGTCAAAGATGTGACCTACCAAGTTACCTATTGATCTCTATTCTGCTCGTTAAAGAAAATATGTTTCAGTCAAATCCCTGGTTCTTGTTACTTGTTCATGGGCTGTTTGTCCTCAATACCTCAAGAACCTTTTTCTGAGAATAAGTCTCTTGCAGTCTAACTAGTATAGTTTTGATCAGCTCTCTCTTGGCATATCTGTTCACCCTTGTTTCCTCATCATATCCTTTGTACGCAGTTAAACTTCACCTCCTCTTCTAGGTCTTTCTTGATTACTTGATTTAAAGAATCAACACTTGTTTTAGTGCCTTAATCTTTTAAGATATGCTCATGGGTCATTCTCTGTATGAAAATACTGCTTTCTAACTCTCACTTATCCAATAGCTGCATATCTCTTTCATCTCCTTTTGATGATGTCAAAGGGGGAGAGTTTGAGGGGGAGAGATAGGAGGGAGAGTCAAATGATGGGGAGAGTGTTTTGCATTGGTAGGAATTAGTGTAAAATGAGGCATGCATGCTTGATTACTGCTTGATCACTCAATTCTGATTGCATTGACATAAATTGTCTCATTGTGTTGACTCATAGTGTTGCCATCATCAAAAAGGGGGAGACTGTTGCACTCCAACGGTTTTGATGATGTCATACACTATAAGTCAATCATGATAGTCCATCTTAATACATTTCTTTTATACATTCTTATATACTGCACTCTCTAGTTCTACTTAGAAAGTCGTGCATACTTAGTTAATTTTGCATTGAGTCCATGCTGTTGCTGCATCTTAACTGAATAGGGTCTGTGCATGCAAGCAACAAGCCAGTGCAACCTTAATTAGTTGCTGCACGCAACTAAGTCGTTGCAATGTCTGTTTACTCACATTGAGTCGGTGCAGTTTTTCTCCTAGCCATTCATTAAGTCGGTGCATATGTCCACTAGACTGCATTGCAGGTCTGTGCATATGCCACATCTCCAGCAAACCAGGTCTGCGCACACCTCTTTGATAAGTCCGTGCATAAGAGGTTATAGGTCTAATCTCAGTGCATGTATTGCGTCTTACACAGCGTCTCAGTGCAAGTGCTGCGTCTCAGTCTGTGTCTCATGCTAGAGGTCAGTGCAATGTTTTTGCTTTAGCACGTCAGTGCATATGTCTCCCATGCATGATCAAAGTCAGTGCATTATCTTTGCTTTGAGCAATAATGTCTGTGCTTGACTTGCTATATGATACGTAAAGTTTGTGCATGACCTTGGTCAAAGTAGCCTCCACTAATATCTTCTCTTGCTTGACAGATTTGTCACCTGGTCGAGCATGTGTTGGGCGAACCCAGAACCAGTGAGGTTACTCCACATGGAAGTCAATGTACCAGGTTTAAGGGCTCGTGATCCGAGGCAAGGAACAGATAGGATGATCCTGACACGTGGAACCAAAAAGGGATCAGATATGTGAAAAGAAATGGGCGGGAATCGTGTTAGCCACACGCAATCATCTGACTATAAAAAGAGGTTGAGGACTGCAAGAGAAAAGCTGCTGAAGAGTTTGAAAAGAGAGAGCATCTGAAGCCATTGCGTGTGCTGAAACTACCCTATCCGAGAGAAGAGCCTGTCTAGAAATGGTAGAGTATGAGTGATCATTCCTTTGGTTGAGCTTGAAAGACTGCTTCTCTGGAAGCTACATTTTTGCTGTTTTTGAGTGATTGTCTTCTTTTTTTTATTTAGTTTTCGAGTTGTTTCATCTATTTCTTCTATACTACTTTGTTACCCTGTAAGTGTTCTTAGAGGAAGGGAGATTGGTTCTCTGGTCGCGAGTGTAGGCAATTCACTCGTGTGTACCCTCTGGTTTAGAGGAAAGGAGGTTGGTCCTCCGGTTCTGATCTTTTGGGGGAAGTTCAGGTTCAGATCCTATAGGTATCAAGATCAGTGTTGAGGGATTTATTCCCTTGTGGCAAGCTGTAAGGCAGCGGATGTCAGCAGACTTAGTCTGTGGTGTTTTTATTGCTTAGTGCAAGGAAGCCTTACTCCTGTGGATCAGGTGAGAAAAGAATAAAGTCTTAAGACCCGATTTTTGGTTCCGCATCAGGATCCCCTCGACTTGACAGGGTAATTTGGAGAAATATTTGTGCTGTAGGGATGTAACTCCCATTGATGTATCTCTGTGTACCACGCTTGGCTTAGCTTCAGATCATCGGGAGATCATGGGAAGAATAGGAGAGCCAACAGAGGGGACAAAGGCTGAACAGAGTTGGTGTAAAAGGGCTTAAACGGTGGCTGGCTATTTGATCTAGTAGCAAAAGCCTAATCCTGTGGCCAAGGCCGTGGGATCCACTTGATCTGGCGGCTGGGAATTTTCCTGGCGACAACGGGACGCCATACGGCGGCCAGAAGTGAGGGGCTCGACTCGGCGGCCATCCGAAATGAAGTGGCAACCGGCGCGGGGTCTGGCGACAGGGGGGTGCCACTCGGTGGCCAGATGGAGCGGAGTGTGAGAGGGGCACGACAGCTTGAGCATTGTAGCTATAGTGCTTTGTGAGGGAGAGACGGTAGCTAGTACTGTAGCTATAGTGTTTGGCCACCGTATTGAGGGCTTATGCACTAGAAAGGCCAGAGAAAGGGGATTTTCTAGGATTTATAGTATGGGAAGGGGGTCTAATTGCTCGAGAGGCATGGTACGAAGGCCAGGGGGTAGGAAAGCCATGGAAAGGGCTTGGAGTAGAGTCACAGGTGCCAAGGATCCCATTGAAACTGCAGACAGAGCTTGGTAAGCTACAAACAGGACCGTAGCAGGGACACAGAACTGCGTTGTTCCTCAACTGTTGTGCAGGAGATTCAGAGGCCATGTGATGGCTTCACAGGTCTCTTGTCTCCCCTGAGGAATAATACCATCAGCGGCCTCTCATTTCACTAAAGGAATGGGGGCATATTAAAAGAAATGGAGAGATATTCCCAATGGAAACTGGTGCGTAAGATGGGGCAGAACCCATATGTGCCTATTCAAGGATGCAGAGAGACCACCTTCAGGAGGTAATCGGCCACTCTGCTCCCCATGGGGTGATTTACAAAGGAAAAACATCGATGAGAAAACTCATATGAAATACAACATAGTCGACCAACGACATTTATTCGTCCCTGGGGAACCTCTTTTCGGCCCAGATATGTTGATCGTCAAAAAAGAATCACACACAAAGATGCATAGAAATCGAAGGGAAGAAGGAAGGACAATAAGAACACAAAATATCCACCAACGTTTTCATGCCTCTTTTTTATTCACATACAGGAGACCTTACATCATATGTAAAGAACAGAGATTACATAAAAAAAGGAAATATGAGAAAGCGAAGAAGAACAAGCAAAAACATGTAGCCCATCAGGGCCTTAGATGGTGGCACACCAACCTGTAGCCGGACACTCCCTTTCTCTTCTCTTCTCATACTATTCTTCCATCGCTCTTCGGTCACTCTTTAGGGTTTTTTTTCTGGCCTTTTTCTTCTCTTCTTTCGGCTTCTTCTCCTCCATGTCTTCAAAACTGGGGATTTATTTTCTTCTCCTCCTTTTTTATTTGAAACTGAGGATTTTATAAGGTTTTTATCCCTTTGATATGGCGGCGAAATGTGATACAGCGGCATGGAGGCGCGCTTTTCTTGGCCGCTGGATGAGACTTGGCCACCGGATCACATTGGCTGCTAGATCCATTTACGTGCGGCGGTTAGCTTTGTCCCATTCAAGCCTCTTTTGGCCCGCCTGAGCCTCTTTATTTTATGTAAATATCTCTTCTTCATTGTTCAGCCCATGCTTCACATGTCTTAGCAGCACTCGGCCCCTTTAGAGTAATTCATCCACACCATCCGAAGTGTAGCGATGCTTTCCTTCGAGAACGGTCTTCTCAGAGATAGTTCCAACTGTATCTTCAACTATTCTCGACGATCGGGAGGTTGTTGGGAAGCTTAAGCGGGCAGATGGTTTCCTGGGGATGTCTGACAGACAATTTGGTGATTTGTTCGACTTCAGTCACCCTGGTGATAGACGATGACTTGCTGGATAGCAGCTTTGCCGAGGAGGCGTAGTCGGGTGTGATATTGTGGTGCTACTAGCTCCTCCTGATGTACAACAATATCGAGATCAACAGAACCGAGTTTTCACAAAATCTTTTGGAACTCCAGGCATCATGGGTAGAGATTCCATGGGCTTCAAACTTATCGCCCTTTTCTCCGTATAATAATTTTTCAAGTATCAACAAATGCCCCCCACCTGCAGGCGACGTAAGTGAGGGACAAGTGACACGGGGCCTACGGGTGTAATATTTGACCGTTGATCAGTCATTCACCCACTTGCCTTACATTTGTAGCTTCTGGGGCTAACTCAAAGCCAGTGGATTGGATCAGGTCCATTTAATGGGCCCTGCGTTGACAAAGTGGCTTAAATGGGCCTGCAGGTTTGATCCGACGACAAAATGGCCGTTAGGGTCTATTGATACGGTGGCATGGGTTTTTATCGACGGTCAAGATTGTAGACACGTGATCCGACTATAGAGAGGTGCGTGGGGGCTCTTGATCCAGCAGCCAGCCATTTGATATGGCGGCCTAGGCTCGATCCAACGGCCATAGGCGCGGGACCCCTCGATCCGGCGGCTACCGTGTGCAGCGCCTCCGATTTCGCCTTAAAGCCCTAGGAGAGAGGGAAAACCCTCTTATTCCTAATTCGAATGGCGACTGCTCTTTCTCTTCTTCTCCATTCGCTTGACATGGTGGCAGACCCGTCTTCTTCTCCCTCGCTCGCGCACGAAGGCAAGCCCATTGGCACGGCGGCTCGAGCACTGTGCTTCTCCTCTTTTGTTCATACACGGCGGCCAGGTTCACCTCGCCATTCGCACACGGCGGCAAGACAGGTGGAGGCTCCTTCTTCTCTACGATTTATTGGAGCGGCCCTGGAGCTATCCCATGGTCTTTTTTAAGGAGTCATCTCACCCTATGGTTGTGATGTACTTTCTATTTCTTCTTGGCAGATCCCCGGATAAGGGGACACTCTGCCAAAATTTCTTTAGAGTTTCTTTGATTCATATCTTCATCAAACCTTCACTCCTGACCCTTCTCTTTTCTTGCATATGTTCAATAGGCCGGATGGCTTCTGCTTCAGCTCCTTCGGGTTCATCTTCTCATGCTCCGCAGCCCATTCGTTTAGCCCAACTGTGACTTGGACAAATATGCATGAACTGGACATGGGCCATGATAAGATAGCAGTGGTTCATGAATCTTCAAATTTTGAGACTGATATTGTGGCCCCTTCATGTCTTTTAACTGCGACTGTCACCTTCTGCTACCGCTGCTGTCACGCCCCGAGCACGGAAGGAACCTGGTATGCGTGACGAGTTTATATCAATCATGTCAATCAGAGCATAAGGAATTCGACCTATAGACAGAGCGTGCAAAAGTAAAGATAATAAACCAAATCCTTTATTTTATTAATACCATCAAATAACTCCAACTAGTTTCCATACATAATCCTTCAAAGTAATTGACAAACTAGACTCAATAAAGAGGAAAACACAATGATAGACTCAAGAAAGATGAAAAAGACACGACTAGGTACACGCTTCAATGGTCGTATGGCTCTACACTCTTCACTCATGTTCAATCCCATTCAAATGATCATCGTCATCGGAATTACCTGAAAAATAGGAGGAAAAAAACTAGGGTGAGCGAACGCTCAGTAGGAATTATATCCCTATTCCAGACATTGCTTAAAGTAATTTACCAATTAATATAGTGGCATGCTCATGTATGCAAGAACGCAATAAAGTAATGAGAACGGATTATCCAGAAATATCAAGATAGCTAGAATTTATGAAGTTTCAAGTATAATCACGCATCAAGACATATAGTATCAAGTCAAGTCATGAGATATTGGCTATTCATTTATTTCAAGTACTGCCCATGTCGGGCCACGCAAGTCATGCATGTCATGTCAAGTAGTATCAAGCACTAGAGAGATTGTGGAATGCCATAAATCAAGCTAGTCATGCACTTTGGTGCAATGCCACACCGTGATCAATATAGCTCCCATGGGCACAAGTACTTTCGGGTGCTCCTCTTATGACTAGATCGGACCCTATATGCACCAGCATTGAGTCATGTATATATGTTTAGACATCCACTATAGTTTATAGCCAAAGAGTTCCAAAGGAATAAGCCATTGTAGGATGATAAGGTAGATTAACGGAAATATGAGTTCAAGGATAGAACTTTAGTAAGGACGACATAGCGATAAATCACGTATAGAAATAATGACACGTGTGAATATGGGAAATTGGCGTCCACTTAGGTCGCCACCAATTATAGAAATAGCGTCCACTGTAGTGGTCGCTCATTCCTGTGAACAGTACAAGCACGAAGAATTTACGTCTATGTAAATGGTCGCACATTCAATTGGCGTCCACTAGCCCGGTCGCAGATTTCAGGCAGGGACTGACTTCTCAAAAGAGGCCAGAACATCACTCTATGAGGGCTAGTTGTCATGTTTCTTCAGAGTGACGTGACAGTATAGGTTTAGGGTTTTTATCGTACAACTAACTCGACTGTCTTGAGGGAATCCAAGGCTAGCGGAGATTTACGGAGATCTTAATGAAGAAAGTACTAGTCCGAGAGAAGGAATATCCCGCAGAGGGTCCAATCATCATCAAGAATTGAGGTGTAAGCATGAAACAACGTGAGAAACATGGACTCTATCCACAGACTAGGATAAGAGTGCCAAAAGACCCGCGATATGGGCCGAAAAACTGATAGAAACTATGAGAGCAAGAATCTGCGTCCACTCAGACATGCGCTCATTCATAATTGTGCATTTGTGTGAAGTGTCACTTAATCAATGATTAACATAATTCCAAGAAAAATACTAAGAATTAGCGACTCTGTGCACGGGTGCTAATTCTAGAGATTTCCAGAAACCAATAATATTTAATTATAATTGGGGATTGTACGCGACGGCGCTCATTCTTTAAATTGTGTCCATGATTATGTAGAAGATTCATGATTTTCCAAATATTTTCTATTTACTAAATTTTTACAAAATAGCGCCTCCTTACAGGGGCACTTATTCATTAATGTGCGACTATTTGAACAGTCGTTCATTCTTTTACTATTACGCATCGGGCAGGTATGTTTAACACTCATGCTACTATTCATTTAAATGAACTTCCGTTCACTAGGGATGAACAGTACCACTTTGATATTTACAAAGAATTTCATAAATCTAAAAATATGGACATGTAGAGAAAAATTTGGGGAATCTAGATATATGCAGAACATGAAATTTAGATGTAAGGTTACATAGTTATTAAATTTTAAACATGCTATATTTATCAATTTGCAAATAAATTGGCATCTGGTATACTAGTTGTTAATTAATGGGTGTCTCTGTGATGAGTCGCAATATCAGGAATCTGCGCCCAAGGTGTTGGTCGCAAATTCTTTTATATGCAGAAACGAAAGAACGACATCCAGAAAACTATCAGGATATGATATATGCATGCGTGGAACAATATGTTTACATGTTACAAGGTTTGATCTTGGATTTAGAGAAAACATACGTTTTGGTTGATCGAACGACGAACGTAAGAGAAAATAATATGCAGCGGACGAAGTACTACAGCTCGATAGAAGAAGAAGTAGCACGGGCAGCAGCAGACGACCGTAGAAGGAAAGAAGAACAACCTTTCTCCTTCACATTCACAATCGAAGAAGAAGAATATGCTCGTCGCTCCTACAGCTGCAGCAGCAATACGGAAGAAGAAAGAAGCGGGCTATGACAGTAACTGTAGCCGCTACGAGAACCTCGGAGGAAGAAGCAGTCCACGCTCAACACCGCAAGGGAAGAAGAGGATCTTCCTTCCGTTCACGACAGCAGGATCTAGGAGGAAGACGACGAAGGCAACGTCGACGCAAGGAACAGATCGAGCAACAATAGCCTTTTGCTTGTTCTATGGAGCAGGGCTTTTATTGAGAGAGATCCTAGCAGAAGCTTTAAACTTCCTAATGGGATTAAATTCTCACGTTGCAATCCTAGTTAATGTTAAATTTCCCACGTACATCCTTTTCTTTCTAAATCTGCAACCGCTTTCCCAAAAGAACTAAAAACCTTAAATTCTCATGCAGAGTTCGAACGTGACGTGGTTTTTGGGTTTTATAAATAACCCATAATATGTATATATGTGTATATGCCCTATTCCTCCTTTGACGTGGAAAGGGTTATAGGCTTTTGTTTATTAAGCCCATTTATATATATATGGGTTAAGGCCTTCAATTGGGTTGAGGTTTGGGCTTTATTTTTATTTGATTTGGGCCCTTGTCTTATTTATTTAGAGAACCTGTTATGTGTTTAATTCATTTAAGAAATTTTATTCCTTATAATTATATCCGGGATGCTACACCTCCCCCATATAAAAGAATTTGGTCCCCAAATTCAATTGCATATAAATATGAAGGGTGCATAGTACTTACAATTCTGGAATAAGTCTGGGAACCTTTTCTTCATAGATTCTTTTGTCTCCCACATGGCTTCTTGTTCGAGATTTTTGTTCCATTGAATCTTTACCATAGGGATCGTCTTGTTCCTTAGCACATGAACCTCGCGATCAAGGATCCTTAATGGTCATTGTTCATAAGTAAGATCCTTTTGTATTACCAGATTATCATGTTCTATGATGTGGGATGGATCATGAACATATTTGTTAAGCATAGACACATGGAACACATTATGGACCTTGGATAATTATGGTGGCAAGGCAATCTGGCAGGCAACCTCGTCAACTCTTTCCAACATTTCAAAGGGACCGATATACCTTGATGTAAGCTTGCCCTTAACACCAAATCTTATAATGTCTCGTCCTAAGAAAACCTTAAGAAAGGTGTGATCTCTAACTTGGAACTCGAGGTCTCTCCTTCTAGTATCAGCATAAGTCTTTTGTCTAGACTGAGCCATCTGAAGTCTTTCTCTAATGATTTGAATCTTCTCGGTAGTATCCTTTACCATCTCCGGTCCTAGAAGTTACTTTTTGCCAACTTCGTTCTAGCATAGTGGTGAGCGGTAACTCCTTCCATATAGTGCCTCGAAGGGTGTCATTTGAATACTTGCCTGGTAACTGTTGTTATATGCAAACTCGACCAGGGGTAGATGATCATGTCAGCTTCCACCAAAATCAATAATACAAACCCATAACATGTCTTCCATGATTTGATTTATTCTCTCAGTCTGACCATCCGTTTAAGGATGAAAAGCAGTACTAAAGTTGAGTCTTGTCCCCAACGAATGTTGTAGACCCTTCTAGAAATGAGAAGTGAAGCGTGGGTCTCGATCAGACACGATTGAAACAAGAACTGCATGTAGTCTCACGACTTCTTTGATGTACAAGGTGACTAGAACATCAACCGACCATCGACTCTTTATAGGCAAGAAGTGTGCTGACTTGGTCAATCGATCTATGATAACCCATATTCCATCATGTCCGCCTTTAGATTTAGAAAAACCCATGATAAAGTCCATGTCGATATCTTCCCACTTCCACTTGGGAATGTCCAGAGGATGTAATTTACCAGCAGCCTTTTAGTGTTCCACCTTGACTTGTTAGCATGCGCGACAACGAGAAATAAAGTCTGCTACCTCCCTTTTCATGTTGGGCCACCAAAAAGTCTGTTTCAAGTCCTGGTACATTTTGGTAGATTCGAGATGAATTTTGTACCTTGATCTGTGAACTTCGTCTAAGATTTTCTTCTTCAACTTCGGGCACTCCGGTACACATGTCCCTTCTCGGAATAATAATCTTTCATCTGGTGCTAGTTTGAAATCGGGTTGTTCTTCTAACTTGCCCTTTATTTCTACTAACACCGGGTCATTGTCTTGAAGTTCCTTGATCTCGGAGAAGAAATCCGATTGTATCCTCATGTGTGATAGAGTAATATACCATCTCTCCTTGTCCATGCTTATATCGAGTTTGGAGAATTGTTCTAAGATCTTCCATTCTTGGATCATACAATTGGCTAATAACGCTCTCGGCTTTCGACTAAGGGCATCAGTTATAGGATTATCCATTCCAGGATGATATTGTATAGTGAAGTTGATGTCTTGAGATACTCTAGCCAACGTCTTTGTCTCATATTCAATTCTTTTGGAGAAAATAAATACTTGAGAATTTTATAGTGGGGTACACAGTGAATTATTCTCCATAGAGATAGTGTCTCCAGATCTTTAAAGTGAATACTATCACGGCCAGCTCTAGGTCATGCACCGAGTAGTTCTCCTCATGCTTCTTTAATTGTTCAGAAGAGTAAGTAATGACTCTCCCTTGCTGCATTAAGACACATCCAAGGCCAATGCTAAATGCATCGGTATACGCCTCTAATTTCTCTCCTTCGGTCGGTAATGCTAAAACTAGAGCAATCGTCAGATGATCCTTCAAGGCTTAAAAGCTTATCTCGCAATCTTCATTCCACTTATAAGGAATCTCCTTGTGGGTCAGCCTAGTAAGAGGAACAATGATTTTGGAGAAGTCCTTTATAAATTTCTGATAATAACTAGCTAGACCCAAGAAACTTCGGATCTCGGTTGCATTTCTCAGCCTTTCCCAATTCTTTACAGCCTCGACTTTTGATGGATCCACAGATATGCCATCCTTTGAAATCACATGGCCTAAGAAAGATACCTCCTCGAGCCATAAATCACAATTGCTAAGCTTGGCATAGAGTTGATTCTTCCTTTATATTTGTAATGCGGTCCTTAAATACTCTTCATGGTCTTCCTCAGTCTTTGAATAAATCAATATATCATCAATAAAGACCACTATAAATTGGTCTAGATGAGGCCTGAAAATGCTGTTCATCAACTGCATAAAGGCTGCAGGGGCATTTGTTAGTCCAAAAGGAATAACAGTAAATTCGTAATGCCCATACTTGCTCCAAAATGCCGTCTTGTGAATATCCTCATCCTTGATCCTTAATTGGTGATATTCCGACCTGAGATCAATCTTCGAGAAATATTTGGCTACATATATTTGATCAAATAATTCATCGATCCTCGGCAGTAGATACTTGTTCTTGATGGTAAGGTGGTTCAACTGCCAATAATCGATGCAAAGTCTTATTGATCCATCATTCTTCTTTACAAAAAGTATAGGCGCTCCCCACGGGAAGTACTTGGCCTAATGAATCCTTTCTTCAAAAACTCCATCAATTGATCTTTTAATTATTTTAGCTCGATGGGGGACATCCTATATGGTGCCTTAGAAACCGAGCCACCACCAGGGACAAGGTTGATGGTGAAGGCCACTTCTCTTTGTGGGGGTAATCCGGGCAAATCGTCCAAAAACACATAGGGAAACTCCTGAACCATGCGGATGTCTTCTATCTTGTTCTTCTTAACTTCCGTGGCAGACACGAATGCTATGAAAGCCACACACCCCTTTCTTAAGAGCTTACTAGCTCAGAGAGTCGAAATAAGAGGTGACTTGTTTTGACTCCAAGGACTAGTGTAGACAATTTTCAGGAATCCCTTAAAAGTTACTTTGCCGTTTTGGCAATCTATAACTGCCTTGTGTGTGGATAGCCAATCGACTCCTAGTATGACATCATACCCGTCCATATCTAGACATATCAGGTTGGCAGGTAGATTTTTCCCTTTTACCATAACTTCACAATTTGGGTAATGGTGTGAAATTTAGGATTCATTTTTGAGAGGAGTGGAAATAACTAAATCTATTCAATTCGGTTCCATAGGTAATGAATCAACAATTTTTTTGGAAACAAAAGAATGAGTCGCGTCGGTATCAAACAGGACATGAGCAAACTTAGAACAAATCTTTAATGTACCTTCCACAAGTCCACCTTCATCTTGCTCCGCCTCTTGAAGAGCTTGGAGATGGCCATGCTTCCTTGCCAGGCGCTTCTCATCGTTGGCTTGATCATTGAGTAAGGGACAATTGAGAATCCGGTGATCGCGGATCCCGCATCAGAGACATGCTCCCAATCATCTCCAGCATTCCTCGGCCTTATGGCCGACCTTGTCACAATGCTTGCACACCTCTTTGGAAGGTGTGGTAGTAATAGAAAAGGGCTTGTTACCCTGATCTTCTTCTCTTGGGAGGAATCTCCTCCATTGCTAGTTCCCTTGTTATTGAAGGTCTACTTGAATGAGCTGGATCTTGTAACGTGCTCCTTCTTGTCCTTCCCACGGATCCGGTCGGACAATTCCGTGGCATCTTCTAGTAGCTGGGCTCTCTGCACAATCTCCGAATATACTTGAATGTCCATCGGCGCCAGTTGAGTTATATATTACGGCTGAAGCCCATTAAGAAATCTCTGAGCCTTCATCTTCTCGGTACACACTAGATGTGGTGCATACCTTGATAGCCTAGAGAATTGAGTCTCATACTCGGCCACTGAGAGAGTCCTTTGCTTGAGTTTGGCAAATTCTGCGGCCTTCTTCTCTTATATCCTATCAGAAAAATACTTGTTGTTGAAGTATTCCATGAACTCGCCCGATGTGATATGATCGTGAGGCAATGTAGCTTCTACCGATTCCCACCAGAATCGGGCATCCCGCTCTAGTTGGAAAGTCTCTAGCAGGACCTTCTCCTCGTCCGTGCATTGCATCACACGGAATATTCTCTCGATCTCCTTAACCAAGTTCTCGGCATCGTCAGGGTCGGACTATCCGGTGAACTTCGGCGGGTTCATATTGCGAAAACTACGGTGGAGATCACCCGCTCCACGATTTGCTCACCCTATGCCACTTGTTGTAGCACCTGGGTAAGACCTTGGACAATGCGTTGCATATCGCGCCATTGAGCACGTTCGGCGGCCATGGTCCTACAAGGTGTTAAATAACTACATTAATAATTGATGAACCAAGGGTCTTATTGTCCTAAGTTAACTTAACCCATGGCTCTACCCATCTCATCGGGTAAAAGATATAAACCTATCCTTGGACTTGGTTTCCTAGGAATTTGAATATCCTAGGCTCTGATACCACAAATAATTGTCACACCCCGTACTCTATACCGTCGAGGTATTGTCCGCTTTTGCCTACCGGCCTCACGGTTTTGTCCCTTTCTAATAGTGATCGGCTCTAGAATGGAGGACTTCCCAGGAGGTCACCCATCCCAGTACTACTCCCCATTAAGCATGCTTAACTTCGGAGTTCTTTTTAAGAACTGAGCCGATACTTCAAAAGGCACCTCGATGATATAGAGTACAACTTAACTATATTTGAGGGTGTTACAACGGATCAACGAGGGGTTTGTTTATCGGCATAGGGTAGATGCCGGAGCAAAGGAAAGGTTTAGTGGTATAGGCGTAAGGCCTATGCCGGAGGTTTTAAGCATTGATCCCGACGATGATGCCAGTGGATCAATGGTGGTTGCGGATGTCCCAGTGGGACATGTGATGAATGTTATGTTGAGAATTTCCACGATAGGGGTTGAGAAATGAATAGTGATGATATACATACATACATACATATACATATATATATATATATATATATATATATTGATTACTGTTGAGTCTCTCCAAGTGATTTTAATGATAACAAAACCCTTGACGTGCTTTTCGTCTCATGCCGTGCAATTTTATCAAGAGCGAACTCAGAATGTATCTGAGGCTATTGTGCGTCAGTGTTTTTGGTGATAACAAAATTCTACTTTAGTTGAGGTTGATGATATCAAAACCTTGGAGTGGCCAATAGCCTAGCACCGTTTAATTACAAAAGTGCAAGCACATGTATGCTCTCAAAGCCATTTCCATCACAAGCTAATGCACAAACAAATCATGTCTCACAATGCCCAGAACAAGTTAAATTAACTCAAATTGAATGGAAAAAAATGAGGACACAAAGTCTTTTGTATGTGGATATGATTTATGGGCTAAACGAATCTATTTTGCAAGAATTCCAGAGTTCGGTCGACCAACTTGGTTGGTTCAGTCGACCAATCCTTCCAGCACCTAGGACTCTGTAAAATTACAGAGATTAGTTGACTGACGGCCCATGATCGATTGACCGAATTAGCCAGCGTTGGAAGTCTTAGAAATTGTCACAGTTCGGTCGAACGACCGACTCGATTCGGTTGACCGAACCCTTCGAAGCCCCTTTTGTTGACTTTGTTTCTTCAACGGGTTCAAAGCTTCTCTTTTGGACTTTTGGGTTCTAAAGCCACTAGACATGCCTAAATTCATGGATCTATGTTTCGACATGTCCCTTGACCAACCCAAGACTTATAAAAACATCTCTTAGGGGAAAGAAACCCTAATGATCCAAGGAGAAAAAGGGAAGGCTATCAAGGGAGAAAGAAAGCTCTACAAGAACTCCATCAACAGTGATTCGTCCACAAATTCTTCATCCAAGATCAAGTTTCTCAAGATCAAGCTGAGGCAAATCAAGTGGATATCAAGTGGAGATTCAAGCTTCATTCAAGATCTGCATTATATACTCAGGGGGTGCCTAAATTAGAAGTCTTTCTTTCGTGTTTCATCTTCTAAATTATTTGAGCTTCAAGTTTGTGTTCCTTGTGATTTGTAAACATCCATGTGTGTGTGTGGATCATTTCAGATCCATAGTTGTGTGTGTTGTCTCGTTCAGATCCGTGGTTGTGCATGGATCTCTTCAGATCTGTGTGTGTGTGTGGATCTATCCAGATCTTGGTGTTCGTGTGTGTAAAGTGCCGCATCTGTTGTAGTGTGTGTGTGTGTGTGTGTGTGTGTGTGTGTGTGTGTGTGTGTGTGTGTGTGTGTGTGTGTGTGTTGTTGATCCGGTCATCGGATCGTGTTTGAAACTCCGTTTCCATGTGTGTTTGTGTTGGGGTTTGTTCCCTGTGTGTGTGCAGGCCTGTCGACCTATGTGTTGTTGGTGTTTTGACTCCGTGTTGGGGATTTATCCTCGTGCTGGTTTTCTAACAGTGAAGCCTCACCAGGTTTTGGTGAGGGATGGACGTAGGTTATCGTCATTGCATCTGAACAACCTTAAAATTTCTTGTGCCTTGTGGTTTGAGCTGTATGGTTTGATCCATTTCTCCTACCTCTTTTCTGTGTGATTGTTCATGCATATTGTTCTTCCGCATTTGTCTCTTCATATTTAGCAAAATCGGTTATTGTGAGTGACTGATCTTGATTGATCTAATTTGTATTTTAACAGATCTGAACTTCTTAGTTGATGTTTTATCATATCTTTTTAAATCGGGTCAAAGTTTCTTAAAATATTGAATCACCCAATTCACCCCTTCTCTTGGGTGTCGTTGATCATGGGACTTCAATTGGTATCAGGACTAAGGCTCTACTTCATAGATCTAACGATCTAGAGAAAGATCCAGATCAATGGCTACCACCATGTTCACCATGAACTCTCCGCCTGTGTTTTATGGTTCTAACTTCAATTTGTGGTTAGGAAGAATATGCAGCCTAGTCAACTCATACGACCCTAAGCTATGGACGGTTATTTCTCAAGGTCCTTATGAGTTGCTTGAAGACGAATCAGTCTGGACTGTAGATTATGAGTTCAAACATGATCAACATTGCTTGGTTCTAAGTTTGCTCACTACCACAGTTAGTGCTAATAGTTTTCCTTTTGTGTGTAGCTACAGCTCCGCAAAGGACATACTGGATGGCTTAGCCGGCTTTCATGAAGAGAATGAGGATAAATGTATTATGGCAGGTATGAGTGATCACAACAGTGATCAGCAGAATGGATCACCCTTGGAGGTAAAATCAGATTATGAAAATATATTTAGTGCCACAGAATTTATGTAATAATTTCTGAGTTATTTATAGAACTTTCTGAAATTTATGAGTGCTAAATAGATTAATAAAAGGATTATTGGATTAATAAGTCATTATAAGGCCCAATTATGTTAAATAATTAACCTAGTCTATTTTAATAAAATCCAAAAGGTTTAAGAACCAAGCCCATTAAGTTTGACCCATATTCTAGAAGGTTATTTAGCATATTTACGTATTTTAAGGATAATATACCATTTTTATAGATAATAATATGGATAATTAACAAAAGAGTTTGATTGATGTTGAACTCTATGCACGTTGGATGTAGCGGTCTATCGTGCGACCGCCACAGCCATGTAACACACCAATCTTGATGTGTTACATTTTGTCAGTTCCGTGAAAGAAAGAACGAGCAAAAAGATTAGAACTTTGGGATCTTATCTACAAGAGATCGACTTGGGAGAGTTTATAACATTACTAAGGACTCTTAGGGATTAGGTTCTGACAAATTAAGGACTCTGGAATCGATCTAATCTTCAAAACCCTATAAATAGGACCTAGTTCTATACTGAGCGACCTTTACTTTTGGCTCGTGAAGAATCAAGGAAAGGAGATATAATTTCGGGTAAGTTCTATAGAAGATTTTGTTTAGTATACTTTAGAGTAATAGTTCTCCAAATTTCATGTTAGGAGATCGAGCAACCAAGGAGATTGAAGCTTCCAAAGTTACTGGTTTGACTATAATTACCCAGGAATCTGAACGAAAGTCCTCTGAAGACCAGGAGATTAGGACATCTAAACGAGGTAATTAGAATTCAATCCTTTAGAACTTTTTGATCACCTTAGTTTCATATTCTTACCCTCAAAATTTCACATCTTTAGGACAAGAGGTTGGAGAGATAGAACAGCAGGAAGTTGCTGGAAAATCACTGGATAGGGAGAACTAGGGCTCGATTTTCAGATTCAAATTAGAAGCTTAAAGCCTAGTTAAGAGGTAGGTTATCTCATGATTGGCGAAAACATCTTGTTAGGGATAAAAGTCCTCTGATTGTGCTTGATTTCATGCATTATAAACTATTAATTTCATGTTTTAGTGGGTTCATGCATACATACATATCCTTAGCCCTAATCAAAGATCAAAGATATTATCTTGTCAATTCACTGCAACCTATGCATCTAAATGACCTTTACTTCATTTTTTCATGTTTGGGGTAGTTAAATCTTTTCAAAACATGACATGGTTTTAAATCATAGTCGTTTAATTTCTTTATACTGTTAGCAGGGACTCTAACGCATCATACTTAGACCGTCACAGACTGTAACGGTCTTACGATAAGCCGCCACACCCTCTGTTGCATTCTAATTGCTCTGTTGTCTCTGACGCACCATAACAGGAGCGTTATATTACTGTAACGGCCTCTCGATAGACCGTCACAATCATTGTGACGCACCTATTCTAGACCGTCAGGGTAACTGTAGACAGAATGGGAAACTATTAATTTAACTTTTAAATAAGCCTAGTTATCTAAGTTTTGACCTGATTTCATGACTTTAAGTTTATTCACTGATTCATAATAGAAATTGCATGATTAAGGTATCTTAAGTTATTTTAAGTTATGTTAATTTCATGTTCCAAAATTCTATAGTTTTGTATTTAAATCATGATTTTCCAAAGATGTATTAACAGAGTTTTATCATGATTTCCTATTGTTACACATCCTCTCTATCAAAAGAGTCATTTCTCAAAGTACATGGCACATATTCCAGTATGTTGTCCATTAGTTCACTTTGTACTATAGGAACATTATTCTTGGACATGAGGACCTCTCTATTGGATATTCCTTCCAATAGATTAGGAAATCTTGTTGCAAGGCCTCCGCAATTCTCCGCGAGCCTTGGATTCCTACTAGGATGCCGAGTTGGTTGTACCATTAAAACCCAATTGATTAGATTACACTATCGATGTTTCTGGTTATCAGTAGTGTAACGGATCTATATTGGACTGTCAGGCACATGTAACGGCCCAATATACGACCGTCACATCCAACTAAGTTCGATTTCTTGGTTCTGGATTCAAACTAATGTAACGGCCCAATACTGGAGCGTCACATCATGTAACGGCCCAGTACACGACCGTCATAATGCTTGAGTATTTTAACCCGAGGGTTGACCAAGGGTTGATATTCTAAGGTTTCCAGATGGACTCTTGATGATCTAGAACTTATCATATTGATCAAGAAACCTAATATAATGAATGAAAAATAAAGAATGTACCGTTATGCTGCTGATTTATTTCCATAAGCATAACATAGTATAAGTCATTCTTGATTTCTCATGACTCTTATTAAAGCATTCATTCATTGAATTATTATTATCAAAAGCTTGTTGGAATTGTACATTCTTGGCCATACTTTATAGTTACATGCGTTGAAAAAGCTTGATTTATACTTGAAGATGCGATCGAGCACTGATTGTGTTCAAGGGCTCTATGCTAGTCCCCTCGGCTGATTGTCGGAAACATACTATTATAAACCATGGGGTATGATGCTACTGGCGTCGCATTGCACTGGGAGTACTTTCTTTATAAATAAGTGAAAATCCATAAATACGATATAGCACGACATGACTTTCTAGTACATGACTTTCTTGATATTCCACAGAAATTCACGAAGTACTTGCTCATAAGCAAAAGATACTGGAGTGATGATTATGTGGCTTGCTAGTACATTCTCGTTACATTCTTGTTCATGAAAGGCCATATCATGTTCTTATAACATTCTTGCTAGTTCATACTTGCTCTTATTCTATCTTACATACTTTGGTTTAATCGCATGATTGATCGCATTCGCATGATTTTACCTTATTCCTCTAGAGCAAAAACGTTAATTACTTTAATGATGCCTTCATGTTGATGCGAAGATACCTACTGGGCAAGTGAGCTCATTACCTATTTCCATTCTTTTCAGGAAATGAAAGTGATTCGAATTCGGATTCGAGTTATACAAGTAGAGGGTCCGAGAGCGAATGAAAGTATTGTCAAAGATGAGAGCGAAGACTTAAGAAAGTCTATATTGTTTAGATTGATTCTATGTAATTTTTCTATTTCTTGAGTCTGATAGATTGGAATAAGTTTAATTAGTGGTTGTATTTGAATACTTGATTATTAATGAAAGTTGGAGTTTGAGTAAATATTGTGCAATTACATTTATGTATGTGATTGTCTAGCGCTCTGATCATTCTTGCTTGCAAGAGGCTTACCATGTCGGCTATTCACGTTTCTCGAGCGAGTCTTCCGCTGTCATAAAGGCTCGGGGCGTGACAGTTAAGTTGATATCAGAGCCTAAGTCTCAGGACTTAGGAAGAAGAGTCATGTCATATGATAAGTCCAAGGTTTAAGGACCCATACCTATGAACTAAGGAAGAAATCTCCACACCCATGTGAGAATTGGGTAGAGCCCGGGATAAGATAGTTAATTAGCTTTAAGATTGATTTTCCTTCCAATTCCACGAGAAAGAACAAGTTGTTATTTTCTCTCAGGTACCCTATTTTTACTATGGCTCATCGCGTAAATTGGGATGGCATGCAGCAAACAGTTGCTGGCCTCACTCAGGCATTACAAACCATGGCGCAAGCTAGCGCATGAGCAAGGGCTGGTGATTTACATCGCAACTTTCGGAGCTTAAACCCTCCACGTTTCTATGGTTCTTCTAATCTAGAATAAGCGGAGAACTGGATAGACGAAATGAATCGTATCTTTGATGTTATTCAATGCACCGATCAAGAGAAGGTGCGTCTCGCAACCTTCCAACTCAACAAAGATGCCCGTACATGGTGGAAGTCGGTTCCGACACCTCCGGTCGATGCACCTCATACATGGGATGGTTTTCTTACCCTATTCCGTGCCAAGTACTTTTCTGAGCACGTAAAAGAGAGAAGGGGTATGGAGTTCGCCGCTCTTCGGCAAGGAATGATGACGGTTGCCGAATACGAACTACAATTCTCAAGGCTTGCACCTTATACATCGCATCTTATTAGCACCGATTTATTGAAGGCAAATCGATTCATGGACGTGTTACGGCTCGATTTCATTCAGCAGCTCGGGACCTAAAACATCCGTACTTATGCGGAAATGGTTCAACGAGCGTATTTATGTGAAAGGACCTTAGAGAAGGTCGAGTAATTAAATGTGAAAGGAGAAGAGTCTAGCTGACGCTCAGATCGGCGTTATAAGAAAGAAAAATTCAGTATCACGGAGCCCTACAAGAGCCATGATAGTAAGAAAAGATCCAGGAATGGGAATGGTGGAAGTTCCCATAAGTAAAAGAAAATCAAGGAGGAGGAGCAAGTTGCTACAGCTTGCACATTTTATGAAAAATTCGGCCATTCGACTGAGGAGTGTTGGAAGCGCCTCGGCGCTTGTTTACGTTGTGGAAGCAGGGAGCATTGCATGCCAGATTGCCCCCTTATGAAAGACCAATCGTCTGGTGGAGGACGTAGGAGACAGGCTCGCCTCAATGCCGTTCTAGAAGAAGAGGAAGTGCTAAGGGATGGTGGGCTTATGGAAGGTACTCTTTAAATTTGTTCTCGCCCTGCATTTGTGCTATTTGACACTGGTGCCTCTCATTCTTTTATCTCCACTACTTTTACAAAAATATTATCAATTACATTAGTTCCCCTACCTTCAGATCTCGCTATTTCCACACCCTTAGGTTCTGGAACAAAGCTTACCGACTATTATCCTAATAGTGAAGTGATAGTAGAAGGTCCTAATCTCCCCGCAAACTTAGTATGCCTTGACATGAAGGGTTATGATGCCATTTTAAGGGTAGATTGGCTTGTAGATCATGATGCTTATATCAAATGCCGAAATAGGATTATATCATTTTGAAAACTCGGTCTTCCAAGATTCTCTTTTCTTGGCATCAAGTACCAGAAGCATCCTACTATTATATCTTCTCTTCACGCTTGCAAACTTATCTCGCAAGGATGTGAAGCTTTTCTTGCTTCTGTCATTGTTATCGAATCCAAGGAGATTATCTTAGCAGATATTCTTATTGTAAATGAGTTCCCCGATGTGTTCCCATCCGAATTACCCAGTTTACCACCCGAGAGGGAAGTAAACTTCACTATTGAACTCATTCCAGGAGCATCACATGTTTCTATAGCCCCTTACAGGATGTCCCCCATAGAACTCAAGGAATTAAAAAGGCAGTTGCAGGAATTACTAGACAAATACTTCATCAGACCTAGCACATCCCCTTGGGGTGCACAGGTTCTATTTGTCAATAAAAAGGATGGTTCTCTCAGGCTATGCATCGATTACCGGTGACTGAATCAACTCACAATTAAAAACAAATATCCGTTGCCGCGTATTGATAAGCTCTTCGATCAGCTTTCAGGAGTAGAACATTTCTCTAAGATTGACCTCAGATCAAGTTATCATCAGCTTAGAATTAAACAAGAAGACCTTTATAAATCGGCTTTTCGAAGTCGTTATGGCCACTATGAATTTGTGGTAATGCCGTTTGGGTTAACTAATGCCCCGGCAGCATTCATGCAACTTATGAACAGTGTTTTCCAGCCATATCTGGACCAGTTTATCGTCGTCTTCATTGATGATATCTTGATATACTCCAAGACAAAGGAGAAACATGAAGAACATTTGAAAATAGCTTTGCAAACACTTAAAAAACATAAACTCTATGCCAAGCTAAATAAATGCGAATTTTGGCTCAAGGAAGTTTCATTCCTAGCCCACATTATTTCAAAAGAAGGTATTGCGGTGGATCCTTCTAAGGTAGAAGCTGTCAGAAATTGGAGCCGACCAACGACTGTATCAGAAGTAAGAAGCTTTCTGGGTCTAGCTGGTTATTATAGACGATTCATTAAGGATTTTTTAAAGATTGCAGTTCATTTAACTAGACTCACGAGAAAAAAAATCATGTTGTCTGGTCAAGTGAATGTGAGAAGAGTTTCCAAACTCTTAAGAATCATCTTACTACAGTTCCTATTCTATCACTACCGATGGAAGGTGGTGGATTCGAAGTATATACGGATGCATCAGGTATTGGCTTAGGGTGTGTCCTCATGGAAAATGGAAAAGTAATCTGTTATTCTTCAAGATAATTGAAACGTCACGAGGAAAATTATCCTATGCATGATTTGGAATTAGCAGCTGTCATTTTCACCTTAAAAATTTGGCGTCATTATCTCTATGGAGAAAAGTTTATGGTCTATTTAGACCACAAGAGTTTGAAATATTTATTTTCTCAAAAAGAGCTAAATATGAGGCAGAGAAGATGGTTGGAATATCTCAATGATTTTAATTTTTCTATTCAATATCATCCTGGCAAGGCTAATGCTGTTGCAGATGCACTAAGTAGAAAATGAATGGGTATGCTATCAAGTCTTATGATTAGTATGACTAATCTTATTCCTCAATTTGCTCAGTTGAACTTAGATATTGACAGGAAGGAAGAAGATTGCTTCATGGCTAATATCCGAGCTCAACCTACCTTAATAGAGGATCTAGTCAAGTTGTAAAGTGATGATCCTGTATTATTGGAGATCAAGACCAATATTGAACAAAGGTCGGATTTTGCTATTAAAAATGGAAGATTGCTATTCAAGGGCCGAGTGTGTGTACCGGATCATGAAGATACGAAGAAATTGATCCTAGAAGAAGCACATAATTCCAAGTACACAATTCATCCAGGTGGTACAAAAATATATCAAGATCTTAAAAGAAATTTCTGGTGGCCCAACATGAAGAGAGAAATAGCTTATTTCGTGTCTCGCTGTCTCACTTGTCAACAAGTAAAGGCCGAGCATTTTAGACCCGCAGGTAAACTGCATCCCTTGAATATTCCCGAATGGAAATGAGAGAGTATATGGATGGATTTCATTATGGGGTTACCTAAGGCAAGAGGTGGACACGATGGTATATGGGTAATCATAGACCGATTGACTAAATCTGCACATTTCATACCAATCAAAAGTTGATGGTCTGTGGATATCCTGGCAGCATTATACATAAGGGAAATTGTTAAATTACATGGTGTCCCAGTCACTATTATATCTGATAGAGATCCTCGATTCACATCATAATTTTGGAAGGGTCTACAACAGTCACTAGGGACTAGATAAAATTTCAGCACAGCCTTTCATCCACAAACTGATGGTCAGACAGAAAGAACAAATCAGGTGGTAGAAAACATGCTCAGGGATTGTGTTATTGATTTTGGAGGTAGTTGGCATGATCACTTGCCTCTGGTAGAATTTGCATATAACAACAGTTACCAGGCCAGCATACAAATGGCACCTTTTGAAGCTCTATATGGAAAAAGTTGTCGATCACCAATATGTTGGAGTGAAATAGGGGAAAGACAATTCCTAGGCCCCGATATTATCAGGGATTCTACAGAGAAGATCAAGCTTATTCAAGAGAGAATAAAGATGGCCAAAGATAGGCAAAAGTCTTATGCTGATAATCGTAGACGCGACTTGGAATTTCAAGTAGGAGACCATGTGTATCTCAAGGTTTCTCCAGGTCGTGGTATTCAGAGATTTGGCATTAAGGGCAAACTAACTCCAAGGTTCATTGGCCCGTTTGAAATTCTTGAAAGGGTCGGTGAAGTGGCCTACAAATTGGCTTTACCTCCACAATTAGCAGGAGTTCATGACGTATTTCACGTCTCTATGTTGAAGAAGTATGTATATGATCCTGACCATATTATCACTTATGACAATCTGGAGATTCAGAAGGATATGACGTACGAGCAAACACCAATAAAGATTCTGGAATAGGAAGTGAGTCAACTAAGAAATAAAGTTATTCCTATGGTCAAGATTCAATGGAAGAAAATATGGCCATATGAAGTAACATGGGAAACCGAAGCAGTCATGTGGAAAAGATTTTCAGAATTTTTCAACTGTAAGCACACTCTCCATAACTCATATATTGAATTTGAGGACCAAATTCTTCTAAGTGGGGGAGGGTGTAGTGCCCCAGAATTTATGTAATAATTTTTAAGTTATTTATAGAACTTTCTAAAATTTATAAGGGCTAAATAGATTAATAAAAGGATTATTGGATTAATAAGACATTATAAGGCCCAATTATGTTTAATAATTAACCTAGCCTATTTGAATAAAATTCAAAAGGTTTAAGAACCAAGCCCATTAAGTTTGTCCCATATTCTAGAAGGTTATTTAGTCTATTTACGTATTTTAAGGATAAAATACCATTTTTATTGATAATAATATGGATAATTAACAAAAGAGTTTGATTGATGTTGAACGCTGTGCACGTTGGATGTAGCGGTCTATCGGGCGACCATCAGAGCAATGTAACGCACCAGTCTTGATGCGTTTCATTCTGTCAGTTCCGTGAAAGAAAGAACGAGCAAAAAGATTAGAACTTTGGGATCTTATCTACAAGAGATCGACTTGGGAGAGTTTATAACATTACTAAGGACTTTTAGGGATTATGTTCTGAAAAATTAAGGACACTAGAATCGATCTAATCTTCAAAACCCTATAAATAAGACCTAGTTCTGGACTGAGCGACCCTTACTTTTGGCTCGTGAAGAATCAAGGTAAGGAGATATAATTTTGAGTAAGTTATTTAGAAGATTTTGTTTAGTATACTTTAGACTAATAGTTCTCCAAATTTCATGTTAGGAGATCGAGCAACCAAGGAGATTGAAGCTTCCAAAGTTGCTGGTTCGACCATAATTACCCAGGAATCTGAACGAAAGTCCTCTGAAGATCAGGAGATTAGGACATCTAAACGACGTAATTAGAATTCAATCCCTTTGAACTTTTTGATCACCTTCGTTTCATATTCTTACCCTTAAAATTTTACATCTTTAGGACAAGAGGTTGGAGAGATAGAGCAGCAGGAAGTTGCTGGAAAATTGCTGGAAAGGGAGAACTAGGGCTCGATTTTCAGATTCAAATTAGAAGCTTAAAGCCTAGTTAAGAGGTAAGTTATCTCATGATTGGTAAAAATATCTTGTTAGGGATAAAAGCCCTCTGATTGTGCTTGATTTCATGCATTATAGACTATGAATTTCATGTTTTCGTGGGTTCATGCATACATACATATCCTTAGCCCTAATCAAAGATCAAAGATATTATCTTGTCAATTCACTGCAACCTATGCATCTAAATGACCTTTACTTCGTTTTGTCATGATTGGGGTAGTTAAATCTTTTCAAAACATGACATGATTTTAAATCATAGTCGTTTAATTTCTTTATACTGTTAGCAGGGACTCTAACGCATCATACTTAGACCGTCACAGAGTGTAACGGCCTTACGATAAGTTGTCACACCCTCTGTTGCATTCTAATTGCTCTGTTGTCTCTGAAGCACCATAACAGGAGCGTTACATTACTGTAACGGCCTCTCGATAGACCATCATAATCACTATGATGCACCTATTCTAGACCGTCAGGGTAACTGTAGACAGAATGGAAAACTAGTTAATTTAACTTATAAATAAGCCTGGTTATCTAAGTTTTGACCTAATTTCATGACTTTAAGTTTATTTACAGATTCATAATAGAAATTACATGATTAAGGTATCTTAAGTTATTTTAAGTTATGTTTATTTCATGTGCCAAAATTCTATAGTTTTGTATTTAAATCATGATTTTCAAAAGATGTATTGACGGAGTTTTATCATGATTTCCTATTGTTACACATCCTCTCTATCAATAGAGTCATTTCTCAAAGTACATGGCATATATTCCGATATGTTGTCCATTAGTTCACTTTGCACTATAGGAACATTATTCTTGGACATGAGGACCTCTCTGTTGGATATTCCTTCCAATAGACTAGGAAATCTTGTTGTAAGGCCTCCGTAATTCTCCGCGAGCCTGGGATTCCCACTAGGACGTCGAGTTTGTTGTACCATTAAAACCCAATTGATTAGATTACACTATCGATGTTTCTAGTTATCAGTAGTGTAACGGATCTATATTGGACCGTCAGGCACATGTAACGGCCCAATATACGACCGTCACATCCAACTGAGTTCAATTTCTTGGTTCTGGATTCAGACTAATGTAACGGCCCAATACTGGAGCGTCACATCATGTAACGGCCCAGTACACGACCGTCACAATGCTTGAGTATTTTAACCCGAGGGTTGACCAAGGGTTGATATTCCAAGGTTTCTAGATGGACTCTTGATGATCTAGAATTTATCATATTGATCAAGAAACCTAATATAATGAATGGAAAATAAAGAATGTACCGTTATGCTGCCGATTTATTTCCATAAGCATAACATAGTATAAGTCATTCTTGATTTCTCATGACTCTTATTAAAGCATTCATTCATTGAATTATTGTTATCAAGAGCTTGTTAGAATTGTACATTCTTGGCCATACTTTATTGTTACATGCGTGAAAAAAGCTTGATTTATACTTGAAGATGCGATCGAGCACTGATTGTGTTCAAGGGCTCTATGCTAGTCCCCTCGGCTAATTGTCGAAAACATACTATTATAAACCATGGGGTATGATGCTACTGGCGTCGCATTGTACTGGGAGTACTTTCTTTATAAATAAGTGAAAATCCACAAATACGATATAGCACGACATGACTTTCTAGTACATGACTTTCTTGATATTTCACAGAAATTCATGAAGTACTTGCTCATAAGCAAAAGATACTGGAGTGATGATTATGTGGCTTGCTAGTACATTCTAGTTGCATTCTTGTTCATGAAAGGCCATATCATGTTCTTATAACTTTCTTGCTAGTTCATACTTGCTCTCATTCTATCTTACATACTTTGGTTTAATCGCATGATTTTACCTTATTCCTCTAGAGCAAAAATGTTAATTACTTTAATGATACCTTCATGTTGATGCGAAGATATCTACTGGGCAAGTGTGCTCATTACCTATTTCCATTCTTTTCAGGAAATGAAGGTGATTCGAATTCGGATTCGGGTTATACAAGTAGCGGTCCAAGAGCGAATGAAAGTATTATGAAAGATGAGAGCGAAGACTTAGGAAAGTCTATATTGTTTAGATTGAGTCTGTGTAATTTTCCTATTTCTTGAGTCTGATAGATTGGAATAAGTTGAATTAGTGGTTGTATTTGAATACTTGATTATTAATGAAAGTTGGAGTTTGAGTAAATATTGTGCAATTACATTTATGTATGTGATTGTCTTGCGCTCTGATCATTCTTGCTTGTAAGAGGCTTACCATGTCGACTGTTCACGTTTCTCGAGCGAGTCTTCCGCTGTCATAAAGGCTCGGGGCGTGACAATATATCTCTTGATGAGCTATTGGATGCATATAATGAGCTTGCAAGTAAATATAAGAAGCTAAAATCTGAGAATAAAAAATTGAAAAAGAAGGTTGAACAAAACAACTGTGATTCATCCTGTAAAAAATGCTCACATTTATTGGAATTGATTGAGGCTCATATGTTCGACATTGAATTTCATAAAGATCAAATTTGCTCCTTATGAAATGAGAATAAAGAGCTGAAAGAAAAAGTAAACTCAATGGCCAATGATCAAACCTTGATAAATGAACTCATTCGTGATGAGAAGCTTATGAAAGAAAATGAGAAACTGAAGGAATTGAACACGACCATTTCTGAAAGATTGTTGATTCTAGAAAAAGGAAAATTTATGGCTGTAAGTGATCGTGAAGATGTAGATGGATTAAAACAGGAAGTTGATAGCCTCAAGAATACCAATGCAGTGTTGAATCTCAGTCTTGCTACTTAAAGAAGAACTTGCTGGTGCTGAATTACAAATCACATCTTTAGAGAGTGAAATCCAGGACTTGAATAATTCGTTGTCCAAATTTGTAGATGGCAAAGAAAACCTGGACAAATTGTTGGGAATGAAAGTGAATTTTTAAAGAGAAGAGCTGGGATATAATCCTGTGAATAAAAAGAAATTTGAGAACAAGTTATACACTTCATTTGCTCACAGCACATGTACACCTAACACCTCCAAATCAATCTCCCAGCAACACACTATGTCAAGAACTCAACAAAATTCAAAAATAGTATGAATGTCCCAAATGTGCATGCTAGAAACATTCATGTGAAACCCCAAGCATCTATGAAAAGAAATGTTTCTTATCTCTACTGTGGAAAACTTGGACACATGATGCATGATTGTTTCATTATGAAAAATGATGATCTGAAAGCATGTAGGAATAGAATTGATTTTAAAAATGCAAAGGAATCATTTATCACAAAACCTTTCATGCATTGTAATCACTGTGGTAAATGAGGTCATACAATTTCACATTGCTGGCTATTGATGAAGAAGATAAATTTTCATGCTGGTCAAGATAAAGTTTCTTCATCCATAAGGAAGCATGTTACTAATCTGAATATAGATTCTCTCATGTCATATGTCAATTGTGACTACTATGGTAAAGTAGGTCACAAGATGAATGATTGCTTCATGTTAAAGCATGATGACAAGTTTGCCTTCATAAAACTTGTTAATCCATCAATAATGAACAAAAGAAGTTTTCATTCAACACATCATGCCAGCACATACAAAATGGTCGAGCCGATGAGAAGAAGGAATGTGATGTCACATGTTTCAAATAATCATCATACTTTTAAGTATTCAAAGTCATGTTGTCATTACTGTGATAAATCTGGGCATAACATGCATGATTGTTTACTGGTGAAAAATGATAATTTGAAGGTTGTCAAAAAGTAGAAGCTACGTGCGAAGAGTGCTAACCCAAAAGGACCCAAGATGGCTTGGGTACCTAAGAATGCAAAATGAGAAATCTATTTTGCAAGTGTGCCTTGGGAATATGAAACGTGAAATATGTTTTCAGCCAAGAAGGTAAGGCACACGGGCCAAGCGACATAAGTCAGGTTAAAAGAAAAACCAAAAATTGAAATATGAACGTTCAGGTGATATCCCTCTCACTCTCTCTAGAAAAGGTGCTATGTCTTGATTTACTTTGTGCTGAATCTTATGTGATAATGCATATATTTGAACATGCATTCCATCTATAGTTGTTTGCATATCTTTATGTATATCACTTATCATATAGCATTTTGTTGAAGGGGAGCTTGAAGATTTTTCAAATCAAAATTTCACTTCGTACATTGAGTTTGCATACACTTTCATATGTTGTCATGCACAAAGGTTGAAGAATCTATTTTCAAACTAGAATGAATATATGTCATAATGCATTGCAATCCTCTTGCCTTCATCACACCCAAGACTACATAGTATATCAAATGGTGACATGTGGAAGGGCAGGTTAAGCCTGTCTGAATACTATCACTACGCTTGAGGTGATCTTCGGATCTAAGTTCTCCGCCTAGTACTATGAGTCAATTATTTACAAGCTGCATATGGCATTAAAATTTCACTAAACATTTCAAACTCTTGCACACATTAAGGGGGAGGTTTCACTCAGTCATGTGAATTTGAGGCTTTGGCTTATTTCTAGGGAAATAACCCCTATGCATCTATTATTACGTCAAGATTAGATCAATCTGAATTATCACTAACAAATCAAATCCTTTCAATCTTGGATGCAGTTTACTCTCAAAAATCCAAGTGATGTTGGGCCAGCTATGGCCAAGTTTGAATCAACTGAAGGAATATCTTTCGAGAATGAAGATGATGATAATTCCCTCATTTGCTACCAGGAGATGTGTAGTGATTTTGATGAGTCCCCTCTACCAGTTACTAGATTAGAAGCAGTCCGGACTCTCCTGTCCTATGCTTGCACTCTCAATTTCAGAATATTTCAAATGGATGTTAAATCTGCTTTTCTCAATGGGTATATCAAAGAAGATATTTTTGTAGAACATCCTCCAAGTTTCGAAGACTCAAAACATCCACAACATGTGTACAAGCTGCAGAAGGCCTTGTACGGATTGAAGCAAGCACCAAGGGCACGGTTAAGCAAACATCCAAAGGAATCTTCATAAACCAAGCCAAATACACCATGGAGCTCTTGAAGAAATATGGGATGGCAGAAGCAAAACCCATGTCAACTCCGATGGCCACAACCACGAAGTTAGATAAGGATGAAAAGGGTAAAACAGTAGATCCTACACTGTTTCGAGCTATGATCGGATCACTACTGTACTTAACAGTATGCCGTCTTGACATCCAGTACAGCGTATGTCTATGTGCTCATTTTCAGTCATGTCCTAAAGAATCTCATTTGTTGGCTATTAAACGGATGTTTTGATATTTAATTGGCACAGTAGACTTTGGCTTGTGGTCTCCCATCGGTAGCTCATTTGATTTGATTGCATATACCGATGTGGATTATGCTGGATGCATTGTTAATCATAAAAGTACTAGTGGGTAATGTAAGTTTCTTGGTGAGTGCCTAGTTTCATGGGCTTCCAAGAAACAACATTTAGTACCTCTCTCAACAGCAAAGGCTGAATAAGTAGCTGACGGAAGTTGTGGAGCCCAAGTACTTTGGATCAAAAATCAATTGCTTGATTTGAATGTTGAAATGAAATGTGTTCCAATTTTGTGTGACAATACTATGAACGTTGTGGCTGGCAGAACACCTGGCCAAAAGTGTCGACTCTAAGAGTCGACACTTTTGCCTATGTATTGCATTTTGTTCTTTGACAGAACACCCGCGAACAAGAGTCGACTCTAAGAGTCGACACTTGTCCCGGCCAAGGCTGAATAAGTAGCTGAATGGGTTTGTCAGTTTTGGATTCGAACCCAGGTTTTCTTGATCCGATTGGGTTAATGTTTTACCATATTACCCTTAGGGTTTCTCCCATCTATTGGGTGTGTTTTTAAAGAGTTTTGAAAAGGATTTTGTGGTCTTTTGCTACTGCTTTCTCTTTGCTATATGTATGCTGTGATCCCCATTCGTAGAAGACACTTCTTGTGGGCTAAACTTTTCTAATCTTGCAGAAAGAGAAGGAGAGGGAATGTGCGTCTGTTGGAGGAGGAAGAAAAGGCTGCTAGAGATCATCACCCACGAGCCTGAGTGCAGATTGGAGGGCGGTTGCAGTCAGTCTCCACCAACTACTGTCTAGGTGTTTGAATCTGCAGAGGCAGCGGCTTCCACTCCCTGGTTCATCATCCCCGGTGCACCCTTCCACCTTATCTCAGAGATTGGTTGAAGATTCAAAGGGGGATTTCTTGTTCTTACGATTCTGCTTCTCCATTTGAGCATAAATTTAGAAATCTGAACTAGGCTTGTATTTTCCTATACTTTTCTTCATAGATGATCTTGGAGCATTGTCTCCGTGTGTGCGGTTTCTCATCGTCGTACGATAACCCACGTGTGGTGGGCCGTCAAGCCCGTGTGTGTGGTGGTTTGTTGCCGTCATGCAGCGCTTCTAGTGGAATCCTCTTGAGTTGAGAGGGGTGGACATAGGACTGCACTCGGGTGCATCCGAACCACCTTAAAATCTTTTGTGCCATGGTTTGCCATATGTGGGATTGTTGTCATACGCTATCCGTTCATTTTTCAAGTGTGATACGGTGAGCTGAGAGTTTAATCAATTGTCCGCACCTTTATTTTCATCCGAGTGATCATCATTTAGCGCTAAAGAGCTGTGAGTGGTTGTTTGATTGTCATTTAAACATTCTACATTAAATTGAATTTAGAGAGCTGCATCTCTTCATATCTATATCTATGCGATTCGTTTCAAGTTTGCAAAAAGGGGGCGCAATCAATTCACCCCCCTCTCAATTGCTTTCCTAACCGGGCCAACAATTGGTATCAGAGCCTTGGCTCTATTTTATTCTGAAACCTAGCAGTTTAGAGAGATCTGTTAGAAATGGCTAACAAGGGGTTAATGCCCGAAGGGCATTCTATTCATTGGCCTCCCTACTTTGATGGTACCAATTACACATATTGGAAGAGTAGGATGACTGTTTTCCTTCGTGCTCAAGGCCATGAAATATGGACCGTTTTTAACAATGGCCCACATACTTTGCCGGATGATGAGATGAAGTGGAATGAAGAACACATTAAGAAGTCCACTATGAACTTCAATGCCTTAAATATTTTTCAGTGTGCCATTCACCCGACTGAATATGCTCGTGTATCTATGTGCAAGAATGCGAAAGAGATGTGGGATAAGCTAAGATTGATTTATGAAGGTACTTTTGAAGTCAAGGAAATGAAGGTGAACATGCTTATCCGGGATTACGAGCTATTCCACTTGAAAGAGGAAGAGAATATCTCCGAGATGTTTGCACGTCTCATGGAGATAACCAATGGACTGAAGGCACTCGGGAAGGAATTCAAGGGCACTGATTTGGTCAGGAAGGTGCTGAGATCTTTGTCACCAAGCTGGCACACCAAGGCAACGGTGATAAAGGACTCGAAGGATCTTTCTACTCTTACATTGGATGCTCTCATAGGGTCTTTAATGGCCTATGAGATAAACATCAAGAGGATGGAAGAGGATACCAAGAACAAGAAGTCAATTGCATTGAAAGCAAACCCAGAACCTATCTCAAGTCAAGGGGATTCTATGGATAATATCGATGATGAAGAAGTCACCATGCTAACGAGGAAGGTTTGACAATTCCTGCGCCAAAGAAGAAGATTTGGCGGAAAGTTCAAGAAAGGGAAGAGACAGCCCAAACAAAAGAATGAGCCATCCAAAGCGGCTGAGGATATGTGCTACGAATACAAGAAAATGGGACACATGAGGGGTGAGTGCCCCGAGCTGCAGAAGAAAGGCAAGATGATCAAGGGCAAGAAGCCAAAGGCGATGAAAGCTACTTCGAGTGATGAAGACGAGGACAAGCCTACGTTCGATGAAGAAGAGAATATTGAAGAATTAGTCAAGAATTTGTGTCTCATGGCGAAGAGTGATCAAGAACAGGTAATTTCTGACTCAGAATTTTATTACGAACGATCAATGGGAGTTAGCTTATGAGGAACTGTATGAGAAATACAAAAGGGTCAGAAATGAGAATAAAACATTGAGAAAGAAAATCCATGAAATCATTCACTCACCTAATTTCTGTGAAAAATGTAGTCTGTTTGAAATGCAAGTTCAAAACTTCAAAAATTCAAATGAGACTCTTGAATCAAAATTGCTCTTGTTTGAAGATGAAATTTCATGTTTCGAGGTAGAAAAACAAAATGCATTCAAAATCAAAGATGAAATTCAAGAGAAGAATGAAATGTTGAAAAAGGAGCTAAGTGAGGTTAACATGAAAATGAATGAGTGTGAGAAAGCCAAGGTTGATAAAGAAAACAAAGTTGAATCTCTCACCACTCAATTGAATGAATTGAAAATTGTCCATGAAAACCAGTTAAAAGACAAAGAAGTTCACCTCAAGAAAAATTCAAGTTTCATGTATGGCAACAAAAATACTTTCAATTATAAAGTCAAAAATTCACAAGATCATGGAGAGTGTTCACACACACACAATAATCCACAAATTGTTCATTCTCGACTTCCCTCTACTTTTAGGAATGTAAATAATGAAACAATTTTGGTAGGAAGAGACCCATTTGTTTTTATTATGGAAGAATAGGTCATGATATGTATATATGCCAATTGATGAAGTATGATGATGACTTGTTTTTGAGAAAGTACAATCATACTGAGAGGAATGCTAACACCAAGGGATCCAAGCTTGCTTGGGTACCTAAATCAAAAAGAGATTTGATGTTTATTTTTACAGGTCTGCATGAAAGCAATGGAAAATAAATGATACTTGGATAGCAGATGCTCCAGGCACATGACTAGCAATAAACAACTTTTTGCAGACCTAACAGAGAAAGAAGGAGGAACGGTAATTTTTGGTGGACAGGATAGAGGTAAGATAATTGACATTGGGAGAATTGGTAAGGACCGCAACCATTGCATTAAAGATGTCTTGCTTGTTAGAGGCCTAAATCATAATTTGCTCAATATTAGTCAACTTTGTGACAAAGGTAACAATATTATTTTTGAATCTTCTCACTACACCATTGTTGATGCAAACACTCATGAAATCAAATTCATAGGAGTGAGGAGTAACAACACTTATCATGTTGACTTTAATAAAATTGCTTCTGAAAACTTGTGTTTGGTTGCTAATAAAAATGATGATGTTTGGTTGTCGCATCGCCGTCTTGGGCATGCCAGTTTCAATGTCATTAGGAAGTTGAATCGGAATTGTTTAGTTAGAGGTCTTCCATGTTTGAATTTTGAAACCTCAAAAGTCTGTGAAGCATGTAATAAAGAAACATAAACCACAACCTCATTTAAATGCAAAAATATTATTTCTACTGAAAAATCCCTTCAGTTGTTGCACTTGGATTTGTTTGGTCCCACCAGGACACGCAGTCTTGGAGGGAAACTTTATGGCTTTATGATTGTCGATGACTTTTCAAGATATGCATGGGTTTTGTTTCTAGCTAACAAGAGTGATGCATGTAAAGAATTTGTTGATTTTTGTACAAGGGTTCAAAATGAAAAGGGTTATACTATTCAGAAAATCGAAAGTGACCAAGGAAGAGAATTTGAAAATGTTGAATTTGATGAATTTTGCAGGAAGCAAGGGTACGAGCATCAATTTTCAACACCAAGGACCCCGCAACAAAATGGAGTGGTCGATAGAAAAAATAAGACGCTCGTGGAGATGGCACGTATAATGCTAGCGGAGAATGGTCTTCAACAGTATCTATGGATAGAGGCAGTGAATACTGGCTGCTATATCACCAATCGGGTAATAGTAAGACCTATCCTTGAGAAAACTCCTTACAAGCTGTACAAAGGTAAAAAACCCAACATATCTCATTTTAAACCATTTGGATCTATTTGTTACACTTTGAATAATGGTAAGGATAATTTGGAGAAATTTGATGCTAAGAGTGATAAAGGGATTTTCCTCGGGTACTCTATGTCATCTAGAGCTTACCGTGTTTACAATTCTAGAACTCTTGTTGTCGAGGAGAGTCCACATGTAGTAGTTGATGAATTTACCTTGAGAAAGTCAAATGATGATGATCATTTTCTTGTTACAGGTGAGAGTGAAGGTGAGAAAGGAGAATCTAGCAAACAAGGTGAGGCAGAAGATCAAGAAAAGGAAAAGGAGCAAGAGTAATGGGAGGAGCAAGTACATCTGACTCTTCCACACCAATGGACTACGCATAAGGACCATCCGTTGGAGAGTGTAATCGGCGGTGTGGATGATAGAGTGTGAACACGGGCTTCATTCAGGGAAGTTGAAATTCATGATAATCTAGCTTTACTTTCCAGCATTGAGCCTAAATCTTTAGATGATGCTCTTAATGACAATTCTTGGGTTCTCACCATGCAAGAAGAACTGCACCAATTCTAAAGGAATCGGGTGTAGTTTCTCGTGCCCCGACCTCATGATCATCCCATAATCGGAACTAAGTGGGTTTTTCGAAACAAACTTAGTGAAGACGGAGTGGTTGTGAGGAATAAAGCTAGACTAGTAGCTAAGGGCTACACTCAAGAATTTGGCATTGATTTTGATGAATCTTTTGCCCCTGTGGCTAGATTGGAAGCAGTAAGAATACTTCTTGCTTATGCTTGTCACAGGAACATCAAGCTTTTTCAAATGGACATGAAAAGTGCCTTCCTCAACGGCGTTATCAAGGAAGAAGTATTCGTGGAGCAACCGCCGAGATTCGAAGATGAAAAATTTTCAGACCACGTCTACAAATTGGATAAGGCACTGTATGGGTTAAAACAAGCTCCCCAGGCATGGTATGATCGTTTAAGTTCATTTTTGATAGATAATGGCTTCAAACGAGGTAATATAGATCAAACGTTGTTTACTAAAACTTGCGATGAACATGCTTTGATTGTTCAAGTTTATGTAGATGACATAATTTTTGGAGCCTTTGATCTGAAAATGAATGATGAATTTACCCAACTGATGTAGGGAGAGTTATAGATGAGCTTGATGGGCGAGTTGAACTTCTTCCTGGGGCTTCAAATAAAGCAACTGGACGATGACATCTTCATAAACCAGAAGAAGTACACTCAGGAGATCGTGAAAAAATTTCAATTAGAGACTGCCAAACCGTTTGCGACACCAATATCCACCTCACTAAAATTGGAAGAAGAAAAAGGTAACAAGGTTGATTAGAAACTTTTTAGGGGTATGATTGGTTCTCTATTGTATTTTACTGCTAGTAGGCCTGACATACATTTCAGTGTGTGTCTCTGTGCAAGATATCAATATTGTCCCAGGGAATCTCATTTGTCAGCCGTAAAAAGAATTTTCAGGTATTTGAATGTTTCTCTTGACCTTGGCTTATGGTATCCTAAGAATAATTCTGTTGATTTACATGCTTACACTGATTCTGATTATGCTGGGTGTAAAATGGATCGCAAGAGCACAAGCGGTAACTGTCAGTTTCTAGGGGGCTACATGGTCTCATGGGCCTCAAAGAAACAACACTGCGTGGCCTTATCAGCTATTGAAGCCGAGTATGTGGCTGCAGGCAGTTGTGTAGCTCAAGTACTCTGGATCCAACATCAACTGTTAGATTTTGGTTTTTGTTTGAAAAACACTCACATCATGTGTGATAACACTTCTGTAATAAATATGTCCAAAAATCCTGTCCAACACTCTCGCACAAAGCACATTGAGGTTATACATCACTTCATTAGAGATCATATTAATAAAGGTGATTTTGAGTTAATTTTTGAAGATACACAGCATCAACTTGCAGATATTTTCACAAAACCTTTGAATTCTGATCAGTTTTATTTTCTTAGGAGAGAATTAGGAGTGTGCAGATTAGACAGTTAAATCGTTTTGAATTGCCTTGAATATAAACTTTCCAATTTTTCATAAAGGAATTGTGCATACTGCTTTACTTTTTGCACATAAGAAAATTTCCCATGGCATTTACATTTCAATCTTTTCTTTTTGTGCATATCACAGTGAATAACAATTTAATGTTCACACATACTTTTATATTCTAGCATCCGCTGTACATAAATACATATACTTCATACTTGTGTGCTAATGTCATGATTAACCGGTATATAAAATGACGTTAGTGGAAAGGTGGATTACGTCCACCTGGAAGCTTTCCTTATGCGTGAGGAGGGTCTTTGGACCTCCACCTCCACCACGTACCGGTAATCAACTTGCTTGAGAATTCCATTTTGATACATGCTTGAATGTATATATCATACACCTTACAATTTTTAATTCCTCCTATGACCTAAGTCCCTTGCTAAATAAAATTATTTTAATTTAGACATGTTTGTTACATGGCACACATTAATGGGGTGGTCCTTTTTATAACTGTGCATACATTTAGGGGGAGACATCTCAATGAATAGACTAATTCATCTCTTACATTCTATACAATGTCTCGCACTAATTGCACTTTTGAGTTAAATGATTCTATCTAATAAGGATTTAACCTATTCCACTCAACACACTTGAGGGCTCTTGATCCCCTACATAGAAAACACGTGTCTTATGAGAAAAAAGTTGTCAGCCCCGCCAAAAATTGAATAAGTGTGATTTGACACCGAGTAGTCGCGAATCCCCCCTGAAATAAAGGAGGAAACTCGCATTGAAAAGTGTCTCATCCACATCATCATAAGTGACGATACTGAGTAACAAGGAAATGCCACTGAAACAAAGGGCATGACTCATGTCAAAAGGTTAGTCATCTTGTTATTTAAAATAATAATAAATAAAAAAAGTATATAAATTTGGGGTTGTGCGAAGCTACCAAAAGTCGAGCACGGTGTATGGAAGTGTAAGAAGGAAAAGTTTTTACTAGTGTTCCTTAGAAAATATAAAAATCCATATTTGTTAGATTTCATTGCTCATCCTTCACATATATGACTAGGGAGTGATTGTGTGAATGTATCTTTTGAATCAGTCATATTTCATGAGTAATGGAGTACAACTTTGTGTAACCACTACCCTTTTAATATTGTTCATGCAAGTCATGCTCTCAATTGATAGCATCTTTCCTTATCCTATCCATACTGGACGTGTTTGATACTGTATCTTTTTATGGCTGCGTGCCTGCTTGTGTGATCATTTATTTCCTTCATAGGCATCTTACTGAGTTAATTGTACATATGAGACATAAGAACTTTTTTCCATCCTTTCTTCATCCCCTATTTGACTCTGACAAAAAGGGGGAGTAATAAATGTTTGCATGGTTGTTAATACTGTGTTTTGAGATGGATGTTTTAAATGTTTCTTGAAATGGGAAATGACTATCTTGCTTAATTCATGCAAATCCTTGTGGTTTTTCGAGATGTTTTATCTTCGTCAAAAAGGGGGAGATTGTTGTGCCCCGACGTGTTTTGACGAAGACAATGTGTGATGAAGTCAAACTATCCTATTCTGTGTGATTTGTAATGCAAAGTTTCTCATGAATCTGAACTTGGAACCTATGTGGCTATGTGGCTTGCTTGAATACTAACTGTGTTGTTGAACATGCAAAGATTGGATATGTATGTATCACCTGCTCGTTGGCTGAAATTTACTATACCATGTAGCAGGTTGATTGAGATGTCTCAAGTGATCAAATGCTTTGAAGTTTGTCTGAAATCCCTTGAAGCTAGATATGCATTGATCTAATATGGTCATGAACTTGAATTATGGCTTATGCAGGTACAAAGTTGATATTAATTTGAATGAATTCATGGTGAGCCTCTATTCCAGTATTCAATCCATGAATCAATGGAAAAACCTTCATGTGAACTTGTTTATAATGTCTTGGAATGGGCTTTTGGCCTTGGTGTTTAATTCCTTGAAAACCTTTATTTTCTGGTATGGAGTTGCAAGAGTCGACTCCTGCAGGCACGTGGGTTGTTTTTAGAGTAAACAGAACCCCAAGTGAAATATATCGACTCAAGGAGTCGACACTTTTACCTGGGTGCAGGGTTTTATAATGCTGACAAAACACTTGGAGGAAAGTGTCGACTCTGAGAGTCGACACTTCTGTTCCGTGTTCTTTGCCTTTGTGGCTGGCAGAACACCTAGCCAAAAGTGTCGACTCCAAGGGTTGACACTTTCGCCTGTGTATTGCATTTTGTTATTTGACAGAGCACCCGCGAACAAGAGTCGACTCTAAGAGTCGACACTTGTCCCGGGCTTCCTGAACGGGTTTGTCGATTTTGGATTCGAACCCAGGTTTTCTTGATTCGATTGGGTTAATGTTTTACCATATTACCCTTAGGGTTTCTCCCATCGATTGGGTGTGTTTTTAAAGGGTTTTGAGAAGGGTTTTGTGGTCTTTTGCTACTGCTTTCTCTTTGCTATATGTATGCTACGATCCCCATTCGTAGAAGACACTTCTTGTGGGTTAAACTTTTCTAATCTTGCAGGAAGAGAAGGAGAGGGTGTGTGCGTCTACTGGAGGAGGAAGAAAAGGATACTAGAGATCATCACCCACGAGCCTAAGTGCAGATTGGAGGGCGGCTGCAGTCAGTCTCCACCAACTACTGTCTAGACATTTGAATCTGTAGAGGCAGCGGCTTCCACTCCTTGGTTCATCATCCCCAATTCACCCTTCCACCTTATCTCAGAGATTGGTTGAAGATTCAAAGGGGGATTTCATGTTCTTGCGATTCTACATCTCCATTTGAGCATAAATTTAGAAATCTGAACTGGGCTTGTATTTTCCTATATTTTTCTTCATAGACGATCTTGGAGCATTGTCTCCGTGTGTGCGGTTTCTCGTCATCGTACGAGAACCCATGTGTGGTGGGCCGTCAAGCCCGTGTGTGTGGTGGTTTGTTGCCATTGTGCAGCGCTTCTAGTGGAATCCTCTCGAGTTGAGAGTGGTGGACGTAGGACTGCACCTGGGTGCGTCCGAACCACCTTAAAATCTTTTGTGCCGTGGTTTTCCATCTGTGGGATTGTTGTCATACTCTATCCGTTCGTTTTACGAGTGTGATACGGTGAGCTGAGAGTTTAATCAATTTTCCGCACCTTTTTTTTCATCCGAGTGATCATCATTTAGCACTGAAGAGCTGTGAGTGGTTATTTGATTGTCATTTAAACATTCTACATTAACTTGAATTTAGAGAGCTTCATCTCTTCATATCTATATCTCTGCGATTCGTTTCAAGTTTGCAAAAAGGGGGCACAATCAATTCACCCCCCTCTCAATTTCTTTCCTAATCGGGCCAACAAACGTGTCACATAGACATTTAAAAAGAAAGAAAAATTAACATTAAAATAAAGAATGGGGATGATGATGATGAGATGATAAAGACAAAGGTGGGGGAGGGAGCATGTGATGCTACTCTAGGAGTGTGATTGCCAGAGGGGTTACCTCAAAAGAAGAAAGGTGATCGCGAAAAAGTAGCTTGCAAGCGGGGTGTGGATGTGAGTTCAACTTCCTCCTTCTATCGGCCGACCGATGAAGGCTGTGTTTATCTTGACTACCCTTGAAAATAAGACAAGTAAAGACAAGAAATGATTGGATTAGCCAAAAGTGAGTGTAATATTAATGCTCAATAAAAATCAATCTATGCAATAAGGGCATGAACACACCTTGTGTGTTTGTTTTTTAAACCACTTAAGAAGGAGCAAAAGGGAGGGATGATATGTATGCAAAATATGCAAGAAAGATGATGCTACCGATGATTGACGATCTAGCAAAAGAGCTAAATGACGTACGTATAGATAGAACAAAGAGCAATAAGATGAAGAAAACTAAGAGCAAAAGAAATTGAGAAAAATATGAGAGATGGCCCTTCTACACTGCTACGGCAGACAAGAGTAGAGAGGAAGAAGCTTCGGCCGCGGCAGCAGTAGCGTAGGAAGAAGTAGAGAACAACGTTCTCTCTGCAACGCGTACACCTGCAAGCGTTAGAAAATAAAGCACAAACTCTTTTGCGTGGCTCTCTGTTATCTCCCTCTATTCACCTTAGCAGAAGGATCGAAGAACTAGAAACTCTCACTGGACTGAATAGGGAGGGGTATTTACAAGGCAAAGAATCCTTGTTTTAATGGGATTAAAACATGGAAAATCGATCCACAACGTGGATCTCCTTCCAAAGAAGAATTTGGAACTAAAATGGACAAGGAGCGCCATGTAGAGGAAGTTGCAGGTGCACAAGACACAGAATGGAAATGGCGACTGCTCCACTGGCATCAATTAAAAAGGCCGACTGTTCGGACTGTCGCTCATTCCTGGGTAAATTATAGAAATAACAGACTTTCCATATTAAAAATAAGAAATAGCGCCTGTTTGAAAAGGCGTTCATTAATGAGCACCCGCTCAAAAGGGTGTTGATTCTTTGAATTTAAATTCTAATGGAAATCGAAAAACCAGGAAATAGCACCCGCGCAAGCGGTTGTTCGTTCTCTAAAATAACAACACTCCAAACAGTCGTTCATTTAAATGACGCCCAGAAGACAGTCGTGAATTTTATATAAATCATAAAAAATAGAAAAAACCTTCATATTAAGCCAATAATGAAATCCACTTTGGGGCATTATGTTGTGGCATGAAATTTACTCAACTTAATTTCGATTTTGGCATGTCTACAACTGCCCCGCCTTAGCGTCTGCTTTACAGGGGAGTGAGATGAAATGAAGCGTAGTGAAAATGGAGACGTAGTGAAAGTGTAACGAAGCAGAATGAAGTGAGAATGGACTGAAAAGTAGATGTCAAGGTATGATGTGACACGCCTTCAACATTAAGTGTTGGAAATCTTTCCACAGTTCTGAATGAAACAACCTTGAATGATTATGAGAAAGCAACAACTGCCTGGATGAAAACTAAGCTATCAAAATGTGCACGTGGGCACGAAATGAGAAATAATATTGGAGAGCGATTACCAGCCAATGTGGACGTGCTACAACCAAGGTGAATTTGCAGGGAAAAATAAAAGAAAAGGGATAAGAATCTAGTTGAAAGATGCTTTCAAGGAACCAGCCTGAGCGGCTTCAAGGAGAACTTAGTACTTGATTTAGAATGGAATATCTCATGTCAACTTAAATCAAGAACGAGCGGCCCTCATTACTGACTTAATATGAGGATTTTTCAACATTAAACTCAAAGTCCTACATGATGCATGCTGAGCTAAAAGAAAAATTTAAACAAACTAAAATAGAAAATAATCAAGGATAATATTGCTAAACCATCCAGACTTGGTCAGGAATCTAATTTTTTGAGTTGACACTAAGCCGAAGCCCGTTTGTCCACGCACCAACTCATAAAGTGGAACCGTCATTCCAAGCCTTAGATGACTCAACGGTCTGTCCATGTGATCAAGACTCCCCTGGAATTATCACTATTTTTTATGAAGGGGAACTCAAATTCCAGGTTCATCAGAACCACAAGGTCGTTGATATGCTCTAGTAGAGTAGATAACATATAGTAGAAATGCATACATGAAGGTATACAAGGAAAAAGAGAGATGATATCACCAGAGAAGAACACCAAGCGCCATGAAATTTGCATGAAACCTGTCTTTTCTGCGCTCAAAGATCATTAGCACAACAAGAACTTGATATGACAAAGAATCCATGTAAACATGATAGGTGTAAGCTCATTGGAATGATAATTCTCATAATTCATATGCAATCTTGGATAAAATCATCACAATTCATATGAGATTTCGAAATAGAACTATTCAAATAATTGGCGACCGCTTGAAGGGGCGCTCAATTACGAAATGGCGACTTTACAATGGACGTCATTTAAAGAAATATCGGGTACTGCGACAGTCGCCAATTCTTCGCGATTCCAGAAGCTCGTTTCCTGCTCAGAAACTGAAGGTTTGATCCTTTTCAAGCTCGAATTTGAGCTACACCTGCGAACTAAAGCTCCCTCCTTATAAATAGGACCTCCAAGACCCCTCCTTCCATCAAATAGAGGATCCAAAGGCTCCAGGAAAGTCTCAAATCAAGATTGGAGTGCAAAAAATCAAGGAAAATAGAGAAAAAATAGAGTTTTGAAGTTTTGATCATGAAGAACATTATGCAACGTCCATTGAAGAGATCAAAGTGCGGATTTGCAAGGATTACGGTGATAGATGGACATATAAGTGGAAAGATTACAGCAAATCAAGTAAGTTTTCAAGAAAACCTTAGTTCTATCTCTCTTCATCTCACTCAATTCTACCCAAATTCTAATTATATCCTTCTTCTATTCTCTTCCTTTAAACTTTCAGGATTACCCACTCATCTCGGGGGCTAGGAGATATACCAAAATTCAATGGCTCCCCTTACTCATCTCTAAAATCATTCTTGATATGAGATCCCATCTCTCCAAGTGGCACCTCTTAGGCTTAGTAACCCATGCCAAGCACTATAATGATATTCACTTTGATTGGGCCGCCATGGGAGCTCTCATAGAAATATGGCACCCATACACCCATACCTTCCTATTCCTTACCTTCGAAGCCACCATCCTCCTAGAGGAGGCGGAGATGTTACTAGGACTGAAAACCTTGAAGCAAGGAGAGGAAGAAAAGGTGGTGGTTATGCGAGAACCAATAAGCGTGATAGAGATGTTACCAAGCCTAATCCCAAGCCAAAAAATGATTGACCAAATAAGAGCCACAAGAGGGATTAACTTGATGAAGCTTGCGGCGTGGGTGTATAAAGCTTTGGGAAAAGAGAACAAAGAAGAGGGGATGGAGATGATCATGAAAGCAATGGTGATTTGCCTCGCGGGAGAATTACTATTCCCCTCGGTGGATGATTTCTTGGAAGAGGAGCAATTGAGTGCCATATGTGGAATATGGGAAGGAAAGAGAATCGGGCCGGCGGTCCTAGCTTATCTCTATAGTGGGCTCACCTCCGCGTCTATGGGGAGGCCCCTATATGGATCTATGCTTCTATCAACTAGTTGGGTGGACCTCCACTTCAAATTTGATCCATGTGAGGAGTCCCAGCAAGCCTCTATGATTTTCTGTAAGAGGCCACTCCACTACATGACGGGCACACTAGGATTGAATGAAAGAGTTACCAACCGGATACCCAAGCTCAAGAAACGGGTGGATTGGCGCAGACATCTCAAGGTAATGCCACAAAATGCTTTCACATGTGCACCGGGATTTCTCAAGACTCAAGATCTCCATGCAAGGCTCTTTTCCGGGGTGGAGCTGCGGCTAATTGGAGCCACCGAGTTCATGCTCTATAACTCCCACCGGTGCCTCTCCCAACTCGGACTTCCTCGCCATCTCCTTGAAGAAGCTTCTCATCTCCCACCAATTAAGAAGAGGGAATTGGGCTCAAAGGGCGATGAAGAGGAGATCAAGAAAATACAAGCTTTATGGTGAGTCGACAAGCTACACCTGCCCATGGAGCACATTGAAGAAGACAAAGAGCAATGGAAGACTTATGTAATAGCTCTTAGGAATTTAAGGCCCAACGTGGCTCATTAAGCATGTAATGATCAATTCCTTCAATGAATAAAAGATCTTTCCTTGATTGAGCCAATGAAAGTGTTTAAAACGATCAATACTTCCAAAATCCTTACAATTCTGTCTAAAAAATGAAGCTTTGTGAGAAACGGCGACTACAATAGAGGTCGCTAAATCTTGAAGCTGCGCCCTTCACACCCTCGCCAATTCATTTAAATCCACTTTTTTCATAAAAATATAGAAATTCCATAATTGGCGCCCCTTTACATAGCCGCTCATTCATTAAACAACGCCCCTCCACATGGGTGCTGATCCCTTTTATAAGATAACTCAAAATTCAAAAAATTCATGTAAACAGCGCCTGCTTATGCAGTCGTCCATTCTTTAAACAACACCCTTGTGCGCAGTCATCTATCAAAATAAATTCTTAATAAAAATATTAATACACTTTCAGGATTGCCTGACACCTTCACTGATTCCAATGCAAACTTCAAAATTGTGACCCCTTGAGCGGTCGTTCAATCCAGAAATAATGCCTGAATGAAAGGTCACTGCTTATTAATATTTTACAAAAAAACCAAAATTTTGAAAATCGACGGCTCCTTGAATGGTTGTTTATTCTTTAAATGACGGCACTCTCACGGTCGTCAATTCTTTTGAACTCACCGCCACAAAGACTTCCATTAAAACTTCATTTCCTTGCTTTGAGAGCCCTTTTCCATCTCGTTCTCTTCGTCCTTTCTAATCTCTTCATCCTTTCCTGCTACTCTTTTGTTCTGCAACCTCCACCGGGGACCACCGCGACTCTCATTCTTACTTTCCCTATCTCACTCTCTATGGCTTAAGCTAGCGGCTCTAGCGCTGGGAAACGATAGAGGGTGATGGCCCCTACCGTCGTTGACCTTGAGGAGGACGATGCTAGCAAGGAGGTGCTACCTCCCGCGGAGGCCGTGGAGATGGTTCCCCCCGTGGCGGCCGAGGCTCCAGCGGCGTAGGAGGAAGAAGACGGTGGTATGAAGGCGAGGAAGAAGAAGAAGGAGGCAAAGAAGAAGACGACGGAGAAGAGGACAATGATGAAGAAGAGGAGGAAGAGGAGCAGCCCCTTCCACCCTGCTGGCCACTGCGGGGAGGGCTAATGGAACCCAAACCCACTAAGGTAGGCCCCATATCCCTATCATTTTTTTAACAAAAAAAAATAGGACGATGGGAGAAGGGGAAGAAAGAACTATGGTACAGTAGGAATTGACGACCGAATAGGCGGTGTCATTTCCTAAATATAATAAATTTTAAAAAAAACATTTTTTAAACAAAAATAAACAAAGTATGACAAAAAAATGCCCAATAAATGGTGCCTGACCTCAGGGCATCAAATTCAAATCTCAGGGAATTGGCTTCCCAGCCTTGGGTGCCTAATCATAAAATCGGTGGCGACTATGTGGTCGCCAATCAAAACAGTGATGATTTTTTTTCTTTTTCCCTTCTCTTTTTTCCCTTTCTTTTTATTTATATTTATTGGTTAACAAATATGCTGGTTATTGACATGTTTCTTTTCGTGTTGCTTTTCTTCTTTTTTTATTTTTGTTTGCAGGGATTGATACAGACTCGCATTTCCTGGGTTCAAGTACGAGCTGCATACCATGGGCTGCCCGACTTCCAGAGGGCGAGAGTGGAGGAGATGGGATTCGGACCCTTCCTCAGCATCGAGCCTGTACGTCCCAACTTGATTCTGATTCAGGATTTGAGGGAGAGATGGGATAGGGCTAGCCAGTCATTCTTGATGCCTTGGGGGCACATGGTGCCGAGCCTGGAGGACGTGGCCAGGATCACGGGGTTGAGGGTAGACGGAGAGGCGGTGAGCGGGTCACCCTCCCAGACTACGGCGAGCTAGCACAGAGGCTCTTAGACTTAGAGACAGTGGCGGACACCCCGAGGGAGTGCAGGACAATGTATCACACTGAGCTGATGGGGATCATGGGATTAGGAGACTCTCGACAGAGGACGGGAGAGTCTTTGGGAGATTTCACGGAGAGACTGACAGTGAGAGCTCGGGCCGCCTATTGCCAGGACCCGGCTCAGAGGGAGAGAGTAGACATGGATTTGAGGAGGTTTCTATTCCTGATGCTCGAGAGGTTGCTATTGGGGACGAAGGGGGATGATATCAACTACAAATTTCTGGGCATCCTAGATGACCTAGACGGAGTAGGGCGGTACACCTGGGGGGCTGCCCTTCTAGCACATTTGATAGTCGACCTGTCCACGGGGATAGGTCGTGACACGACTGTTAGTGGCTTCTCTCCTTTTCTTCAGGTATGCATTTTTTCCTTTCTTTACTATTTAAATGCTTATGATGTAGGTTTATGATATGCGAATATGAATGTTACTAATGATTGTGGATGCAGGTGTGGAGTCACCTGTACATGCCCATGGATCGAGTTAGCGTTCGACCTGGAGAGGCGGATGCCTACCCACTGGCGCAACGGTGGCTTCCCTACTTGAGTTGAGCGCCTCATGCCTACGAGCTGAGGGTACTTAGGCGGGAGTTCCGCGACTACCCTGCTTCACTGGTACGTGCTTAAATATGATGCAATTTGTTTTTATTTTTTGCTATATGAAGATATGATGATATAATGATATGCATGCAGGTGGTGTGGAGACCGTACAAGGGGATGACCGACGAGGGTCAGCCTTGGGTCATATCGGGTCGACCTTGCTTTGGGTGTGACATTTGGGTTCACTGCTTGAAAGAGATTGAGCCATTACGGCTACGGCTGGCGATGAGGACGCTCGGCCTGCACCAAAAGTGGGTCGAGATAGCAGAGCCTCGCGGGATCGGGCAGAAGACCCAAGGACCCACCATTGGTACCGACTAGCGGCTTCGGTTCCCAGAGCAGTTCGCGGACAGGCAGGAAGGCGGGACCCCAGTCATCTCCCATGCACCAGATAGCTCGGCATACTTGCAGCGCTGCTAGGAGACGTACGCTGGTCGACCCCAGATGAGGGTAGTAGGGGTACGTATGAATGCATGCTATTTCTAATGTTAAAACTTATATGCTTTTTGAAATATGCGGCTAATATGTGACAAATGCAGGATGCACAGGATGCAGTGGTGATGGACATGTAGATCCATCTCCACAGGGTGGAGGCCCAGCTTGCGACTACGCGAGCGGACTTGGAGGCCTTGGTGAGTGTACTTAACCATATGCAATGAATTATTCCTGAATTATTGATGTTTAGCCACTGACAATCTCAATAAATACAGCGTGCTCAGCAGGGAGTAGCAGCAGGAGGGACAGGAGGCGCCTCCTTGAGCATGAGGGATCAGAGTGCCGAGGTGGCTTCCTTACAGGAGCTACTCGTAGGAGCGGTGGCGTGAGCCGAGGCGGCAGAGCGCGACCTGCCTGAGTGGGTGACTTCAAAGAATAAATAGATGCACAAATTCCTTTCAAGGATTAATATTCAAAAGCTCATAGGAACATTGAGATTTTAGGTTGCGGAGCTGCAGGAAGCACTGACCCAAGTAGCCCTGGCGGGCGCAGAGCTGACAATCCGCGACCAGTGGGTCACGGAGCTAGAGGAGACGCTGAGGTGGCGAGAGGAGTTTCCTAGTGACGTGATGGAGATGAGGATCCTGTTCAAGGTGGAGAGGAGAGACCATGCTCGCGTGATGGAGGAGCGGCTTACATGGGAGCGCGAGCTAGCAGAGCTGAGGATGCGGGTTGAGCAGGAGAGGCTAGACCGGCAGAGCGAGCTAGCAAAGTTGAGGATGCAGCTAGCCGTCACAGAGGAGCGACTGAGGATCACAGAGGAGCGCCTGCAAAGGGGCCGTGAGTGAGCACGGGCTAAGGGCCATTCGAACGCCTTCGCCAGCACAGGGTACATAGGAGGTTCCTCGACTCAGCAGAGGAACGAGGCGGATGAGCGAGCACGAGCTGGTGGGTCGGCTGCCTCTCAGGGGTCCATGCGCCCACCACACTCCCGTCGCCAGGACAAGGGAGAGGCGGAGAGTAGGAGAGAGGAGAGTGGAGGAGAGAGCTAGAGGGAGTTTGCCTTTGTACGCCACCTCCTATATTTTGTACACACATATATATATGAAATGAAAAGCACGTTTGTTACCTAAATTTGTCATTGTGTGCACTTTGTATGCTTATTTTATCTGATTCTTTTCTATCTGTTCCTGCATTCCACACTTAAACAAATAGATTAATTAATATGTCCGGCTTGGCCCCTTGCTCGATAAGTAAGGGGTTATCGTTGTTGATCTTGACAAAGGGTCAAGGGGCCAAGCCTTTAATCAACTAAGGTAAATAACAAAGAATAGAGGAAAATGCGACATGCAAGCAAGCAGATGCAAACTGGAATTGAAAGATGCCCATATAAGATGCAAGCAAGCAAATGATATGGCAAGAGAAAAAAGCAGGGCATTCTGTGGGAATTGGCGACTGGACAGGTGCCTTTATTTAATGAAATGGCGCCCTTTGGTCGGGTGTTGATTGAATATATATATATATATATATATATATATATATATATATATATATATATATATATATATATATATATGTATGTATTGAAAATGACGACCAGACAGATGTCGCGGATTAATGAAATAATGCACCTATGATCGGGCGCTAATATTTATTTTCGTGTTTTTTTTTCATTTTTTTCATTTTTTTTGGAAAATGACGACAAGACTGATGTCGCAGATTAATAAAATAACGCCCCTATTATCGAGTGCTAATAGTTTTTTTTTGTTTTTAATGGTGTAGCATGGTACATAGGTCGTAAAACTTTACACATTCACCAACTTAAATTCACTCATCATTCTTAAATAACTTAACAAAGGGTCAATGTGCTGAAAGTTTTTACTTTCACTCATAATCTCGTGTGGCCCATCCTCCTAAGTCTGTCTTTGCCATTCTTCGAGCTTATGACATATCACGGAGGGGGAATGGAAGAAGATTTTGGGGAAGTTCACGAGGGGTTCCAAAAGATTAGGAAGCTTCCCTCCCTTACCCTATTGCCTGTTGGGGTTCGGTCTTTGGCTTAGGAAAATTTTGTTGCCCTTTTGCCCTTATTCATGCATGCTTACTACTAGGATTTTTCTTGCAGAGACTTTGCCCTCTTGACATACTTTTCTTTTATATTTAATTTTTTTCTTTCTTTTGTTTGAATTATGATGACCTAATTGTACTTGGGCTTTTATGGCATATTGTTCCATTTTGGGCCCTGACTTACACCTACTAGGGCGGCGGGTAGGTTTAGTGGTCTGCCCAGAGTCTGACTTCCCCTCTCGTGAACCGAAGAGAAAAGAACGGGTAAAGTCTTTACACTTTTAGTTTAGCTTTGACTTTCCTCGGATTTTGGACCACTTGAGTTCAAGAGTTAAGCGTTGTGTGCATTGGTATTGACCCAAGGTTAAATTATCAAGACTAAAGAATGAATTAGAGATTTTGATTTTTTGAGTTTCATGGCCCATGCACCATGCTAGCCACTTTATTATTATTATTATTTTGTTTTGAGTTTTTTTTGTTTTTTTGTATTGTTTTTTTTTATTTTTCTATTTTTATTTTTCTTTTTTTTGAGACTTAGGGGTAATATTTCTTAAGATATAATCCATTCCAAGGATGAGTTAATTCTTCCCCTTCAGCATTAATCTATTTGTAAGCATTGTTAGGATAAACTTATTTTATTACATAAGGCCCTTCCCAATTTGGTTGAAGTTTTGAGCGGGGTCCACTAGGTTTTACAAAGATTCTCTTGATTACTATTTCACCAACTTTAAATTTTCTCTCAATTACTTTCTTTTGATAGAAATGCGAAAGCCTGTTTTGATAAACTCTTGCATGTTCGACGGCGGCCAGACGCCTCTCATCTAAGAGTTTCAATTGCGTAATGAGAGATTCACGACGCTCGTCAATAGAGAGCTCATTGTCCAATTGTACTCTGAGGGAAGGTATAAGAATTTCATAAGAGACCACTGCCTCCATTCCATAAGTAAGGGCGAAAGGAGTTTGCCCAGTAGGAGTGCGAATGGAAGTACGGTAGGCTTCTACGAGCTTCTCTGGCCAATCCATAAATTTATTAGCTTCACACGTTTTCTTGATAATTTTAATCAAAATTTTATTCGTTGCCTCTGCTTGGCCATTGCCCTGTAGATAATAAGGAGACGAATGATGCAATGTAATATTATACATGTTGCAGAGGTCCTGGAGTTCTTGAGAGATGAATTGTGGCCCATTGTCAGGGACGATGGTACTTGGTATGTCAAACCTGGCGATGATGTTCTTCATTATGAATTTGCAAACCGTTGACGCTTTAATTTTCGCATAAGCTTTCGCTTCCGCCCACTTGGTGAAGTACTCCGTGGCCGTGAGTATAAATGATTTTGATTTTGTGAGGAGGTTTAAATCACCAAGAGCTCCGATAATATCGAAAGCCCACATGGAGAAAGGCCATGGGGAGGACATAGGATGGACTGAAGAAGCAGGAGTATGAATTTTATCGACGTGCAGTTGGCACTTAACACACCTTTGAACATAGATAGAACAATCCTCTTCTAGAGTGGGCCACTAGAAGCTTAGCCTAAGAATCTTTTTAGCTAACATCTGGCTATTGACATGACCCCTACAGACTCTAGAATGTGCCTCTTCCACGACCTTCCATGATTCATCATCGTCGAGGCATCTAACCAAAACTCCGGTAAGACCTCTTCTATTGAGCACACCTCCAACCAAAGTATATTGCTGAGCAACTCTTCTGATGGCCTTCTTCTCTTTTGTCGTGGCCTCTTCAGGATAAGACTGATTTTGACAATATCTGGCAATATCATAGTACCATAGATTTTCCTCGTCAGCCAATTCTTCTTCTTCTTCTAAGTCCAATAGCATGACTTCTTTATTCTCAATGAACTCTCCTTCCTTAACCTTCTTAAGCACCTCCTCCTTAACACTAAGAAATGCAGGATCCTTGATAGCAGGAGTAAGACGCTTCTGAATGATAATAGAATGGAAATCCCTTTCGGGGAAGAAAACCAAGGAGGAGGCAAGTGATGCAAGAGCGTCAGCTAAGATATTCTGGTTTCGAGGAACATGGATAAAGATCAGCTTGGTAAAGAGCTTGGCATAAGCAGAAGCGAGTTCTTGATAGGGTTTGAGCTTAAGATCGAGTGTACGGCATTTGGTGAGCACTTAGCGAAGAATAAGCTGACTATCACCAATGATCCGCAATTGGGTAACACCAAATCGATGAGCGGCCTCAAGTCCGATCAGAAGAGCCTCATATTCAGTTATATTATTTATAACAGGGAAGGCGAGATGAGAGGCAAATGGGATGGTGATACCCTCAGATGTTAAAAGAACCATGCCGATCCCCCTACCATGATAATTTAGAGCTCCATCAAAATGTAACGTCCACATGGTATCTGAAGGTTGATTAATGGACATCAGTTCCTTATCTGGAAACTCTGAGCGAGCAGGATCAAATCGAGGGAGAGGGTGATGCGTAAGATGTTCAACGATGGCATAGCCTTTAATTACTTTTTGCTGAATGTAAGTGATATCGAACTGAGAAAGAAAGTTCTGCCATCGTGCTAATCGATCAGTAATGACAGATTTTTCAAGGAGGAATTTGATGGTATTCATGCGAGCAATGAGATGAACCTCGTGAGTCAGGAAATAATGCTTCAATTTCTGAACTACCCATACTAAAGCTGCACATGTCTTCTCCAAAGCGGTATACTTCTGCTCACAGGGGTTGAGAAGCTTAGACAAGTAGTATGCTGCCCACTCCTTACCTTCCTCATCAACTTGCGCAGGGATGACACCTACTGAGTCATCTAGGACAGAGATATAAAGAACAAGTGGTTTACCTGGAATCGGCGGCCTCAGTACAGGGGGATTGGTCAAATAATCCTTCAATCCATCAAAAGCTGCCTGACACTTGTCATCCCAATAAAATTTGACTCCTGGCTTAGTAAGCTCGTAGAACGGCCTACACCTTTGTGAGTGCTGGGAGACAAATCGGCGTATAAATTGTAACCTCCCGATCAAACCTCGAACTTCCTTCAAATTTTTAGGAGGAGGCATATCTCTTATCGCCCTTACCTTGTTGGGATCAATCTCAATACCCCTCTTACTAACGATGAACCCAAGCAACTTACCCGATGACACACCAAACACACACTTCTTAGGGTTCAGTTTCAATTGATATTCACGGGCTCTTTGCAAAACCTTTGCTAAAATCTCAGGATGCTCAATCCTTGTTCTTGACTTCGCTACCAAGTCATCAACATACATCTCTATATAAACATGGATCATATCATGAAAAATAGCCATCATGGCCCTTTGGGAGGTGGCTCCGGTATTTTTGAGTCCAAATGGCATGACCACATAACAATAAGTGGCCCAAGGTGTAGTGAAGGAGTTCTTCTCCTGATCTCTTCAGCCAAGCGAATCTAGTTATAACATGAAAAGTCATCCATAAAAGAGAGGGTCTCGAACCCTGCCATATTATCAATCAAAACATCTATATGAGGGAGGGGGAAATCATATTTAGGACATGCGCGATTAAGGTCCTGGAAGACTACGCAAATCTTGACTCCTCCGTCCTTCTTCATTACCGAGACAATGTTAGCCACCCAATTGGGGTAAAGGATGACTCTAATTAATCTACCCTTATGGAGCTTATCGACCTCTTCTTTCATCTTTAATGCCATATGAGGGTGGAAACGTCTTGACTACTGCTTAACCGGGACGGACCCTGGCTTAAGTGTTAGATAATGTTTGATAAGCACGGGGTCCAGACCCGACATATCTTCGTAACTCTGGCAAACGTGTCATGCCCCGAGCCTTTATTACAGCGGAAGACTAACTCGGGGAGCGTGAACAACTGGCATGGTAAGCCTCTTGCAAGCAAGAACGATCAGAGCGCAAAATAATCACACACATAAATGCAATTGCACAATATTTACTAAAAATCCAACTTCATTCCATTATCAATCAAATATTCAAAATACAATAACTTTTCCACCATTTTCACTCTACTAGACTCAAGAAATAAGAAAATTACATTGACTCCATCTAAACAATATAGACTTCCTAAGTCTTCGCTCATCTTTATTCACTCTCGGATCCGCTACTTGAACATTCTGAATCCGAACCCGAATCACTTCCATCTCCTGAAAAGATTAGAAATAGGTAATGAGCACACTTGCCCAGTAGGTATCTTCGCATCAACATGAAGGCACTATTAAAGTAATTAATAATTTAGCTCTAAAGAAGTAAGGCAAAATCATGCGAATGCGAATATCATGCGATTAAACCAAAGTAACACGATAATCATGTAAGATAGAGCGAATAAGAATGAACAAGGATGAATGTAACAAGAACATGATATTTGGCCTTTCATGAACAAGAATGTAACGAGAATGCACTTTCACTTCCACTTTCATAACCATAAAGGTTACGCACGAGAATGTCAATCACGTAGCAATTCACTAGATTTTCACGAGTGCTCATGGATTTCACTTATTTATAAAGAAAGTACTCCTAGCACAATACGACGTCAGTAGCATCATACCCCATGGTTTATAAAATAGTATGTTTCCGGCAATCAGCTGTGGGGACTAGCATAGAGCCCTTGGACACAATCAGCGCCCGAACTGCATCTTCACGTATAAATCAAGCTACTTCCATGAGTGTAACAATAAAGTATGGCCAAGAATGTAATAAGATCAAGAACTCATGATAACAACAATCAATGAATGAATGCTTCAATTTAGAGTATGAGAGATCAAGAAAAAGATTTAAACAATGTCATGTTCACGGAAACAAATCGACAGCATAACGGTACATTCTTTTCTCTTTCCAATCATTATATTAAGTTTCTTGATCAATATTATAAGTTCTAGACTATCATTAGTCCATCTAGAACATTTGGAATATCAACCCTTGGGTCAAACATTGGGTTAAATACTTAAGCCATGTGACGGTCGTTTACTGGGCCGTTACATAATGTAACGCTCCAGTAGTGGGCCGTTACAATGATCCGAATTCAGAATGATCAAATAGACTCAGAGAAGGGTGACGGTCATTCATTGGGCCGTTACGTTGTATGACGGTCCAAGATTAGGCCATTACAGTAGTTTGAGACCATAATCAAGCAATCGAACTCAGATGAATGTGACGGTCTTATATTGGACCGTTACAATGCCTGACGGTCCAATATAGAGCCATTACACTACTGATAACTAGAAAGCATCGATAGTGTAGTCTAATCAATGGGCTTTAAGGGTACAACCAACTCGGCATCCTAGTTGGAATCCCAGGCTCGCGGAGAATTACGGAGGCCTTGAAATAAGATTTCCTACTCCATTGGAAGGAATATCTAATTGAGAGGTCCTCAAGTCCAAGAATAATGTTCCTATAGTGCAAAGTGAACTAATGGACAACATACCGGAATATGTGCCATGTACTTATAGAAACGACTCTATTGATAAAGAGTGAAGGTGTAATGATGTGAAACCATGATAAAACTACATTAATACAATTTTGAAAAAATCATGCTTTAAATACAAACTATAGAATTTTTGGTACATGAAACTAGCATAACTTACAATAACATGCAATACCTATCATGAACAATTAGATAACTGAAGAGTCACATAACATGTTAAAACTTAGCTATCTAGGTTTAATTATAAGTAAACTTAACTGGTTACTATTCTGTCATGAGTTGACAGAACACAGCGTTTAACGGTCTAACATGGGTGCGTCACAGTGTCTGTGACGGTCTATCGAGGGGGCGTTACAGTATGTAATGCTCTTGTCCAGGTGCGTTAGAGACAACAGTGAAATAAAAATATAACAGAGTGTGTGACGGTCTGTCGTACGGCCGTTATATCACTGTGACGGTCCTACTATGATCCGTCAGAGAATCTGCTAACAGAAAATAGTATGAAATCCAAGAGATCAACTCACATCATGTCTGTAAATCAAACATCATGTAGTTTGAGACATGTTAATGAAGTGTAAGCCAACTACATGCATAGGTCTCAGTGAAATAGATAGATAATATCCTTTAATTTTTTACTTAGGGCTAAGAGATGTATGCATGCATAGAACTATTAAAACATGAAATTCATGATCTATCATGCACGAAATTCAATCAAATCAGAGGGCTTTTAGTCCTATCAAGATGTTTTTGCCGTTCATGAGATGACCTACCTCTTAACTTGGCTTTAAACTTCCAATTTAGGGTTTCAAAAACGTGCCCTAGCTCTCCTCTTCCTGTGATTTTTCAGCAACTTCCTTGGGCTCTAACTCCACGACCTCTTGACCTAAAGACGTGAAATTTGGAGAGGAGTTAGTCTAAAGTATTGTAAACAAATTCCTCTAAAGAACTTACCTGAGATTATGACTCCTTACCTTGATTCCACGCGAGTAAAAGTAAGGGTCCCGCAGTTCAGAACTAGGTCCTATTTATAGAGTTCTAGCTAGGGTTTGAGGATTAGATCGATTCTAGAGTCCTTAATCTGCCAGAATCTAATCCCTAAGAGTCCTTAGTAGTGTTATGAACTCACCCAAGTCGATCCCTAGTGGATAAGATCTCAAGGTTCTGATCTTTCTACTCGTTCTTTCCTTCACGGAACTAACAAGGTGTAACGGTTGTAGACCCCTGCGTTACAAGCATGTGACGGTCTCACGATAGACCGTTACATTCAATGTTCCCAGAGTTCAACATTAATCAAACTCTTTTGCTAATTATCCTATATAATTATTTATATAATTTGTATCTATCCTTATTCTGCTAAAACCTGACTTCTAAGAGTCCCTAGTGATTTTACATGTCGTTCTAATTAGGTCTCTTATGGATAGGATCATCAAGTTCTAATCTTTTTATACATTCTCTTACTTACGGAACTTGCAGGCTGTGACGGTCTAGGGTATACGCGTCACAAGGCTGTGGCGGTCTCCTGATAGACCGTTAAATTCGACGCATTCAGAATTTTAATTTTAATAAAACTCTTTTATTTATTTTTCATCTAGTTATCCTATTAAGTGGTGTTTATCCTTTAAAATCCGTGAATAGGCTTAATAACCTTCTAGAATATGGGCCAAATTAAATGGGCCTGGTCTTTAAACCTTTTTGATTTGTTTAGTAGATTAGGTTAATTGATTAACACAATTGGGCCTTTTAATGGCTAATAAACTCAATAATCTTTTATAAATTTATTTAGCCCTTATAAATTACAAATAAATTATAAAATAATCTAGAAATAACTTATATAAATTCTGGGGCACTACACCCTCCCCCACTTAGAAGAATTTGGTCCCCAAATTCAATACATGGATTATGGAGAGTGTACTTACAGTTAAATAATTCTGGAAATCTTTTTCTCATGGCTACTTCGGTTTCCCATGTTGCTTCATATGGCCATGTTTTCTTCCATTGAATTTTGACCATCGGGATAACCTTATTTCTTAGTTGACGCACTTCTCGTTCCAGAATCTTTATCGGTGTTTGTTTGTATGTTAAGTCCTTTTGAATCTCCAGATTGTCATAAGTGATAATGTGGTCAGGATCATATACATACTTTTTTAGCATGGAGACGTGAAATACGTCATGAACTCCTACTAATTGTGGGGGTAAAGCCAGCTTGTAAGCTACTTCACCGACCCTTTCAAGAATTTTAAACAGGCCAATGAATCTTGGAGTTAGCTTTCCTTTAATGCCAAATCTTCGAATACCATGACCTGGAGAAACCTTCAAATATACATGATCTCCTACCTGAAACTCCATGTCACATCTTCGATTGTCGGCATAAGATTTTTGCCTATCTTGCACCATCTTCATTCTTTCCTGAATGAGTTTTATTTTCTCTGTAGAATCTCTGATAATATCGGGGCCTAAGAATTGTCTTTCCCCCATTTCACTTCAACATATTGGTGATCGACAGCTTTTTCCATATAAGGCTTCAAAAGGTGCCATTTGTATGCTTGCCTGATAGCTATTGTTATAAGCAAACTCTACTAGAGGTAAGTGATCATGCCAACTACCTCCAAAGTCAATAGCACAAGCCCTGAGCATATCCTCTACTACCTGATTCGTTCTTTCCGTCTGACCATCAGTTTGTGGATGAAAGGCTGTGCTAAAATTCAACCTAGTCCCCAGTGAATGTTGTAGGCCCTTCCAGAATTGTGATGTAAATCGGGGATCTCTATCTGATACAATAGTGACAGGGACACCATGTAACTTGACGATTTCTTTTATGTATAATGCTGCCAGGATATCCACAGACCATCGACTCTTTATTGGTATAAAATGTGCAGATTTAGTCAATCGATCTATGATTACCCATATGCCATCATGTCCACCTCTTGTCTTAGGTAACCCCATAATGAAATCCATCCCTATACTCTCCCACTTCCATTCGGGAATATGTAAGGGATGCAATTTACCTGCAGGTCTAAAATGTTCTACTTTTACTTGTTGACAAGTGAGGCAACGGGACACGAAATCAGCTATTTCTCTCTTCATATTGGGCCACCAGAAATTTCTTTTGAGATCTTGATACATCTTTGTTCCTCCTGGATGAATTGTGTATTTGGAATTACGCGCTTCATCTAGGATCAGTTTCTTCGTAGCCTCATGATCTGGTACACATATTCGGCCCTTAAATAACAATCTTCCGTCATTAGAAATAGAAAAATCCGATCTTTGTTCTATATTGACCTTGATTTCTAGTAAAATCGGATCATCATCTTGTAAACTGACCAAATCCTCTATCAATGTAGGTTGAGCTCGGATATTAGTTAGGAAACAGTTTTCTTCCTTTATGTCAACATCTAAGTTCAACTGAGCAAATTGAGGAATAAGGTTAGTTACGCTTATCATAAGACTTGATAGCATACCTATTGATTTTCTGTTGAGTGCATCTGCTACAGCATTAGCCTTGCCAGGATGATATTGAATAACAAAATCAAAGTCTTTGAGATATTCTAACCACCTCCTCTGCCTCATGTTAAGCTCCTTTTGAGAGAATGAATATTTCAGGCTTTTGTGGTCCGAGTATACTGTGAACTTTTCTCCATAAAGATAATGATGCCAAATTTTCAAGGTGAAAATAACTGCTGCTAATTCTAAATCAAGTACATGATAATTTTCCTCGTGCCATTTCAGTTGCCTTGAAGAATAACAGATCACATTTCCATTCTGCATGAGGACACATCCTAAGCCAATGCCAGACGCATCCGTATACACTTCGAATCCACCACCCTCCATTGGTAGTGACAAAACAGGGCTGTTGTAAGATAATTCGTAAGAGTTTGGAAATTCTTCTCACATTCCTCTGACTAGACAAAATGATTTTCTTTTCTGGTGAGTCTAGTTAAAGGAACTGCTATCTTTGAGAAGTCCTTAATGAATCTTCTATAATAACCAGCTAGACCCAGAAAGCTCCTTACTTTAGACACAGTCATAGGCCGACTCCAATTCTTGACAGCTTCTACCTTAGAAGGATCCACAGTAATACCTTCTTTTGAAATAATGTGGCCTAGGAATGAGACTTCCTCGAGCCAGAATTCACACTTATTGAAATTGGCATAAAGTTTATGTTCTCTAAGTGTTTGCAAAGCTATCCTTAGATGTTCTTCATGTTCTTCTCTTATCTTGGAGTATATCAGGATATCATCGATGAAGACGACAATGAATTGATCCAGGTATGGCTGGAAGACACTGTTCATAAGTTGCATAAATGCAGGACGAGAATAAATTTGAAGAGTACCTTCCATAAGCCCATCATCCTTGGGCGCTTCCTCTTCATCTAGAACGGCATTGAGGCGAGCCTGCCTCCTGCGTCCATTACCTGATGACTGATCCTTCATAAGGGGGCAATCCGGCATGCGATGCTCCCTGCTTCCACAACGTAAACAAGCGCCAAGACGCTTCCAACACTCCTCAGCCGAATGGCCGAATTTCTCACAAAATGTGCAAGCTGTGGCAACCTGCTCCTTCTCTTCCTTGACTTTCTTTTGCTTGTGGGAGCTTCCATCATTCCCACTCCTAGATCTTTTCTTACTATCACGGCTTTTGTAGGGTTCCGTGATACTAAATTTCTCTTTCTTATAACGCCGATCGGAACGTCTGCTTGATTCTTCTCCTTTTCCTTTTAACTTCTCGACCTTCTCTAAGGTCCTTTCACATAAATATGCATGCTGAACCATCTCCGCATATGTACGGATGTTTTGGGTCTCGAGCTACTGAATAAAGCCGAGTCGTAACCCGTCCATAAATCGATTTACCTTCAATACGTCGGTGCTGATAAGATGAGGTGCGTAAGGTGCTAGCCTTGAAAATTGTAGTTCATATTCGACAACCGTCATCATTCCTTGCCAATGAGCGGCGAACTCCATAGCCTTTCATTCCTTTACGTGCTCAAAAAAGTACTTGGCACGGAATAGGGTAAGAAAACCGTCCCATGTATGAGGTGCATTGGCCGGAGGTGCCGGAACTGACTTCCACCATGTGCGAGCATCTTTGTTTAGTTGAAACGTTGCGAGACGCACCTTCTCCTGATCAGTGCATTGGATGACATCAAATATACGATTCATTTTGTCTATCCAGTTCTCCACCTCATCGGGATTAGACGAACCATAGAATCGCGGAGGATTTAAACTCCGAAAATTGCGATGTAGGTCACCAGCCCTTACCCCTGCGCCACCTTGCGCTATAGTTTGCAACGCCTGGGTAAGGCCGGCAACTGTTTGTTGCATACCATCCCAATCTACACGATGAGCCATTTGTAAGATAAGGTACCTGAGAGAAAATAGCAACTTGTTATCTCTCATGAAATTGGAATGAACAAAAATAAATCTTAAAGGTAATTAATTATCTTATCCCGGGCTCTACCCACTTCTCACAGGGGTATGGAAACTTCTTCCTTAGTTCATAGGTAGGGGCCCTCAAACCTTGGACTTATCCTATGACATGATTCTATCTTCCTAAGTCTTAAGACTTATGCTCTGATACCAACTTAACTGTCACGTCCCGAGCCTTTATTACAGCAGAAGACTAACTAGGGGAGCGCGAATAGCCGGCATGGTAAGCCTCTTGCAAGCAAGAACGATCAGAGCGAAAGACAATCACACACATAAATGCAATTGCACAATATTTACTAAAAATCCAACTTCATTCCATTATCAATCAAATATTCAAAATACAATAACTTTTCCACCATTTTTAACTCTACTAGACTCAAGAAATAAGAAAATTACATTGACTCCATCTAAACAATGTAGACTTCCTAAGTCTTCGCTCATCTTTATTCACTCTCGGATCCGCTACTTGAACATTCTGAATCCGAACCCGAATCGCTTCTATCTCCTGAAAAGATTGGAAATAGGTAATGAGCACACTTGCCCAGTAGGTATCTTTGCATCAACATGAAGGCACTATTAAAGTAATTAATAATTTAGCTCTAAAGAAGTAAGGCAAAATCATGCGAATGCGAATATCATGCGATTAAACCAAAGTAACACGATAATCATGTAAGATAGAGCGAACAAGAATGAACAAGGATGAATGTAACAAGAACATGATATTTGGCCTTTCATGAACAAGAATGTAACGAGAATGCACTTTCACTTCCACTTTCATAACCATAAAGGTTACGCACGAGAATGTCAATCACGTAGCAATTCACTAGATTTTCACGAGTGCTCATGGATTTCACTTATTTATAAAGAAAGTACTCCTAGCGCAATACGACGCCAGTAGCATCATACCCCATGGTTTATAAAATAGTATGTTTCCGGCAATCAGCAGTGGGGACTAGCATAGAGCCCTTGGACACAATCAGCGCCCGAACTGCATCTTCACGTATAAATCAAGCTACTTCCATGAGTGTAACAATAAAGTATGGCCAAGAATGTAATAAGATCAAGAACTCATGATAACAACAATCAATGAATGAATGCTTCAATTTAGAGTATGAGAGATCAAGAAAAAAGATTTAAACAATGTCATGCTCACGGAAACAAATCGACAGCATAACGGTACATTCTTTTCTCTTTCCAATCATTATATTAAGTTTCTTGATCAATATTATAAGTTCTAGACTATCATTAGTCCATCTAGAACCTTTGGAATATCAACCCTTGGGTCAAACCTTGGGTTAAATACTTAAGCCATGTGACGGTCGTTTACTGGGCCGTTACATAATGTAACGCTCTAGTAGTGGGCCGTTACAATGATCGAATTCAGAATGATCAAATAGACTTAGAGAAGTGTGACGGTCATTCATTGGGCCGTTACGTTGTATGACGGTCCATGATTAGGACGTTACAGTAGTCAGAGACCAGAATCAAGCAATCGAACTCAGATGAATGTGGCGGTCTTATATTGGACCGTTACATTGCCTGACGGTCCAATATAGAGCCGTTACACTACTGATAACCAGAAAGCATCGATAGTGTACTCTAATCAATGGGCTTTAAGGGTACAACCAACTCGGCGTTTCTAGTTGGAATCTCAGGCTCGTGGAGAATTACGGATGCCTTGAAACAAGATTTCTTAGTCCATTGGAAGGAATATCCAATAGAGAGGTCCTCAAGTGCAAGAATAATATCCTATAGTGCAAAGTGAACTAATGGACAACATACCGGAATATGTGCCATGTACATATAGAAACGACTCTATTGATAAAGAGTGAAGGTGTAATGATGTGAAACCATGATTAAACTCCATTAATACAATTTTGGAAAAATCATGCTTTAAATACAAACTATAGAATTTTTGGTACATGAAACTAGCATAACTTACAATAACATGCAATACCTATCATGAACAATTAGATAACTGAAGAGTCACATAACAGGTTAAAACTTAGCTATCTAGGTTTAATTATAAGTAAACTTAACTGGTTACTATTCTGTCATGAGTTGACAGAACATAGCGTCTAACGGTCTAACATGGGTGCGTCACAGTGTCTGCGACGGTCTATCAAGGGGCCGTTATAGTATGTAACGCTCCTGTCCAGGTGGGTTAGAGACAACAGTGAAATAAAAATATAACAGAGTGTGTGACGGTCTATCATAAGGCCGTTATATCACTGTGACGGTCCTACTATGATCCGTCAGAGAATCTGCTAACAGAAAATAGTATGAAATCCAAGAGATCAACTCACATCATGTCTGTAAATCAAACATCATGTAGTTTGAGACATGTTAATGAAGTGTAAGCCAACTACATGCATCGGTCTCAGTGAAATAGATAGATAATATCCTTTAATTTTCTACTTCGGGCTAAGAGATGTATGCTTGCATAGAACTATTAAAACATGAAATTCATGATCTATCATGCACGAAATTCAATCAAATCAGAGGGCTTTTAGTCCTATCAAGATGTTTTTGCCGTTCATGAGATGACCTACCTCTTAACTTGGCTTTAAACTTCCAATTTAGGGTTTGAAAAATGTGCCCTAGCTCTCCTCTTCCTGTGATTTTTCAGCAACTTCCTTGGGCTCTAACTCCACGACCTCTTGACCTAAAGACGTGAAATTTGGAGAGGAGTTAGTCTAAAGTATTGTAAACAAATTCCTCTAAAGAACTTACCTGAGATTATGACTCCTTACCTTGATTCCACGCGAGTAAAAGTAAGGGTCGCGCAGTTCAGAACTAGGTCCTATTTATAGAGTTCTAGCTAGGGTTTGAGGATTAGATCGATTCTAGAGTCCTTAATCTCCCAGAATCTAATCCCTAAGAGTCCTTAGTAGTGTTATGAACTCACCCAAGTCGATCCCTAGTTGATAAGATCTCAAGGTTCTGATGTTCCTACTCGTTCTTTCCTTCACGGAACTAACATGGTGTAACGGTTGTAGACCCATGCGTTACAAGAATGTGACGGTCTCACGATAGACCGTTACATTCAATGTTCCCAGAGTTCAACATTAATCAAACTCTTTTGCTAATTATCCTATATAATTATTTTTATAATTTGTATCTATCCTTATTCTGCTAAAACCTGACTTCTAAGAGTCCCTAGTGATTTTACATGTCGTTCTAATTAGGTCTCTTATGGATAGGATCATCAAGTTCTAATCTTTTTATACATTCTCTTACTTACGGAACTTGCAGGCTGTGACGATCTATGGTATACGCGTCACAAGGCTATGGCGGTCTCCTGATAGACCGTTAAATTCGACGCATTCAGAATTTTAATTTTAATAAAACTCTTTTATTTATTTTTCATCTAGTTATCCTATTAAGTGGTGTTTATCCTTTAAAATCTGTGAATAGGCTTAATAACCTTCTAGAATATGGGCCAAATTAAATGGGCCTGGTCTTTAAACCTTTTTGATTTGTTTAGTAGATTAGGTTAATTGATTAACACAATTGGGCCTTTTAATGGCTAATAAACTCAATAATCCTTTTATAAATTTATTTAGCCCTTATAAATTAGAAATAAATTATAACATAATCTAGAAATAACTTATTTAAATTCTGGGGCACTACAAAATGTGTCCTTGAACTATTGAAGAATTAGAATGAGCGCCTCTTCCTCAAAGGGTGACAAAGTTTCACTTATGAGGACAATCCTACGGTTTTCCTCGGTACCCAAATTAATCTCTTTGGTGGGCTCTTCTATTGAGGCTAACGGCTCGTCGAATCTCCTCATTCCACTAGTAAATGCATCAGCCTCATCCTCATATTCTTCATATTCTTCACCCCCTCTTCAATAGGGTCCTCATCATTCATAATCTCGTAAACTCCGAATTCTTCATCTAAGGAACACACACCCTCACATTCTATTTCCGGCAGGGGAAGCGGATCTTCCAAAAACTCAAGAAGGGCCAAACATGCCCAGCACCTCCTGGCTAAATCTAACAAGAACCTACGGGGAACCTGCCTACCCTTGGCCTTCTTAGTTGCTACTACCCCAAGACTCTGATTAGAGGAAGAAGATGAAGAACGAAACGCACTACCCTGACCTAAAGAGGAGGAAGGAGAAGAGGTTACAAAAGGGGATACAGAAGGGGAGGAAGAACCCTGATCGAGAGAAGAGAGAAAGTCCGCTAACGGACCCTGGAGGAGCAGCCCTTGGGTTAGGGCGAACTCCTGAACCAGATAGGAGGTCTCCTCAAAAGAGATGGAGGATTGAAAAGTTTGAATTTTGGCATTTTTTTCATTTTCAATAATGAAACAATGAGAGGGGTGAGTAGAAGATGGTGTTGAAATCGAGAGCTTGGAAAAAGACTGAATAAGAGATTACCCGAGTGAGGACAGGATGGAGAGTTGAGAAAATTGCTCGATGAGCAAACGAGGAATTGAGGGTCTTTGTAGAAAATAGGGAGAGAAAGATATCAAGACCGCGGGTGGTCTAGGAATGTAAGAAGTAAGCAGCCTGTCAAATAAGCGGATAACAAGTGATGGATGTATGGCATTAACAAGAAATAGGCCGACCCATAGCCTGTCCACAGTAAAACCCTCCTCGAAAGGCACATCCGACTCTCCGGTATCACTATAATTATTCAACAACTACCTCTTATCAGTAATGGCCTTTGGTCTCTCAAGCAAGTCATGGATCAGTGGTGGCCATTCCAGATCTGTTGGCAAAAACAATCTGCTCAAAGCAATAGAAATATCATTCATGTCGAACCACCGATACCATTCGCATTCCGGATCATCCATTTTCCTTCTTTTGAATGGTCTCAAAGATTACAGGGCCTTCTACATAACTCAGATTCTTACCTGTAATATGGCGGGCTTCTGCCGCTCATGTGAGGCGACACAAGCCAGCGCTGAAGAAATAAATTCAGATCTGGTCATGATGGCTGTGAATGTAATCACTACTGAAGATGATGGCGAGAGACCCGCGCCTTCTCTGAATGCTCCAGTGGAAGGGAGAGGTCAGGGTCCCTACTCCTCCATACCCGATTCGACAATAATGATGATGTTGCTCCAATAATATAGACAAGTGATCGAAGTGCTGAAGAGGCAACTCAGCGAGCTGGGCATGCACGCTTCAACCGTAAGATAGGATGAGCTCCCTCTTGAAGTCTCGCAGCGAGACGCAGCTAAATTGGAGGCCTTGCCTCAAATAACGGCCTCTCAGCTAACATTCAACTACATCGGGGGCATGACCCCGCAACCTGCTCCTTAGCCCCAAGGGCCTGCTACCATACCTCAAGCAGCAGTGGTGGCGGCGTCGCAGATGCATCAAGCTCAACTCTACCCAAGTCCGGTTGACCCTGTGATGGTGAATAAAGTGATGATAGAAGAAATGATCGAGAATGAGCTGGCCGATAGGGGCAATGATGATTATGCTGCTTTTGATGCATACAAGGTACCTTACCCTATCTATCATGCTGCCAAGAGATTGCCTCTGGGCGTCAACAAACCACCGAAGTTTGATAAATTCAATGGACAAGGTTCGCCGAAGGAGCTTATAGCCTATTACATCAACGTGATGGCTGATCTGGCGACCGACGAGTCCTACCTGCTCAAGTTCTTCGGGTTCTCCCTCACAGGACTTGCTTTTGAATGGCATTCGAACTTACCAACTGGATCCATCAATGATTGGCCGGACATACAACGGCAGGTCTGGGAGCAGTTCCACGTCGCTGAAAGAGAAGTGAATGTGGCCAAGCTATATGTTTCCAAGCAGAAGAATGATGAAACTGCTTTGGAATATATCAAAAGATGGAGGAACCTCAGCATGAGGTGTAGGCGCCCGTCGCACCAAGAAGATGCTATGTAGATCCGCAAGCAAAACCTGAAGAGGGAGATCCTCGAAAAGATGATCAGAATTGAAATCAGGTCTTTCGACAGACTAAACAATGTAGTGGCGGAGATCAAGGCCTTCCTCTCCAGTCACTCCACTACTCCTGCTGCTGCAAACCAAAAAGCCAAACTGGCTGATAGGTGGCCCATGCCCGAAGAAGTTCACACGGTTGACTTCAAGGCGTTCGAGCAGATAAAAGATAAAGAGGTTGTCAACCCTCCTCTGGCTAACCCTGTTGAACAACAAGAAGGCCCCTCCCTGCGGGCCAAGATGAAGAAGCTTTATTCCTTCCCCAAGGATAGAACATGGGTCATATTTGCATGGGCCACTAAATACAACAAGATTATTCTTCCGGAACCAAGGAGACCGAGAGACGCTAGAAGAAAAGATGATCCCTACTTTTTCCCGTATCATCAGATGATCGGGCACCCCATCGAAGATTGCTACGTCTTCAAGGATGCTATTGAAAGGCTGATCAATAAAGGGGAATTACAAATGGGCGAGCATAAAGTGTATCCTCCACGTGCTTATGAACTGCCAAATCTAAAGAGAGCTATCAACATGATATCTATATACCAGAAATCACCCGAAGAGGTGTCCGAAGCTCATACTACTGACGAAAAAGATGAAAAGATATGCCTTGCACCGGTAAGCACAGATCAAACCAAAGCCGCTATTTCTTGTCATGCTAATTGGTCCCTGGGCAACTAGGGGCATTTTCCACTACCTAATGAAGAGGCATGCTGCTATACCCCTCCCCCACCCGAGGGCATGGGGCAGGAATTTCAAATGCTAAGGGAGTAGATGTGTCTTGTAATGATAATTGGATGCTGCTTGTCCAACCCGAACTCAAGACGGGAAGCAGCATTCCCGGCTCCTACCAATCTGGCCTTGCCATGTTGGTGGAGCTATGTCAAAAGTTATAATAAGTTGAAGTGCTGAAAAGAAGACTAATCGGGATGGGTTTATACCCAACTTCACTCGGGCAGGCGGGACCCTCGTCCAAGGCTTTGCATGGCAGTACTGAGCCACTCGAAGGCTCGCCGGCACCGACGATGCCCCGCATGACGCATGACCAGGCTGGGAGCACCCTCCCTCAACAGCTATAGCATGCGCCCTTAGCGCATCCCTCAACTTCTCGGGCACGCCAGGAGGCAATTATTATGCCTCAGGCAATCCCACCAATATACGCGCTCCTGCAACTAGCCGGCTTCTGTCCGAGTTTGACAGCTCCAGCGACAATGAACAAGCTCAAGATGTAACAAACCATTGAAACAAAGCTAGCCGAGGAAGAATTACCGAGGCACAACTATATATGACCGAGCAAAAGGATGGTGAGTCCGCTTCGGTCTACATCCAACGTTGGAGAAAGCTCAGCTCGAGGTGTAGGCATCCGCTGAACCATGAAGATGCTATTCAAATATGCAAACTCAACCTAAAAAATGAAATCTTAACAAGAATGATTGGCATTGAAGTCAAATCCTTCGATCGATTGAATGATATGGTGGTCCACATTGAATCCTTTTTGGCGAAATATCACCCGACCGCGGCTACCCCAAGTCAAAAGAACGAGCTGATTGATGGGCGGCCGATGAGAAAAGAAATTCAAGCTACTGATTTTCTGGCCTTTGAGAAGAAAATGGAGAAGGCAAAAGAGGCTGCTAGCTCTTCCTCAACCACGTCTACCAAGCAAAAACCATCATTGAGGGATAAGATAAAGAAACCCTATTCATTGCCGAAGGATAAAACCCAGATGTTGTTTCATTGGGCTCACGAGTATGACAAGGTTGTCGTCCCCGAACCCAAAAAGCCAAGTGATGCAAGATGGAAAGATGACCCTCAATTCTGCCCTTATCACCAACAAAGGGGGCATTACATTGAGGACTGTTATATGTTTAAAGATATTATTAAAAGCCTAGTCCAAAAAGGTGAAATACAGATGGGTGAATACAAAGTGGACCCACCGCATCCTCATCAAATGCCCAGCCGTAAGAGGGTGGTCAACGTGACCTCATCCCATCAGCTGAAGAACAATGTGCCCTGAAAGGCATTTGAAGCCTCTCGAATTATGGCAGGAAGCCGAAAGAGAAGCAAGATATAAATGGTGCCCTACTTTGGGGGAAAATGTTGAAATAAATTAAGATAGAGATCCAAAGATCAAGAAATCATCACCCTACACTGTGATATGTTGTCGACACTCTTTAGAGCTGACAAATGCAAACAAAAGGGGGGGGGGGGGGAAGTCGGCTGACGCCAAGGCCGACAGCCGAATGATGGAGCAAAAAATCACTCCGAGAGGTACTCTCCCCAGATGAAAGATTCAACAAGACATAACTGTGGCTCCTCGTGCTTTAACACACTATGGAGGACGTCCTACGGAAATGCGGCCAAAGCTGACCATGGCTTGCCGAAGAAGATGTGTGGTGCGGACACCCGAGCAGTTGAGCGGCGTGATACGCAGAGCCACCGGTACCGCACACGGAGCACGACTCGAGCCACCTTAGCATCTATCTGGCTCGGAGACAGCCTGGAGACTCTACCTTGAATCTCCCCATTTATCATATTTAGTTAGACTTTATTTGTGTTTAATGTGTATTTACTTCATTTTATTCGGTGTGTAATTTTGATTGTAAGAGGGGCTTATTTGTAAAAATGGGACCCCTGGGCCCCACGGGATCCCAGGCCACCTCCCATTGATCCACCTCATCCCTAGGGCCCCATGTGGGGTCGGTCAACCATTCAAATGGTGGCTTCTAGAAGGGTGGGCCAAGTGGGGGGACATTGGAATGAAAATGCCAACAATTCCAACCCACCCCCACCTACCATGTCCCCCCCTTGCCTCCCTAATCAATGGGCTGCCCCCCCCCCCCCTTTGTATTTTTAATTTTAATTTTTGTGGATGGTCACATGCAATCCCAGCCCTCCATCTCCCATCCCTAGATCCAACGGTTGAGGATTGATTAGACATGTAACCTATATATGCTTGTAATTTTCATTTTTGATGGAATTAATGCCATTTGAACTTGGAAAATCCTTGGAGCAGCCCTTAGGCACCCCCCTCTCCCTCTCTCCCTTTCAGCTGAGAAGGCTACCTTCTGGAGGTGTGACTCCTCCCTATCGGTTCCGGTCATCATCACCGCCGCCACGAGCCGCCATCGCACCGCCATCGAGTTCGCTGGAGTTCTGTTTTCAGCCGACCACTGCCACTTCCATGAAATTCTGCAATCAGCCACGAGCTCAAATCGACTTGGGATTTTGAGGGGATGTTTTCATTGGTGTTCCCCACGTTCTACAAAAAGTGGTGGGTTATGAATCTTCGATTTGACAATTTCCCATTTTCGTTCAAGTTCCAAGTTCAGTTCTGCCAGTTTCAGATCTGATTTTCCACTTTTCCTGAGTTTCGCATCTTTGAACTACCTTTTGATTTTTTCTAGAGTTCCCAATTTTACTGGGAGTTCTATCCATCAAGCCCTCCATCTAAGAATTTTCCTGATGTTTGACCAGCCCTCCACCTATTTTTCAAATTTCGTTCTCAGAGCTAGCTATAGTGGTGTCCACCTGTTCCCAGATCTGACCACCCTCCAGTAAACAAATCATAACAAATCACAACCACCTCCAATCAGTCCACAAAAAATATCTCTGTTTTTCTTGTTCGAAATACTACAACTTTTGTGAAGATCTCAGGAGCTGAATCGGCCATCTACCTTGCGGTCAATGGCAGTTCTCAGACAACTTATCTGCAGATCTGATGTTTCAGGTACTGTACAATAGGAGCTTGTAAATTCAGTGAAGTCCAGATCCGACCAGATCCAGCAGATCTCTCTGGGCCTACATCGAAGGATTTCAAGATAGCTTTCCAACGATAGCTCATGCGCCCCGATCTGACGTCGGGATTGATCGCAGCGGCCATACTTGCCGGAGCGCGCGCCGGAGGAAAGAACCAGAAATCAGTGGGCAGCTAGTTCACGAATTGGGAATCGGGGCCGATCGACCCCCGATCGGTGTTTCCGCCGACCGCCGTCCGTGGAGGCGCGCCACCAGGGTCCCCATCACAGCGGGTCCCACCCCCGTAGATCCGGAGGACAGCGCCGTCCGTGGGCCCCACGGACCCGTAGAATCTGCCGTTCGGAAAGCACGAAAACGCGGAGTTCGGCACCGCCGGGCGACATCAAGATGCTGCCCGTCAACCCGATTTGCGTGATTCCCGGGCCCCACATGTGACCTTTTACCTCCCTGCGTGGAGTGGGTCAAATTATTGTACTGTTGTAATATTGTTAACCGGGAGTCCGTGAATTGGCCGGGGTTGTCTTCGCCACGCCGGGTGCGTGGAGGTAAAGGTCTCAACTTCTCGGCATTCGCTTGCTAGTTTAGTATATGGTCTTTTGCCGCTGCCGAGAGCGATAGGTACTAGCCCGTGAGTCCATGTCACCGCTGTGAGTGTGAGAGTGACCCATCCCGTGACTCGATCCGAGTCCGGAAGTGAGTCGACTACCCGTGAACTCTGCCGGTTCTTCAACCGCGCACGATCCGCATTTCCCTCGCTTGGGACGATGAGTGAGATTGCGTTTCTGTTAACGACGTATAGCCCATAGGAGCTCTTAGTGTCGAGCCGAGGTCGCTCTAGTAGTCGTGTCGTTGCTGGTTGAGTCGTGTCCATCCCATATAGTGTCGTCTCCTTAGTCCGTCCCGCATCAGTTTGGTATCAGAGAGAGTCGAGTCTAGGGTAGTCTTGCATAAGTCTTGCATGCATCATGGTCTAAGTCGAGTCTAGGATCATCATTTGTTTTCAAAACAAAAAAAAGGTGTTTTAAAATTGTATTTCATCCCGATAATTCGGTATCTTAAAAGGTGTTGTCCGAACGTTAGGCTACGCCTATCGGGAGGTCGCACACTTGCGGGAGTGGTCTTCGGATCGATTAACTCCGCCACGTACCGGATATTGGTTTAAGTCTAGGTGCATTAGTCGGTGTTTGCATCAGTTTGTGTCTCCTAGTTCGTGTGTAGTCCAATAAGAGTCAGTCGGTCTTGTCCAAGTGTCGGCATGTCTAGCATGTAGTTCCGCCAAATTCACATGGAATCCCCATCACCCGGGCAATATGGCCGTTGGTCCACCCATGGGCTTGGCAACCACCCTCTCCACTTCCGTAGGCCCGAAGCCTCGGATTTTTATGGCTCCAATGGCCCGGGCGACTACCTCAAGTGGGAGGCCGCCATGGACACATACTTTGATTGTTATACCATGTCCGAAGCCGGGCAATTCTATTTTGCCAAGGAGAGGCTTCTACACGAGGCCGCCGAAAAGTGGGACCACATTGAGCGCTTGAGAGAGGTTAGGAGGCAATGGCCCATCGAATCATGGTGGGACATGAAGAGAGAGCTTAGGAAGGTCTACGTGCCCCAACCGGTCACCTCCAACCGGCCCCACCCAATCACTTCCAACCAAGTGGGTCCTAGTCGGAGGCAAAGAGCCCCACACGTAGATGAGCCAAGACCCAATCCTAGGACGGTTGACTACGGGCGAGTCCACCATGATATCCCTATTCCAACCCACTCCGTTGCCGAACTTATGCAAATGATTTTGGACCGGTTGGATGGGGTGGATAGGACACGTACTCCTAGTGATGTACTCCTACACGAGCCTAAGGAGGTAGCAATCGGTAGCCCCAACCCGTTGCCATCTAAGGTGCAATCCCAAGGTCCTCTCCCATCATAGTGGATCCTCTTTCCCCACCCACGAGAGCCCATTGCCTGCACCCCCTGTCCGTCAGGAGGATAAGGATAAGGACACACTTATCAAGGAGCGTAGTGGATCACGACAGCAGTGTTATCGCTGCCAGGGGTTCGGCCACTTTGCCGGACAGTGTCCCACTCGGACATCTCTAGCCCTAGGGGACAAAAGGGTTGGAGAAGCCTCACTCTCCGATCTTTATTCGGAGCCACCTCAGCCACAGCTACCCGTGTTTCTAACGGGAAAGCTACTTATAGCCGAGCCACTCCTTAGCTGGCTTAAGAATGGCTTGGTCCCATCTCCCCTCCCATCTATGGACCCTATCCTACCTCTGGTGCCAATCAATTCATTTCACACCACTTTCCGGTCTAGTCACTATGTGGATACATTGGATGACCTTCTTAAAGGGTTAGACCGGCAATTGACATTTACGCACTTGTTGGCTCCAGGCTTCGACCGACCCACAGGTCGTAGTTTCACTCATCCCGCTTTAGGGTCCATCACCTCCGTGTACACCGTGGGTCATGTTACCACGGAGGTTCTTCTACTCCTCCCTATGCCGGCCGAGCCCGACTTCATTCCCATTTGCCCAAGGGAGGAATCTTACTTTCTACCTATGACTGCCGTCCCACCTCTCACAATGAATGAAGGTGATCATTTACACCTCCAAGATTTCCAAATGTGGGACAGTGATTTGTGGAAGCCTAGTCCGAGGGGTCATACCTTCTTTGATCCCTTCGACCCATTCTCTTGTGGACCCCGTGACCCACCATATTTACTCCACCTTTTTGAGAGAGTCCACCATCATACCCCCACCGTCTCATCTCCCTTCATGATGAAGGAGATCAACAACACCTTCTAGACTTCCACACATGGGATCTTGAGATGAGGGAATCCATATCGAGGGGTCACACATTCTTTGATCCCTTCGATCCCTTTCTTCGTGGGCCCCTTGGCCCACAACCTCCATTCCACCTCTTTAAGGAAGTCCACTATCACACCCTCCTACTCGGGCCTGGCAACCTTCACATGGCAATAAGTCCGAACCGTCATTTGGGGGTAATGAAGACTTTGGTTCCCCCGGCCCACCTAAACCACCCAAAGCTCCCGGATTTCCCACATCCAAACCCAATGTCCATGATTGGTGCATCGTAGGATGTCTAGGAGTCCACCATGACATTAACCTCCGGTTATGTCAAATGCATGCATGGCACACATTCGGATGTCCTGGACCACCTTGCATATGATTGGGTTTGACTAACATTAGGTTTGTGTAGGGTCGTGTGTGCATCTGTGTGTTTTTCTTTTTGTTAAGCATGTTAGGAGTTTGCATGACGACATCCGTCGTCACATTGAGTCCAGCAATGCACGTTACCAAGAGCTAGCCGATGCTCACCGACACCACCGAGAGTTCCAAGAGGGCGAATATGTCATGATCAGGGTAAGACCTGAACGGTTTCCCTCTGGAACCGTTAAGAAGTTGCAAGCTCGCGGAGCCGGTCCATTTAGAGTGTTGAAACGCGTTGGATCCAATGCGTATGTTGTGGACCTGCCCGAGGAAAACGGTATAAGCTCTACTTTTAATATTTCGGATCTAGTTGCATATAGGGACCCAGCGGTGATCCCTAGTGAGCCTTTTGAGCCATCTCCTCCCATTGAGAGTGAGCCCACACCTGAGTGTCCACCTCCAGCCCCCTTATCACGGCAGCGTGAGCATATAGATCATATACTGGATGAGCAGGTGACGGTTACCAGGAGTGGATCCTACCCGCGCTACCTAGTGCGATGGAGAGGACGGCCCGCTACCGAGGACACATGGATCACACATGGCGAGTTGCAGCGGATTGATCCGGACCTTCTGGAGTGATACAGGAGCGATGCAGACCCTTACTCGACAGGGTCGAGTTTCTCCCACCCGGGGAGAATTGGTGCGGACACCCGAGCAGTTGAGCGGCGTGATACGCCGAGCCACCGGTACCGCACACGGAGCACGACTCGAGCCACCTCAGCATCCATCTGGCTCGGAGACAGCCTGGAGACTCCGCCTTGAGTCTCCCCATTTATCATATTTAGTTAGACTTTATTTGTGTTTAATGTGTGTTTACTTCATTTTATTCGGTATGTAATTTTGATTGTAAGAGGGGCTTATTTGTAAAAATGGGACCCCTGGGCCCCACGGGACCCCAGGCCCCCTCCCATTGATCCACCTCATCCCTAGGGCCCCATGTGGGGTCGGTCAACCATTCAAATGGTGGCTTCTAGAAGGGTGGGCCAAGTGGGGGGACATTGGAATGAAAATGCCAACAATTCCAACCCACCCCCACCTACCATGTCCCCCCCTTGCCTCCCTAATCAATGGGCTGCCCCCCCCCCTTGTATTTTTAATTTTAATTTTTGTGGATGGTCACATGCAATCCCAGCCCTCCATCTCCCATCCCTAGATCCAACGGTTGAGGATTGATTAGACATGTAACCTATATATGCTTGTAATTTTCATTTTTGATGAATTAATGCCATTTGAACTTGGAAAATCCTTGGAGCAGCCCTTGGGCACCCCCCCTCTCCCTCTCTCCCTCTCCCCCTTGCAGCTGAGAAGGCTACCTTCTGGAGGTGTGACTCCTCCCTATCGGTTCCGGTCATCATCGCCGCCGCCACGAGCCGCCACCGCACCGCCATCGGGATCGCCTGAGTTCTGTCTTCAGCCGACCACTGCCCCTTCCACGAAATTCTGCAGTCAGCCACGAGCTCCTTTCGATCTTGGATTTTGAGGGGATGTTCAGAGGTGTCACCACGTCCTACAAAAATTGGTGGGTCATGAATCTTCGATTTGACAATTTCCCATTTTCGTTCAAGTTCCAAGTTCAGTTCTGCCAGTTTCAGATCTGATTTTCCACTTTTCCTGAGTTTCGCATCTTCGATCTACCATTTGATTTTTTCTGGGGTTCCCCATTTTACTGGGAGTTCTATCCATCAAGCCCTCCATCCAAGAATTTTCTTGATTTTTGAGCAGCCCTCCACCTATTTATCAAAATTCATTCTCAGAGCTAGCTATAGTGTTATCCACCTGTTCCCAGATCCGACCACCCTCCAGTAAACAAATCATAACAAATCACAGCCACCTCCAATCAGTCCACATAAAATATCTCTGTTTTCATTGTTTTAAATACTACAAATTTTGTGAAGAGCTTATGAGCTGAATCGGCCATCTACCTTGCGGTCAATGGCAGTTCTCAGACAACTTACCTGCAGATATGAGGTTTCGGGTACTGTACAACAGGAGCATGTAAATTCCGTAACGTCCAGATCCGACCAGATCCAGTAGATCTCTCCGGGCCTAGATCGAAGGATTTCAAGATAGCTTTCCAACGATAGCTCATGCGCCCCGATCCGACGTCGGGATTGATCGCAGCGGCCATTCTCGCCGGAGCGCGCGCCGGAGGACAGAACCAGAAATCTGTGGGCAGCTAGTTCACGAATTGGGAATTGGGGCCGATCGACCCCCGATCGGTGTTTTCGGCCGACCGCCGTCCGTGGAGGCGCGCCACCAGGGGTCCCACCCCCGCAGATCCGGAGGACAGCGCCGTCCGTGGGCCCCACGGACCCGTAGAATCCGCCGTTCGGAAAGCACGAAAACGCGGAGTTCGGCACCGCCGGGCGACATCAAGATGCTGCCCGTCAACCCGATTTGCGTGATTCCCGGGCCCCACATGTGACCTTTTACCTCCCTGCGTGGAGTGGGTCAAATTATTGTACTGTTGTAATATTGTTAACCGGGAGTCCGTGAATTGGCCGGGGTTGTCTTCGCCACGCCGGGTGCGTGGAGGTAAAGGTCTCAACTTCTCGGCATTCGCTTGCTAGTTTAGTATATGGTCTTTTGCCGCTGCCGAGAGCGATAGGTACTAGCCCGTGAGTCATGTCACCGCTGTGAGTGTGAGAGTGACCCGTCCCGTGACTCGATCCGAGTCCGGAAGTGAGTCGACTACCCGTGAACTCTGCCGGTTCTTCAACCGCGCACGATCCGCGTTTCCCTCGCTTGGGACGACGAGTGAGCTTGCGTTTCTGTTAGCGACGTATAGCCCATAGGAGCTCTCCGTGTCGGGCCTAGTGTCTCTCCCATCATGTGTTGCTGGTCGTGTCCGCATCTAGAGTCCGAGGTTCATACCACGTAGAGTCGGTCCCCGTGTCCGTCCCGCATCAGTTTGGTATCAGAGCGAGTTGAGTCTAGGGTAGTCTTGCATAAGTCTTGCATGCATCATGGTCTAAGTCGAGTCTAGGATCATCATTTTTTTTCAAAACAAAAAAAAGGTGTTTTAAAATTGTATTTCATCCCGATAATTCGGTATCTTAAAAGGTGTTGTCCGAACGTTAGGCTACGCCTATCGGGAGGTCGCACACTTGCGGGAGTGATCTTCGGATCGATTAACTCCGCCACGTACCGGATATTGGTTTAAGTCTAGGTGCATTAGTCGGTGTTTGCATCAGTTTGTGTCTCCTAGTTCGTGTGTAGTCCAATAAGAGTCAGTCGTCTTGTCCAAGTGTCGGCATGTCTAGCATGTAGTTCCGCCAAATTCACATGGAATCCCCATCACCCGGGCAATATGGCCGTTGGTCCACCCATGGGCTTGGCAACCACCCACTCCACTTCCGTAGGCCCGAAGCCTCGGATTTTTATGGCTCCAATGGCCCGGGCGACTACCTCAAGTGGGAGGCCGCCATGGACACATACTTTGATTGTTATACCATGTCCGAAGCCGGGCAATTCTATTTTGCCAAGGAGAGGCTTCTACACGAGGCCGCCGAAAAGTGGGACCACATTGAGCGCTTGAGAGAGGTTAGGAGGCAATGGCCCATCGAATCATGGTGGGACATGAAGAGAGAGCTTAGGAAGGTCTACGTGCCCCAACCGGTCACCTCCAACCGGCCCCACCCAATCACTTCCAACCAAGTGGGTCCTAGTCGGAGGCAAAGAGCCCCACACGTAGATGAGCCAAGACCCAATCCTAGGACGGTTGACTACGGGCGAGTCCACCATGATATCCCTATTCCAACCCACTCTATTGCCGAACTTATGCAAATGATTTTGGACCGGTTGGATGGGGTGGATAGGACACGTACTCCTAGTGATGTACTCCTACACGAGCCTAAGGAGGTAGCAATCGGTAGCCCCAACCCGTTGCCATCTAAGGTGCCATCCCAAGGTCCTCTCCCATCATAGTGGATCCTCTTTCCCCACCCACGAGAGCCCATTGCCTACACCCCCTGTCCGTCAGGAGGATAAGGGTAAGGACACACTTATCAAGGAGTGTAGTGGATCACGACAGCAGTGTTATCGCTGCCAGGGGTTCGGCCACTTTGTCGGACAGTGTCCCACTCGGACATCTCTAGCCCTAGGGGACAAAAGGGTTGGAGAAGCCTCACTCTCCGATCTTTATTCGGAGCCACCTCAGCCACAGCTACCCGTGTTTCTAACGGGAAAGCTACTTATAGCCGAGCCACTCCTTAGCTGGCTTAAGAATGGCCTGGCCCCATCTCCCCTCCCATCTATGGACCCTATCCTACCTCTGGTGCCAATCAATTCATTTCACACCACTTTCCGGTCTAGTCACTATGTGGATACATTGGATGACCTTCTTAAAGGGTTAGACCGGCAATTGACATTTACGCACTTGTTGGCTCCAGGCTTCGACCGACCCACAGGTCGTAGTTTCACTCATCCCGCTTTAGGGTCCATCACCTCCGTGTACACCGTGGGTCATGTTACCACGGAGGTTCTTCTACTCCTCCCTATGCCGGCCGAGCCCGACTTCATTCCCATTTGCCCAAGGGAGGAATCTTACTTTCTACCTATGACTGCCGTCCCACCTCTCACAATGAATGAAGGTGATCATTTACACCTCCAAGATTTCCAAATGTGGGACAGTGATTTGTGGAAGCCTAGTCCGAGGGGTCATACCTTCTTTGATCCCTTCGACCCATTCTCTTGTGGACCCCGTGACCCACCATATTTACTCCACCTTTTTGAGAGAGTCCACCATCATACCCCCACCGTCTCATCTCCCTTCATGATGAAGGAGATCAACAACACCTTCTAGACTTCCACACATGGGATCTTGAGATGAGGGAATCCATATCGAGGGGTCACACATTCTTTGATCCCTTCGATCCCTTTCTTCGTGGGCCCCTTGGCCCACAACCTCCATTCCACCTCTTTAAGGAAGTCCACTATCACACCCCTCCTACTCGGGCCTGGCAACCTTCACATGGCAATAGGTCCGAACCGTCATTTGGGGGTAATGAAGACTTTGGTTCCCCCGGCCCACCTAAACCACCCAAAGCTCCCGGATTTCCCACATCCAAACCCAATGTCCATGATTGGTGCATCGTAGGATGTCTAGGAGTCCACCATGACATTAACCTCCGGTTATGTCAAATGCATGCATGGCACACATTCGGATGTCCTGGACCACCTTGCATATGATTGGGTTTGACTAACATTAGGTTTGTGTAGGGTCGTGTGTGCATCTGTGTGTTTTTCTTTTTGTTAAGCATGTTAGGAGTTTGCATGACGACATCCGTCGTCACATTGAGTCCAGCAATGCACGTTACCAAGAGCTAGCCGATGCTCACCGACACCACCGAGAGTTCCAAGAGGGCGAATATGTCATGATCAGGGTAAGACCTGAACGGTTTCCCTCTGGAACCGTTAAGAAGTTGCAAGCTCGCGGAGCCGGTCCATTTAGAGTGTTGAAACGCGTTGGATCCAATGCGTATGTTGTGGACTTGCCCGAGGAATACGGTATAAGCTCTACTTTTAATATTTCGGATCTAGTTGCATATAGGGACCCAGCGGTGATCCCTAGTGAGCCTTTTGAGCCATCTCCTCCCATTGAGAGTGAGCCCACACCTGAGTGTCCACCTCCAGCCCCCTTATCACGGCAGCGTGAGCATATAGATCATATACTGGATGAGCAGGTGACGGTTACCAGGAGTGGATCCTACCCGCGCTACCTAGTGCGATGGAGAGGACGGCCCGCTACCGAGGACACATGGATCACACATGGCGAGTTGCAGCGGATTGATCCGGACCTTCTGGAGTGATACAAGAGCGATGCAGACCCTTACTCGACAGGGTCGAGTTTCTCCCACCCGGGGAGAATTGGTGCGGACACCCGAGCAGTTGAGCGGCGTGATACGCCGAGCCACCGGTACCGCACACGGAGCACGACTCGAGCCACCTCAGCATCCATCTGGCTCAGAGACAGCCTGGAGACTCCGCCTTGAGTCTCCCCATTTATCATATTTAGTTAGACTTTATTTGTGTTTAATGTGTGTTTACTTCATTTTATTCGGTATGTAATTTTGATTGTAAGAGGGGCTTATTTGTAAAAATGGGACCCCTGGGCCCCACGGGACCCTAGGCCCCCTCCTATTGATCCACCTCATCCCTAGGGCCCCATGTGGGGTCGGTCAACCATTCAAATGGTGGCTTCTAGAAGGGTGGGCCAAGTGGGGGGACATTGGAATGAAAATGCCAACAATTCCAACCCACCCCCACCTACCATGTCCCCCCCTTGCCTCCCTAATCAATGGGCTGCCCCCCCCCCCTTGTATTTTTAATTTTAATTTTTGTGGATGGTCACATGCAATCCCAGCCCTCCATCTCCCATCCCTAGATCCAACGGTTGAGGATTGATTAGACATGTAACCTATATATGCTTGTAATTTTCATTGTTGATGGAATTAATGCCATTTGAACTGGGAGAATCCTTGGAGCAGCCCTTGGGCACCCCCCCTCTCCCTCTCTCCCTCTCCCCCTTGCAGCTGAGAAGGCTACCTTCTGGAGGTGTGACTCCTCCCTATCGGTTCCGGTCATCATCGCCGCCGCCACGAGCCGCCATCGCACCGCCATCGAGTTCGCCAGAGTTCTATTTTCAGCCGACCACTGCCACTTCCACGAAATTCTGAAATCAGCCACGAGCTCAGATCGACTTGGGATTTTGAGGGAATGTTTCGTAGGTGTTACCCACGTTCTACAAAAATTGGGGGGTTAGGAATCTTTGATTTGACAATTTCCCATTTTCGTTCAAGTTCCAAGTTCAGTTCTGCCAGTTTCAGATCTGATTTTCCACTTTTCCTGAGTTTCGCATATTCGATCCACCTTTTGATTTTTTCTAGGGTTCCCAATTTTACTGGGAGTCATATCCATCAATCCCTCCGTCTAAGAATTTTCCTGATTTTTGACCAGCCATCCACTTTATTTTTTAAAATTCGTTCTTAGAGCAAGCTACAATGCTATCCACCTGTTCCCAGATCCGACCACCCTCCAGTAAACAAATCATAACAAATCACAGCCACCTCCAATCAGTCCACAAAAAATATCTCCGTTTTTCTTGTTCGAAATACTACAACTTTTGTGAAGAGCTCAGGAGCTGAATCGGCCATCTACCTTGCTGTCAATGGCAGTTCTCAGACAACTCACCTGCAGATCCGAGGTTTCGGGTACTGTACAACAGGAGCTTGTAAATTCAGGAAAGTCCAGATCCGACCGGATCCAACAGATCTCTCTGGGCCTAGATCGAAGGATTTCAAGATAGCTTTCAAACGATAGCTCATGCGCCCCGATCCGACGTCGGGATTGATCGCCGCGGCCATTCTCGCCGGAGCGCGCGCCGAAAGGACAGAACCAGAAATCCGTGGGCAGCTAGTTCACGAATTGGGAATCGGGGCCGATCGACCCCCGATCGGTGTTTCCGGCCGACCGCCGTCCGTGGAGGCGCGCCACCAAGGGTACACATCACAGCGGGTCCTACCCCCGCAGATTCGGAGGACAGCGCGGTCCGTGGGCCCCACGGATCCGTAAAATCCACCGTTCGAAAAGCACGAAAACGCAGAGTTCGGCACCGCCGGGCGACATCAAGATGCTACCCATCAACCCGATTTGCGTGATTCCCGGGCCCCACATGTGACCTTTAACCTCCCCGCGTGGAGTGGGTCAAATTATTGTACTGTTGTAATATTGTTAACCGGGAGTCCGTGAATTGGCCGGGGTTGTCTTCACCACGCCGGGTGCGTGGAGGTAAATGTCTCAACTTCTTGGCATTCACTTGCTAGTTTAGTATATGGTCTTTTGCCACTGCCGAGAGCGATAGGTACTAGCCCGTGAGTCCATGTCACCGCTGTGAGTGTGAGAGTGACACGTCCCGTGACTCGATCCGAGTCCGGAAGTGAGTCGACTACCCGTGAACTCTGCCGATTCTTCAACCGCGCACGATTCGCGTTTCCCTCGCTTGGGACGACGAGTGAGCTTGCATTTCTGTTAGCGACGTATAGCCCATATGAGCTCTTAGTGTCGATCCGAGGTCGCTCTAGTAGTCGTGTCGTTGCTGGTTGAGTCGTGTCCATTCCATATAGTGTCGTCTCCTCAGTCCGTCCCGCATCAATGTGCTCCCGCCCACCACGACCCCTCGCAGGTCACTCCGTGTGAGAAAGGAGCAACCAGATGTTCAAACACCTTAAAGATGTTCAACCATCGGTGGTCGAGCCGACAAATGATCAATGATGTCTAAAACGTGCAACTATAGGCATTTGAGCCGACAACTCTTCAACCATCGGTGTCCAAGCCGACAACATTTCAACCCTTGGCATCCAAGACGACAGCTTCTCGACCATCGGCATTTGAGCCAACTACATTTCAACCATCGACATCCAAGCCGACAACATTTCAACCATCGGCGTCTTGGCCGATAGCTCTTCGACCATCGGCGTCGAAGCCGATAGCTCTTCAACTATCGGCATCCAGGTCAATAACTCTTCAGTCATCGGCGTCCAGGCCGACAACTATTCAAAGATGTGCAAAAATATCCAAGCTCTCCAATCATCGGTGTCCAGGCCGACAACTGTCCAAAGATGTTCAAAGATATTGAAGCTCTTCAAACCACCGACGTCCAAGCCAACAACATCTCAACCATCGGCATCCAAGCCGACAGCTTTTCAACCATTGACATCCAAGCCGACAGCTTTCCAACCATCGACATCTAAGCCGACAGCTTTCCAACCATCGACATCTAAGTCGACAGCTTTTCAACCATCGGCATCTAAGCCGACATCATTTCAACCATCGGCGTCTTAGCCGACAGCATTGCAACCATTGGCACCCAAGCCGACAACTTCTCAACCATTGGCATCCATGCCAACACACACATTAATAAAAATTCAAAGATACTCAAGATGCCCAAACACCGGCGTCCCAGCCGGCAACTGTTTAAAGATGTTAAAAAAAAATTCAGAGCTATTCAAATGTATATTCAACGGTTTGCGTCCGTGCCGACACACAATCAAAGATGTTCAAAAATATCCAAAGATGATTCACAAATATTCAAAAATGTTCAATGATATTAAAAAAAAACTCTCTTGCATAAGTTGATTTTGAATGCGTGCCCGCCCTGCTTTCATGATTGCCAATAATATATCTAATACACTTCCTTCGAATTTCATAGGACCCTATCTCCTTGAATAAATAATTCTGCCCCAATTCTAGATATGTGTGCGTCACAACATACACTAAGGGGGAAAACCAATCTTTGGCGAATGCATACGTTGAGGTGAAAGAGTCATAGCTATGTTGTTAGCGTAACTCGCAAAATACACCCGATATAAGCTCCCACACTTTGCACACAATGTGATCAACGAATTCCAATCATAAGGATTGCAAAATTTCTTCCTAATACTCCATGGGTGCTCGAATTCCTATCCTCATGTGAAAGGTAATCGTGAGGGAAAAGCTATCTGCCCCCTTCAAAAAAAATGATGAATGAGTGGAATGTGAATCTAGGAAGCCGGCAATCTCCACTGAAACAAATGAGGAGACTCACGCGAAACGGTGAAACAAACCCCACATTACAATTGCAATGAGGATGAATCCTAGTAGTCGGGAATTCCCATTGAGACACATGAGAAAACTCGTGTCGAGCGGTAAAATCAAGATTTCAAATAAACAAAGGGGCGGTGCAAAGCTATCGAAAGTCGAGAACCTGAAATATATGCGTAGGTGGTAGAGTAATTCTTCAAGTGTTACTTAGAACATCTACTTATACCTATATTTAGGGTTCACTGCTCATATATCTGCATTCCCACACCACGAAGACACTGTCTCAGGTGTAGATTGTGATTTAAACTATGCGCATAGGCTATGCGATATCCTCGTAATGAACGCACATCCTCTTTAGTTGTGCTTCGTGGGCCGTACTCTGTCCATGGATCAGGGGCGCCGTTCTTATCCTATCCCCGATAGAGGGGAGCTATCCTATATGTCTATTCTATGCCTGCTATCAATGAGTGCTTGCATGCTCAGGTAAAGAGGGTGAATAAAAAAAGATGATGATGAAATGATAATGACAAAAATAATGAGGATAAGGAAATGATGATGATAAAAATGATAAAATACGATGATGATAAACAATAATGATGATTTTAAAAAAATGATGATAAAAATATATTCAACCATCGACGTCTAAGCTGACAGCTCTCCAACCATCGGCATCTAAGCCGATAACACTTTAACCTTTGGCGTTCGAGCCGACAGCATTTTGACCATTGGCATTTCAGCCAACAGCATTCAAACCATTGGCATTCGAGCCAACATCATTTCAGCCATCGGCATCTAAGTCGATAGCACTCGACCATTGGCGTTCGAACCAACAACATTTCCATCATTGGCGCCCGAACCAACAAAATTCAACCATTGACACTCGAGCCAACAACATTTCAACCATCGGCATCTAAGCCGACAGCATTTCAAACCATCGGCATCTGAGCTGACAGCATTACAACCATTAGCGATCGAGTCAACAACATTTCAACCATCGGCATCTAAGCCGATAGCACTCGACCATTGGCTTTCGAGCCAACAACATTTCCATCATTGGTGCCCGAGCCAATAGCATTCAACCATTGGCACTCGAGCCAACAACATTTCACCCATCGACATCTAAGCCAACAGCATTTCAAACCATCGGAGTCTTAGCCGATAGCATTACAACCATTGGCACTTGAGCCAACAACATTATAACCATTGGCTCCTGAACCAACAGCATTCAACCATTGGCGTTCGAGCCAATAGCAAACAGCTTTCAACCATCCGCATTTAAGCTGACAACACTCCACCATTGGTGACCGAGCCAATAGCAGACAGCTTCTCAACCATCGACATTTAAGCTGATAGCATTTCAACCGTTGGCGACCGAGCCAACAGTAGATAGCCTTTCAACCATCGGTACTTAAGTCGATAGCATTTCAACCATCGAAATCTAAGTCGACAACTCTTCAAACTATCGGCGCCCAAGCCGATAGCTCTTCAACCATCGGCATCCAAGCCGACAGATGATCAAAGAGGTTTAAAAGATGTTCTCCTCCGACATCGACCGCCTGTCAGGCAAGAAGTTACACCCGCAGGCCTTGGTCCTTCGTCCCTCGTGTGCGACACCCGTGGGTGGGGGGCATTTGTTGGCACTAAAAAAAATAAGAAGAACAAAGAAGAAAGGTGAATGGACCAAAGAGAAAGGGCCAAAACAATGAATGGCCCAAACAATGAAATGGGCCCAACATAGATGGGCCAAATACAATAGAAGAGAGAAGGAGAGGGGTCAAAAGAAAAAATACAAGAGAAGTATTTTTTTTAAAAAGAGAAAATATAAAGAAAATCACACGGACCACCGTTTTTTCCCTCCTCCCATTTTTTTTCTTTCACATGGGCATTAAAGGCCGTTGACTTCCCTCTCGCGCACGCGTCTACACGATCTACGACCTCCATGCATGCACGCAACGGCGAGCAGCGGCCCGCCCATGCTGCACAGGGAGAGGGTCCCTCTCCTTGCTCTGCCTCTCCCATACTCCGCCGCACCCCCTGCAAAGCAGCAGCAGCAACAACAACAACAATAACAATAATAACAACATGGCAGCAGCTGCGAAGAAGAAGAAGAAACAAAAAAAAACTCAAAAACAAGAGTTTTCTCCCACAAGAGGCCCCTACACTCCCTATAAATACTGGCCCATGGCTGAAGAAGAAGGGGGGAGATGATGGAGAATTACTGTGAGAAGAAGCCCTACTGCAGAAGTTGAAGAGAGAGAAATAGAGTGAGAGAGAAGAAAGAGGTGAGGGAAAGGGAACAGGAGGCTCTGGCCCTCCCTCCCTCCCACTTTGTATTTTCTTCTTTTTTCTGGTGCTACTCCCTAGTGTATCCTGATTCTTCTCCCCTATTGCTCTCTGATGTATTCTCATTCTTCTCCCCTGATATGAAATAAAAAAGAAAGCACTCCCCTTTGAGAGATTTTTTTTACACAGTAGCTCTCATGATTTTTGTTCTTTGATGCTCATGCTTCTCTTCCCTTCCCCTTCGTGATGCTTTCTCCGCGCTTCTTTTAGAGTTTGGTGCTCAAGTTCAGCAGGAAGTTTCTCTTCCCCTCTACAAACCTCGCTCCAGGGTTTGACTGGTTTATAGTCGTGATGTCGGAGGGGTGAGGGATATGGGGCTTAGGTCCAGACTACATGTTCTAAAAATCTCCTTGCTACCACAGTTTTAAGGAGGGAGATGTATATAATAGCCTTTAAGAAGGGTTCCGGGTTTACATGACCCCATAAGTATGATTCGGAATCCATGCCCGTCTGGGCACCTTTGGGCTGCTCCATGAGATATTTTAAAATCCATGGCTCTCTTCTAAAGTTTTCCGATCACTCTTCGATCTCCGGGGGTTTGGTTCCTCATAGCATAGTCCCCGGATGATCTCCTTCAAAGGATGAACATTGACGGCCATACATCTTGGCAAAAGTTTAAGTCCACGTTTTTAAATTGAGACGGTGCCAGGTCGTGAGTCATCGGAGCCCCTCGTAGGCTAGTCCTCGGGGTTTCCACCACCGATTGGGATCTAGAATGTTGCCGCTTCTGTGGGCATCCTTCTTATTTTGGGGCCGTCTCAAAGTTCCTCCGTAGACTAGTACCTAATTATCACCCCCCAACGCTCCGGGTCTAGGGAAGGTGCTGCCGAATTTTTGCCGGACAATTTGAAGATTGATGATATACAAAGAACGATGATAGATGGACGTTAATTTTAGAAAATTGCTGAAAATGAAGATGAACAAGATAAAAAAAAAGAAAAAAGAGAAGAAGTAGGGAACGAAGATCCTCATATCAAATCAGAAATCTCTGCCGCTTTTGCATTTGACATGCATTTTGATCATAAGCTATTGATGTTCCTACAAAAAAAAGAGATTTCAGAGCTTGTTGTCTGGGGGCCTCCCTGTGCATAAGTCCGCACAAGGGTCGACCCCCCTAACCCAAGGGGTCGACCCCCTTGAATGCCGGCCAGCCCGGTAAAAAAAAGGGGAGATATATATATATATATATATATATATATATATATATAGAGAGAGAGAGAGAGAGAGAGAGAGAGAGAGAGAGAGAGAGAGAGAGAGAGAGAGAGAGAGTTGCATTTGCATGATATCTTTCACAAAAAGAAATTTTGTCCAATTGCATGAATATGACAAAGCCTCATTGAATTTACATGAAGTGGGCACACATGGTATACTTTCACCGAAATAGCAGTTGCATGTCTGCATATGCATTGTTTGGTGTATTGATTTTAAATGCAAGTGAAGCTTCATGTGCATTTTAACACTATACTTTGAAACTGCATAAGCCTTTATTGAAATTGCGTCCATATGCATGAACCCCTTTAAACTTGTATGCGCCCACTAAGAAAGAAGAAAACTACATTCAAATGATAAGTTCCTGCATAAGTATTCATGATAGATTTCATGGGCAGGTCAAATTCATGAAGCCTTCACAAAGGGGTCATACACTGCATGTGCTCACTGGGATTGCATGAGCATGGGCATGTCTGCCCTCCTACTTGTCTTTCAGAACTAAACATTCCACTTACACCCTTGGGCATGCCTTGATCCATATGTGCATTGGGCCATGAATTCGGATAGGATTCCATCCACGCTTCACTCTTGAATGCTTGCTTGCCATCACCCCTTTGGTATATCAAATGGTGAGCGGCGAAAGTCCGGGTCATCACTGGACAGAAACCCTCACTATGCGTGAGTGAAGCACTTCGCCATATATCGAGGGTTACTCTTCGTGAAAATACGATTGAACTCTTGTGTGCCATGTGCAAACAGCTTGTAAAATCATTCATCCATTCCCTAGAGTCATATGCTTTCCTCTACATATGCCCAAAGCACGGGTCTAGCCCGAACATCCCGATTGCAAAACGCCTTGTAATGCTTGCTAGCACGAAGAGTGCGTCGATGCATTGTGTATAGTGCATCGACGCACCCTTGGCTGGGGTGGTCATTTTGGCTCTCTAGTGGCCTATCATGATCCCCTTGCCCTTTTCTCATAAGCATTCATCTGCATGAACATGGTGAAACTCCATTAAGTTCTCATATGAGATGATCACATACAACCTATTCTCAAAGATAACATGCACGTCTTCATATATGCATTGTTTCATGCATGAATTCTAAATGCAAACAGAACCTTGCATGAACTTTAATTTCATATATTGAAGTGAGTATGCTCTCTGTTAGAAGTGCATCTGCATACATGCCCATGCATTTTAACCCCCATACATGCATATGATTCATGAGCAATGGACGCTCTTCAAGACAATTTAGATTTCAGAGCTGGCCACTGGGTTTGGTCGACCGAATTGAATTTTTGATCGATCGATCAATGGATGAGTTGACGCACCCTAATGGCTGTGTCGACCCATCCAGCAACCCCCCATCTCTAGGAGGATCGGTCGACCGACTTAATTTGTTCGGTCGACCGAACCCCCCTTTTGTCTAAAAAAAAGAAAAAGAAAAGGGAAGAAAAATTGCGCATGCAAAATCATGCACGGGCATGCATAATCATGCACAAAAAAGAAGGAAGATCCAAAGTTGCATTTGCATGATAATCGTGCATAAGAATTTCTGACAAATTGCAATAGCATTAAATCCCCAAAAGCATGTTTGAACCCATGCCTTATGCCCCTTTTCTCATAAGCACTCACATACATATGCATATGCATTATGCATGCTTCCCCCATGGGCAAGAAGAGAGTAAGAAGATCAAACAAAGAAAGCAAAAAAAAAATGAAGAAAACATGAAATGAAAAAGTTAAAGCATGAAGAAGCCCTTGGCTCACCTACGAGGAGTGAGTCGATGCAGGCAGCCCCCTGCGTCGACTCAGCCACTCCCTGGCTCCTGGGGTTTGCCCCCTTGTTGTGCGCTAAGTCGACGGAAGCAGCCCCTTGCATCGACGTAGCCACTCCCTGGCTCCCAGGGTAGCTCCCCCCTTTATGCTGCGTCGACTCATGTAGCCCCTTGCGTCGACTCAATCTCCATCAAACAGCAAAAAAAAAGAAGAAGAAAGAAAAGCAAGAAAAGGGGGGGGGGCTGTGTCCCTATGTCGACGTAGCCATCAACCTGCGTCGACGCAACTATATCCTCCCCCCCGATCTGCCATAAACCAAAAAAAAAGAGAATGAGAGAAAGAAATAATAATAACAAAATAAAATAGATAACCGATCAACAAACTAATAGTAAATAACCAAAAGTCAAACAACATAACCCACACAAACAAAGATGAACAAAGAGTGAAGATGATGAATGACAAAGCATGAACCATAGCTTCGAAGAAGAATGATAATATAATGACGAAGGCAATGCCATGAAAACATAATAATAATAATAATAATAATAATAATAATAATAATAATAATAATAATAACAATAATAATAATGAAATAAACCCAAATGTCACCTTTAAGGGCGAGTTTGATAAATGAATTATCGGGGGGGTTTGTTAAACGATGAGAGAGAATTGGGGGTGGGGCCCACCTCTCTCCTCACACACATGGCCCGTGTTCGACCTCGGATACAGTGTTCGACCCCGGAGGGTCGAACATGGTATCCCGCCCGAGAAACAAACATGCCCTAAGAGATAAACAACGTTTGATTCCGGATTCCTCCCTCTCGACCCTTTTAATAGGGGATATCAATGAGGCCTTTACGGGTCACGCCCGGGCCCCGGGGATTCACCCCTTATGGCCGTGGCATGACTTTGACCCGGGCCAATAGCCCACTAATTTTAAATCATTTTGACTAGGATTTAACTAAATTTCTTCATCTTTCAAATATCAAATTTACCGTATCTCGACATACATGTGTCCCGATGTTCACTACGTATGTTTGTAATGCTTTCGACCCGGACTCCCGTCTGAACATGAAATGGCCAACGTATGGCCGACATGATTTTAAATACCCCCTTTGCACCCTAATATAGGGGATTTTAATTCAGTTCATAAAAACTGATTTGTTAAGCCATGAGGCCCCTTATCTTGACGATTAATCAAATGTTTCTTCCTCTCCGAGAGGATGTAATTAACGCCGTGACCTTTATGGTATGGCGAGTCTCAGTCCCGACACGATACTCACTATCGTCTGACTAGTCAGACAGAGCACATCATCGACTTCGGACCACTCCAACCTCGAAATCTGAATATATTGTCACTATATGACTGGCACGCTCACGTACTGATAAACTGATATAAAAGATAAACGATATAATGATACCAATAATTTTAATAACAACAAAACGTGCCTCCACAACCCTTATCAATCGTGGATTGGGAATGGACACTCTACCAGGGAGAGCGAAAAAAATGATACTCCGATTCAAGGGAGGAACATTATTATTCACGCACATATTCTATCAGAGCTGTCTGCACAACTCATGGTGACAATTGCTGAGTGACACATCCAAGTAGTTTGTGGCCATTGCAAACGCATTGATATCCGCAGAGTGGTTTTCTTATTCCAAGGGTAGAGAAGCTGTTTCCCTCGGACAACCAGCAAATGGTTCAACTTTTACTTCTTCCAATTATTACTTCCGTTCATCGTCTAGCTCGGAGGAGGGCAGTTGTCGAAGAGGCACCAACAATCCCACGCCTGCTTGTCTGCAACGCACACCCCGGTGCCAGCCTTCAGCTGGGCGCACTGGATCCTGCAACCTATGATGGTACAGCCACCGCGGGACAGCAGCTTTTGGCACCGATCGGCCTCCACCCTCGGTACCATGTTGTCCACCGCAGGAAATTAAATCCAAAGAACTGTAAGGCCGACTTTGATCACATGTTACGAATTGATTGCCTAACTGGGTGGGCTCGGATGGATTGTTTTTTGGATTTTCAGATTTTTGATTTGGTAATTTATCATAACTGATATTGGGTAAGGCATTCTTTGTAAGAGGGCCGAATGAGTTAACTCTAATCGACTCCGTATATGATAACCCTGTTACCAAACGTAATTAAAGATGGATATGTAGAATAAGTAACTCACTCTAACCGGCCCTCGTTGTGTTATAAAAGTCGCCCTAAGATTGAAGAAAGGGTAGGACTAAGACACCGTCACTTGTGGCCACGGATTTAACTGGTGTGTGTGAAAGAGTGTGCGTGTGTGAGAGAGGAGAGAGATAGGTCAAACTTAATTTCTTCCTAAGAAAAGATAAAAGGGGAATGGTGCTTGTACTAGACGTCCAAAAAAAAAATCATGCCCGCTGAACAATGTTGATAAACCAACAAGCACTTTCAAAAAAAGATATTTATATTAGATCAAGATATGGAAGATATATAAGAAGAGGACACAACTAGAACAGAAGAAGCCTTCCGAAAGGACTCACCTACTAGGAAGATGGCAAGAGCCAGGACGAGGTAATGGATGCAGCTGATCCTCGCCATACCTCTGGCTGCTTGTGGTTCCGTCGGTTGTAATGTTGCTGCCAGTCACCACAGCCACAGGGTTGTGTGTTTTATATACCACAAACTGATATCTATAGAGTCCATGCGGATGCGTACCATCAATTATAATTAATTAATCGTGGCGTTTCCCAAAAGATGTCATGCAATTGAAGACGGCAAGGATCCCGTATCACATTCATTAAATCTTATTATTAATGCAATTGAAGACCACAAGGATCCGTATCCCTTCCTCCGTTCAAGGAATATGGGTCCGTATCACATCTATTAGATTTTGTGGACTTTCTTAAATAATCATGTTTTAATAAATATTTATTAAATTATGTTTGATTTCTCAGCATATCAACGAGTGAGTCATCTTGCCATCTTCTCAAGATGGCACGTCAATGCCTCATACTTACAGTCTGCCGCATGCACAAGTAAGGGCATATTTACGGAATTACCCGATAATTTACACAATTACAATGTACGTTTGCACGTAACTGTAATGTAATGTATTTTTAGACATTCATTGACCACAAATAATACAATATTTATATAATTGTGATCCAATGTATATACACTACAAGAAAAAGTGATAATAGGGACAGATTATTTCCATCCCAAAATCTATCATAAATAGCGATGCAATTTCGACGGTCTAAATATCTGTCGCAAGTACAGACAGACTATAAAATCCATTACAATTTCGTTCATATTTGAAACAAATTTTGGGTCGGAACGTAATTCTATCAATTAGAGAAAGAAAATAAATCCATCATAATTTCATCCTTATTTGCGATGAATTTTGGGATAAAATGTAATTTCATCTAAAAAATTATTAATAATATTTATTTTTAAAAACCTATAAAATAATTATGATGAAATATATTTCTATCTCAAATCCCTCACAATTTCTGATGAATTTTGGGATGGAATATAATTCCATCTCAAACCATTTATTTTAAAAAAATACAAAAAATAATTGTGACAAAATCTATACCTCACTCGATTCTGTCGCAATTTTTGACGGATTTTGAGATGGAATAGAATTCAATCTCAAAATTTATTAACGACATTTATTTAAAAAATATTAAAAACTAATTGAGATGAAATTCTATTCCATCTCAAATCTGTCACAATTGCTGACAGATTTTGAGACATAATAAAATTCCGTCTCAGACTATTTATTTTAAAAAATACTAAAAATAATTATGATGGAAACTATTTTCATATTAAATCTGTCCTAATTTTCGATCGATTTTGAGATGGAGTAGAATTCCATCTCAAAATTTATTAACGACATTTATTTAAAAAGTGCTAATACATAATTGAGGTGGAATTCTATTTCATCTCAAATCCATGAAAAGATTTGATCGATTTTTGGATGGAATATAATTTCGTCTCAAACTATTTATTTTAAAATACTAAAAATAATTGTGATGGAATCTATTTCCACCTGAAATCCATCACAATTTTTGACGGATTTTAAGATGGAATAGAATTCACCCTCAAAATTTATCAATGACATTTATTTAAAAAATGTAAAAAATAATTGTGACGGAATAAAATAGAAAGGGTCAGGTCGACGAGGAAACCGAACTCAAAGCCTGAGTTCGACCTATGGGCCTAGTCAGGTCGGGTTTTTAAGCCCGACTAAGGGTCCCCGTGCGGAAAAGTGCCTTGAAACTTAGCCCGAAATCGGGTCAGGATCACGAGACTGTCCGACCGACCCAGTCTATTGACAGCTATAATTTGTACTAGTCATAAATCTGTCGTAAAATCTTTCCAATATTTTACATATACACATTTAAACAGTGTGAACATGAATTTACCAGTGTTGGCAAACGATACCTAACTCAGCATTACGAAGAGCAAATCTAACAGTTGAATCTTCGTCAAATAGTTCAAATCTAACGGTCAGATTTAGATCGAGAGCAAATTCAACAACCACATCTTCATCAAACTTAAATCTAATGATCAAATTTTCATTCAGATACTAATTGAATATTCAGATCTTGATCAAATTTAAAATGTATTATCGGCTGTTAGTATTCAGCAACAAATCTTACGGTTGGATCCTCGTAATATTGAGTTGGGTTTTGTTTACCAACATTGGCAAATTCAGAGTTACACTATTTAAATATATAAATGTAAAATATTGACAAAAAGATTTAGTGACAGATTTACGACTAGTACAAATTAGGGCTATCAATGAACTGCTCTGGTCGGATAGGCCGAAGAGCCTGGCTCGATTTTGGGCAAGGCCACATGGCCCTTTTTGACTCGTGGGCCCTTGATCGAGCCTAAAAGCCCAGCCCGGCCTTAGTGGAGCTTTACATTTTTTTTTAAAGTGTCAGGCCTCGCCAACATTTCTTTAAAATTATCGGATCTCACCCAACCCGGCCCGACATAGCTCGGGCCCGAGCTAGGCTCGAGCTTTAATATCGATGAGTCGGGTCAGGGCCGGATGGACATAAGCCATGGCCCAAACTTGTAGATTATTATAATTATTATTTTTATTACATTGTTAATATATTTTGAATTTTAAAAAGAATTTTAAGATAATAATATGTGTTACATTTTAAAATATAACTATATTTATTATTATAGTAATTATAAAGAATATAGATGGATTTTGGGTTTTTGTGACAATGATTTCCATCGCAAATAAAATTTTCATTTGGCTCCAAAATTAACTACGGCGATAGATTTTGTGATGGATTTCTGATGGAAATCAATATATTCCTAAACTGTGATTTCCACGATCGAAACTATCAAATCCTCACTCACACTCATCTCTCTCTCTCTATTGCCGTCCACCACCATATAGCATCGTCATCCAACACCAGGGGTTGCATGGCTGCCATCCACCACCATCCTATGCCCTCTACCACCATCAACTTCATAGACACTGCTTGCCACCGATAATCCTCCCCACCCTCTCTCTGTACTTTTTTTCATTGGTGCATGGCCGCCGAGGGGTTGTAGGGCCAGTGGCAAGGGGTGAGGGGGTCGATTCAGGAGGGGAGGGGGTACGGTGGGGGAGGGGACCATCCTCTGGGGTAGAGGAGGAGACGTGGGTACAGTGGGGGAGGATAGGGGGGTCCGATGGGTGTTTGTAGTGTCGATGGCGAGGGGTGAGGGGGTCGATGGGAGAGGGTAGGGGGTATGGTGGAAGAGGGGGGTTCTGGTTGGGTGTTGCAGGTCCAACGGCGAGGGGTGAGGGGGTCCAACGGGGGAGGGGGGTTGGGTGAGGGAGGGACCATCCTTTGAGGTGGGGGAAGGGAGGGGGATGGTGGGGGAGGGGGGTATGGTGTGGAAGGGAACCGTCCTCTGTGGTGGGGGATGTGAGGGGGTCTAGTGGGGGGTTGAATGGTCTATGACGAGGGGTGAGGAGATTCGGTGGGGGCGTGGCAGGGGGTACGGTGGTGGAGGGGAGTGGTCTATTTTTTTTATTTCTTAATTTGTAGGTTGCAGGACTAGATGGGGAGGAGAGGAGGTCCAGTGGGGGAGGGGAGAAGAGGCTGATGGGGGAGAAGAGGGGTCCATTTTTTTTCTTAATTTGTGAGTTGCATGGCAGGCGGGGGAGGAGAGGGGGTCCGGTGGTGAAGGGGATGTTTTTTTTAATTCTTTTGTGTGTTGCATGGCTGGCGTGGGAGGAGAGGTGGTCCAGTGGGGGAGGGGAAGGGGTCCAGTGAAGGAGGGGAGGTGTCTATTTTTTTTATCATTTGTTAGTTGTAGGGCCAATAGGAGAGGAGATGGGGTCTGATGGGGAAGGGGAGGGGTGGTCCGATGGCGGTAGGGTGGGTTTCAGATAGGGGGCCCATAATTGAGATGTAAGCATTTTTAGGTTGCTTTTGTGGTGTTTGTCTTTTTAAAATTTTATCTATTGCAATAAGCTATTAAAATGAAATTAGTGGTTTAATTCGATGTATGCATTCTAATGAGTGAGTTATTTTTTAATTTTATGTTATTTAATTACATGGGATGTTCCATGTGAGCTGAGATGCATGGGTGTAGTCTAACATCACACGCACCTCAAGAGAGCATGTTAAGCCCATGTCAATGAACCTTCATGTTCAAGACTTTGTGATTGATGTGTCTATTTTCATTTTTTTTTTGAGAATATATATATCCAACTTAAAGTTTTGAATTATCCGAGAGGACAGTTTATAAATGTTTGATGACACTTAGGTAGTTATTTACTACATGTGTTTGTATGGTTTGTTAAAAATTTTAGTTGCATCTTCTCACTCTTTTCTAGTATAACTTTAGTAATTTTAAGTATTTTCTTAACCTATTACTAGTAAGTGTTTAAGAAATTTTCTTAATCAATAAATATTTTTGGTATATTGGAGAAGTGTAGGGAAATGTCTTCAAAATTTTTAGTAAATTGTACAACACATATAGTTGATCGTGTGATCAAACTTTCATGGATAGATTAAAAAGTTATAATATACATAATACTCCATTCCCATTCAAATTTTCTGCGCAAAACGATTTGCGAAAAGATTCAGATTTATTTTATGGAGTAAGAATTTCAAAGTTGCTCGTATGTTAACATTTAGTAGGTGCAGGAAAAATGTTTGTACATTGTTCTTGGATGTATCGTAGAGTAGTTGACCGGGTCGTGTCTGTGAAGTTTAAAGATGGTGTTGAGAGGTTCATTCATTTTGCATTGGGGAATCCAACTACAGTAGTAAACACCGAGGGTCACATCCGATGTCCTTGTTCAGCTTGTAGAAACTTGAAGTGTATTTTATTATGGGAGGTGCAACATCATTTGTACAGGAAACGATTTGTGGAAGGGTATATGAATTGGACAAGTCATGATGAGGATGTTTGATCATATGAGCCCGCCAATGTTGTAAGGACAAGTATGTACGTAGATATGGTTGTAGATGTTGTTGATCTCAACTTTAATGTTCATGAAGAATATGTATACAACGAAGTAGTGCGGAATAAGACAGCTGAAGGATTTTATCAATTACTTAGGGATGTTGATGAGCGATTATGAGATGGTTATCAAAAGCACACTCGGTTGTCTGCAGTCTGATATCTACTGAACTTGAAATCTGAATTTCACATCAGTGAGAGTTATTTTCACCGTCTCCTCCACCGCATCAAGAGTATGTTGCCTCACGATGAGAAGCTACTTGAAAATTTTTACCATGCAAAGAAGATGGTCATTGAGGTGGGGTTTGGATACGTGAAAATAGATGCATGCCGTAATCATTGTATGTTATATTACGAAGAGGATGTAGATAAGAGATCATATTCTATTTGTCATCATGATACATTCAAACCTAAAAGATGGAACAATTCAAAGTAAAGGAATCTACCTTATAAGTCATTGTGATACTTTCCTCTCACACCCAGACTACGATGTATATGTCCTCAAAGATAGCTTGGTATATGAGAGAGCACATGGAAAGAGTACGTCGTGCTGATGATATAAGCAGTCATCCTGCCGATGGTGAAGTTTGAACTCACTTCAGCCATGCTCATTCTACTTTCTTAGGGGAGCCACAAAATGTTAGGCTAGGTTTATACACTGATGACTTCAATCCATTTGTAAGTTCAATGCTGTCACGCCCCGAGTTTTTATTACAGCGGAAGGAATATCAGAACGTGCACAACCTGCATGGTAAGCCTCTCGCGAGCAAGAAATCAGAGCGCAAGATAATCACATAGAAGTAATTGCACAAGTAATTTTTCTCAAATTTTTAACTTTATTTCATAACCATAATCAGTTTACATAAGATCACTTCTTGACAACTTCCATCACTACGACTCAAAAAAAAACTAAAATTACAATATAACTAGACTAGACACTTTGATCATCTATAAGTCTTCTCTCATCTTGAAAACCTTCATTCACTCTCGGAACCACTGGTAGCATAATCTGAATCTGATTCACTAGTACTTCTTGAAATAGATAAGAAGATATCTATGAGCATACTTGCCCAGTAGGTATCTTCGTATCAACTTGAAGGTAATATTTAAGTGATTAATGTCTTAGCTCTAGAATTAAAGCAAAAATAAAAATGCGATAAACAAACGATATAAACCAAGATAACCAAGAATCATGAAATAACTGAGCAAGTAGATGTGAACGAGTATAGACCATGAACAAACAAGATTATCATGTAGATGTAAATTTGTCCTTTCGTGAACAAGAATGTACGAGCATGTAACTAGAAAGTGCTTTACACAACCTTGTAAAGGCTATGTACTAGATTGACATTTATCAAGCATGTAATTTCCATAAAGATCCTCACGGATTTTATTCATTTATAAGAGAAAGTACTCCCAGCGTAATGCGACGCCAGTATCATCGTACCCCATGGTTTATAGTACGTTTTCGATCATCGGCCGTGAGGACTAGCATGGAGCCCTTGGACACAATCCGTACCCGATCTTGCATCTTCAAGTTATAAATCCAGCTACTTCCACGAGATATAATAATAATGTCGGCCAATAATTCAATTCCAATAACAAGTTTCATGATCAAGTAACCAAGGTATAGAACGTACCAAAATGACATGAGATATCAAGGAAGAATTAAAAGAATATTATACTCCGACAGCATTCCGACAGCATAACGGTACATTCATTAAATTTCTTAACTTAATGTTAACCTTTTTAACATAGTTTGGAACTCCAGACAATCCTAAGATCATCTAGGAACTCAATAAAATTAACCCCAAATGTCAAACCTTGGGTTAGACTAAATCAGGAACCTTGCGGTCGTTTACTGGACCGTTTTATACAGAAATCGGTCAGAGTATAGACCATTTAATGAATAGAGTCGACACATGAAAAAGAAGTGTCGACACGAGAAAATTTTTTTAGAGCTTTAGCGGTCTAATGAATGGCCGCTTAACAGAATCTGGCGGTCAACCATAGGGCCGCTAAGGTCCAGAACACTTAAAACATCGGTAAAGTACTTTCTAAACAATAGGATTTAATGGTACAACCAGCTCGACATCCTAGTGGGAATCCCAGGCTCGCGGAGTCTTATGGAGGTCTTGAAACATAATCCCCTAGTCCGACAGAAGGAATATCTGACGGAGAGGTTCATAAGTCCAAGAAAATGTGCCTATAAGTGAAAAGTGTAACTAATGGTCACATACCAGAGTATATGCCATGTACGTATGAAAATGACTCAAGAAATAAGAAGAGACAGTGATAAACAGTGGTCAAAACTAGTGAAGTCCATGAAAATTAAATTCATTAATATAAGATTATAAGTTTTGGCATGAAATTAGCATAACTTAAAAATAATTCTAAAGTGTGTAAAGAACATGAAATCAACTAAGATGATTAACTATCATAACCAAGTATAAGAATATAGTTCTTAAAAGAGGGATAAAACCTATTTATCTAGGCTTACTATAAGATAAATAAGGCCACTCTGCATTATGTTTAGAGTTAACATAATTACAAAACTCAGAAACAAAAGCGGTCGCTCAAGGACCGTTTTACGGAGGCTAGCGGTCTATCGTAGGGCCGCAAAGGTCTCAGGCGGTCTTACGGAGACCGTTTCTTCCTGTCTACTGAAAATAGCAATAAAACTGAAATATAAGCTAATCTAGGGTAAATGGATGCATGGTAAACGAGTAAAACATGCTTCATGCATGATAAATGAACTAACTGCGTAGTTCCAATAAAACATAAAATATTCCACGTACAATGCATGAAATCGACTGGAATTTGAGGACTTTTCCTCCTAAGATCATGTTTAAGCCATTCATGAGATAACCTATCTTTGATCTGGACTTTAAACTTCGAATTAAGGGCTAAAAGTTGACCCTAGTTCTTGCTTATTCGGAACTGAATCAGCAACTTCGTGACCCTCTAACTCTTGATTCCCTTTACCTATGACCATAAAATTTTAAGGGTAAGAAAAGGGTACTATAAGGTACAATTAACTCTAAAGAACATCTATCTAATTACCTCGTTTAGGGCTTCTCTCTTGCTGATCAATCTGGCCCGGTCACACAATTTTCTGTGATTCTTATGCCGAACTAGCGACTTTAGACGCCTCTAACTTTTTGTAGGCTTGATCACCTAGAACGAAATTTTGAGAGTAGTTAGACCTTACTATTATGAACAAAAACTTTTAAAGAACATACCTCTAATTTGTCCTCCTTACCTTAGTTCCACACGAGCCAAAGTAAGGGTCGTGTATGTTGGTTCTAGGATCTATTTATAGGGTTAACTAGGGTTTCTATGGGTTAGAACAAACATAGAGTCCTTATTAGTTCATAAAATCGATCTAAATCTATCTTATAACCTTCTAACTAATAGATTGCATCAATCCCAAGTGATTAGGATGCCAAAGTTTCCATCTTTTCATGCCTTCTTCCATTCACGAAATCTGCAGCGCTTAGCAGTCTTAGTCTAGACCGTTTTTAGTTCCCATGTGGTCGCCCGATAGACCGTTTTTATTGTTGGACGCCAAATTTGAACGGTTTCAAACTCTTGATATTATCCCCTATTATTAGCCTATTTATCCCTTAAAAGTCCGATAAATGATAATTTATCAGAAATTATCATATTCTAAGTCTCGTGGGCTAGGTTTTGGGTCATTTGGGCCTATTTAAAAGATTAGATTCATTTAAATAAATATTGGGCTTTAATAATTAGATTTGATTAACTATAATTTATTTAATAGCCCATTAGCCTTGAATTAATTCTATTTATTTTTAGAAAAATCTTATAAAATTTGAATATATTTATAGAAATTTCAAAAATATCATTTACAAAATCATGGGGTATTACACCCTCCCCCACATAAGAGAATTTGGTCCCCAAATTCAATATATGGAATTTTCGGAGAGTGTAATTATAATTAAATAGCTCGGGAAATCTCTTGCGCATAGCTTCTTCAGTTTTCCATGTTACTTCATGTGGCCATAATTTGGTCCATTGGACTTTGACCATTGGAATAGTCTTATTCCGAAGTTGACGTACTTCCCGTTCAAGTATTCTGATTGGCTTTTGCTCATACGTCAAATCCTTCTTAATCTCTAGGTTGTCATAAGTTATGACATGAAATAGATCGGAGACATACTTTTTAAGCATTGATATGTGAAACACATCATAAATTCTGGCTAGTTGAGGGGGCAAAGCTATTCGATATGCCACTTCACTTACCCTTTCAAGAATTTCAAAGGGGCTAATGAATCTTGGAGTGAGCTTACCTTTAATACCAAATCTTTGAATACCTCGACCCGGAGAAACCTTGAGAAACACATGATCTCCCACTTGGAATTCCAGGTCGCGCCTTCTATTATCAGCATATGATTTCTGCTTGTCTTGTGCCATCTAGAGTCTCTCCCGAATAAGCTTTATCTTCTCGGTAGTATCTCTTATAATATCGGGCCCGAGAAATTACCTTTCTCCTACTTCATTCCAACATATAGGTGAATGACAGCTTCTACCATACAATGCCTCGAATGGTGCCATCTGTATACTGGCTTGGTAGCTATTGTTGTATGCAAATTCCACTAGAGACAAGTGGTCGTGCCAACTTCCTCCAAAATCGAGAGCACAAGCCCTGAACATATCTTCTACTTGTAGTGCCCTAGAATTTATATAAATAATTTTTGAATTATAAAATAATTTTTTGGAATTTATATAAAGGCCTAAATATATTTAAAGGGATTATTGAATTAATAAGACCTTATAAAGCCCAATTGGATTGAAATAATTAACATAGTCTATCTAATTATTATCCAAAAGGTTTAAGGACCAAGCCCATTAAGTTTGGCCCATGTTCTAGAAGCGTACTTAGCTTATTCACGTATTTTATGGATAAATACTATTTTTATATGGATAATTAACCAAAAGAGTTTAATTAATATTGAACTCTATACACGTTGAGTGTAACGGTCTATCGGGCGACCGCCACAGCCATGTAACGCACCTATGGATGACCGTTACATCCTGCAGTTCTGTGAAGTGATAAACAAGCCAAAAGATTAGATTTTTGCTAACTTATCTCTTAGGGATCGAGATAGGAAGACTAATAGAGGTGTTAAGGACTCTTAGAAGTTGATCTAAGCTTTAACAAGGACTCTAAAATCGATCTAATCTTCAAACCCTAGCCAAAACCCTATAAATAGGACCTAGTCCTGAATTGAGCGACCCTTACTTTTGGCTCATGAAGAATCAAGGTAAGGAGTCATAATTTCGGGTAAGTTCTTTAGAAGCTTTTGTTTAGTATACTTTAGACTAATAGCCCTCCAAATTTCGTGCTAGGAGACCAAGCAACCAAGGAGATTGAAGCTTCCCAAGTTGCTGATTTACCACAAGAAGTGCAAGGATCAAAGGGTAGCACCTAGCATCAAATTCGAAGTTTAAAGGTCTTAGAAGAGGTAGGTTATCTCATGAACGACAAAATAACATGTTAGGGATAAAAACCCTCTGATTTTACTTCATTACATGCACTTTAGCTCATGAATTTCATGTTTTAGTATAGACATGCATATATCTATATTCTTAGCCCTAACTAAATTAAAAAGAAACTTCCTTGTGAAATTCACAGAGAACCCATGCATGATATTCGTTTAGCCTTCATTCTATCATGTGGGAAATTATATGTATGATTTTCAGACATGATGCAAGTTGAACTTAAGTCATTGTTAATTATTGCTGTCAGCAGAGGCTCTAACGGATCAGGGTAGGACCGTCACAAGATATAACGGGCTTACGACCGACCGTCACACACTCTGTTATGTTTTTATTTCCCTGATTGTCTCTAACGCACCAGGACAGGAGCGTTACATTACTGTAACGCCCCCTTGATAGACCGTCACAAGCATTGTGACGCTCTCCTGTTAGACCGTTAAACTCTGTGTTCTGTCAGCCCATGACAAAATAGTAACCAGTTAAGTTAACTTATAAATAAGCCTAGTTAGCTAAGTTTTGACCTGTTATTATTTCAAGTTTACTTACTAATTTATATTGTAATCTGCATGATCTAGGCATCTTGAACTATTTTAAGTTATGTTAATTTTATGTGCCAAAACTGTATAGTTTTGTAATTAAAAACATAATTTTTCAATGTTGTATTGACGGAGTTTATCTTGCTTTCACGTTGTTACATATTCTTCCTCTATCTATAGAGTCATTTTCTTTAAGTACATGGCACATACTCCGGTATGTTGTCCATTAGTTCACTTTGCACTATAGGAACATTATTCTTGGACATGAGGACCTCTCTATTGGATATTCCTTCCAATGGACTAGGAAACCTTGTTTTAAGGCCTCCGTAATTCTCCGCGAGCCTGGGATTCCCACTAGGACGCCGAGTTGGTTGTACCATTAAAACCCATTTGATTAGATTACACTATCGATGTTTTCTGGTTCTAGCTATGTAACGGACCTATACTGGACCATCAGGAGCACCTAACGGCCCACTATACGACCGTCACACTTCACTGAGTCTATTTTATTAGTTCTAGATTCAGACTAATGTAACGGCCCAGAACTAGACCGTCACATCATGTAATGGCCCAGTATACGACCGTCACACTACTTGAGTACTTAACTTGAGGTTTGACCCAAGGGTTGATATTTCAAGGTTTCTAGATGACCCTTGATAATCCAGAACTTATCATATTACTTAATAGACTTAATATAATGAATGAAAGTTAAGAAATATGTCGTTATGCTACCGATTTATTTTATGAGCATAACATTGTTTAATGTCATTCTTGGTTCCTCATATTCAAATTGAAGCGTTCATTCATTGATTCTTATTATCTTGAATTTATTTGAACTTATATTATTGGCCATACTTTATTGTCATGCGTGGAGAAAGCTTGATTTATACTTGAAGATGCGATCGAGCACTGATTGTGTTCAAGGGCTCTATGCTAGTCCCCTTGCCTGATTGTCGAAAACATACTATTTTATAAACCATGGGGTATGATGCTACGGGCGTCGCATTGCGCTGGGAGTACTTTCTTTATAAATAAGTGAATTATCCATGGCTCATGAAGTGAAAATTCACAAAATGATGCAGCATGATTGATTCTTATACATGACCTTCTTGCTTGATATTCCACAGAAATTCACGAAGTACTTGCTCATAAGCAAAAGATAATGGAGTGATGATTATGTGAGTTGCTTGTACATTCTCAATACATTCTTGTTCATGGAAGGCCAATATCTTGTTCTTGTCACATTCTTGCTAGTTCATACTTGCTCTCATTCTATCTTACATGACTATTGGGTTACTTTGGTTTAATCGCGTGATCATCGCATTGCATGATTTTTCCTTATTCTTTAGAGTAAAAATGTTAATTATTTTAATAGTATCTTCATGTTGATGCGAAGATACCTACTAGACAAGTGTGCTCATTACCTATTTCCAATCTTTTTCAGGAAACGGAAGTGAGTCGGGTTCGGATTCAGAAGGTTCAATTAGCGGATCCGAGAGTGAATAAAGAGTGAGCGAAGACTTAGGAAGTCTACATTGTTTGGATCGCGTCAATGTAATTTCATATTTCTTGAGTCTAGTAGAGTAAAAAAAATAATTGTATTTGACTATTAATCATTTATGAAATAAAGTTGGAGTTTGATTAAATACTGTGCAATTGCATTTATGTGTGTGATTGTCTTACGCTCTGATCATTCTTGCTTGCGAGAGGCTTACCATGCCGGCTGTTCGCGCTCCCCGAGTTAGTCTTCCGCTGTAATAAAGGCTCGGGGCGTGATAGTTAAGTTGGTATGAGAGCCTAAGTCTCAGGACTTAGGAAGAAGGAATCATGTCATAGGATAAGTCCAAGGTTTAAGGGCCCCTACCTATGAACTAAGGAAGAAGTTTCCATACCCATGTGAGAAGTGGGTAGAGCCCGGGATAAGATAATTAATTAGGTTTAAGATTTATTTTGTTCATTCTAATTTCATGAGAAATAACAAGTTGTTATTTTCTCCCAGGTACCTTATCTTACAAATGGCTCATCGTGTAGATTGGGATGGTATGCAACAAACAGTTGCCGGCCTTACCTAGGCATTGCAAACTATAGCGCAAGGTGGCGCAGGGGCAAGGGCTGGTGACCTACATCGTAATTTCTAGAGTTTAAATCCTCCACGATTCTATGGTTCGTCTAATCCCGACGAGGCGGAGAACTGGATAGAAGAAATGAATCGTATATTTGATGTCATCCAATGCACCGATCATGAGAAGGTGCGTCTCGCAACCTTTCAACTTAACAAAGATGCTCGGACATGGTGGAAGTCAGTTCCGGCACCTCCAGCCAATGCACCTTACACATGGGACGGTTTTCTCACTTTGTTCCGTGCCAAATACTTTTCCGAGCATGTAAAAGAAAGGAAGGCTATGGAGTTCGCCGCTCTTCGGCAAGGAATGATGACGGTTGCCGAATATGAACTGTAATTTTCAAGATTAGCACCTTATGCACCGCACCTAATCAGTACCGATCTACTCAAGGTAAATCGGTTTATAGACGGGTTACGACTCGGCTTTATTCAGTAGCTCGGGACCCAAAACATCCGTACATATGCGGAGATGGTTCAGCGGGCATATTTATGTGAAAGGACCTTAGAGAAGGTTGAGAAGTTGAAAGGGGAAGGAGAAGAATCAAGCCGACGATCGGATCGGCGTTATAAGAAAGAGAAATTTAGTATCACGGAACCCTATCAAAGCCGTGATAGTAAGAAAAGATCTAGGAATGGGAATGGTGGAAGTTCCCATAAGCAAAAGAAAGTCAAGAAAGAGAAGGAGCAAGTGGCCACGGCTTGCACGTTTTGTGAAAAATTCGGCCATTTAGCTGAAGAGTGTTGGAAGTGCCTTGGCGCTTGCTTACGCTGTGGAAGCAGGGAGCATCGCATGCCGGAATGCTCCCTTATGAAGGACCAGTCAACTGGTAATGGACGCAGGAGGCAGGCTCGCCTCAATACCGTTCTAGAAGAGGAGGAAGCGCCTAGGGATGATGGGCTTATGGAAGGTACTCTTTAAATTTGTTCTCATCCTGCATTGGTGCTATTTGATAGCCTCTCATTCTTTTTTCTCCACTACTTTTGCTAAAACATTACCAATCGCATCAGTTCCCTTGCCTTCAGATCTTGCTATTTCCACACCCTTAGGTCCTGGAGCAAAGCTTACCGACTATTATCCTGATAGCGAAGTGATAGTACACTACAAGAAAAAGGGCTATTAGCGACGGGAATTTTCGACGAACTAATTTCTGTCACAAATCCGTCTGTAAATTTAGACGGATTATTTCATCGTAAATTCTATCTGCATTTCGGACAGAATATTACCTGTCTGAATATCCGTCTCTATTTATGACGGAATTGGCGACGGATATTCAGTCGAATCATATTACGTCTGAAATTTGAGACGGATATTCAGACTCACAAATATACGTCTGAAATTTGAGACGAAAATATATTCCGTCCATATTTCCGTCGCAAAATTTCAGCCCCGCCCTCGATCCACACCCCCCATTTCCCCCCCTTCCCTCTCATTCTCACTCTTTCTCCTCTCCGTCGTCGTCGTGGGAGCCGCCGTCGTCCTCCCTCCCTCTCGTCGTCGCCGCACGACGCTGCCGCCGTCTGCGCCATCGCCGCCGGCCTCCATCCCTCTTGTCGTGGCCGCCGCCTCCGACCTCCTCCCTCCCGCCCTCCTGGTCACCGGAGAAGCGCCCGTGTCGCCGGACTGCGCCGTCACCGTCCTCGGCCGGCAATCTCTTCGGTAAGTCCCCTCCCTCACCAGCGCCAGTGCCGTTGTTCTTTTTCTTTTTTTTTAGGTTGGGGATCATCGGAGGGGTTCCGGTGGGGGGGGGTTCAGGGAGGGTGGGGAGAAGGGGGAGGTCGTCGGTGGGAGTGGAGGGGAGGGTGGGGGGGGAGGGAGAGCTCATCGGTGGGAGGGGGTTCAGGGAGGGTGGGGGGGAGGGGGAGGTCGCCGGTGGAAGGGGAGGGGGGGTTCAGGGAGGGTGGGGGGGGAGGCGGACCTCGGAGGGGGAGCTCGGAGGTGGGAGGGGGGTTCAGGGAGGGTGGGGGGGGGGGAGGGGGAGCTCGCCGGTGGGAGGGGAGGGTGGGTTCAGGGATGTCGTCGGAGGGGGAGGGGGGATTTAGGGAGGGTGGGGGGGAGGGGGAGTTCGTCGGTGGGAGGGGGGGTTCAGGGAGGGTGGGGGGGTTCAGGGAGGGTGGGGGGAGGGGGGGTTCAGGGAGGGGGAGCTCGTGGGAGGGGGAGGGTGGGTTCAGGGAGGGGGATGTCGTGGGAGGGTGGGGGGGGAAGGGGAGTTCGCCGGTGGGAGGGGGGGAGGGGAGCTCGTGGGAGGGGGAGGGGGGGTTCAGGGAGGGTGGGGGGGTGGAGCTCAGTGGGGAGGGGGGTTCGGGGAGGGTGCGGTGGGATCGGCGTGGCGTCTGTGGAGCCAGCCGTACGGAGGGCGACTGGGGCGAACAGGCCAAGCCTAGACGGGGCCAAGGGCGATGGGCGGTCGGGGACGGTGGCTGTAGTGAGGGTCTATTTTTTACAAGAGATTTCCAACTTGTATTCAACTTAATCGGACAGTTTATTAATATTGGTGCTCTTTAAGTTATACCATTGATTTCTTTTGTTGAGACTTTCATAGTGAGAATAGTTTTTCTATCCACCTATATTTGTTAGGCATTTTAATTAAGAAATATATTTCACCGAGCAATATATATATATTTATATATATAAGGCTGGATGAAGGCAACGGCCGAAGGAGATGATTTCTTAGAGTGGTCTCTAGGAGGATTTGAGAATTAAATCTTTATTTTATTATTAAAATGTTAGATAATATTTTTATTAGAGCTTCACTATCAATAAGAGTGTTTATTAGAGATTTTTTTAAAAGAAATTTTAGAAATGTTCTATGTGGAGATGACTACAATCGGATGGCAACATAACTCTGCACATTAAATGGTGTGCATGATCCACCTTAACCCCATATATAATCATGTGCAAACTGAAGTCTGGAGGGCTGAGAAAAACCCAAAAGGTTAAAGGATTTTTTAACATATGTACCCTTATAAACTTATATATTTAAATCCCGCATTTAGACGTTTTACTATAGGTATCCCTGATATATCTAAAATGTCTGAGATTATACCCATGTGGTTCTCATGCTGTTAACGATGGAAGAATATGTTCGTGTGAATATGTCGTAGAAATTATTAGGCCACCCACCTCATCCTCTCCTTGGTGGTGGCATCGGTGCGGTGAGAGATGCCCCCTCTCATGCCCAAGGTTCTCTGCCGCGACCCCCTTTTAGATTTGTCGCCTCTTTCCCTATCGTGAAGGGGGAGGACAAGGGAAGACATGCGAGGCTGAGGCCCGTGGTGGGCGCCATGGAGGGACAGCGTATGCGACAGTTGATGTTCCTCTGGCTGGAAGTCCTAAGCACACCCATGTGGCTCTCATGAGTGGCAACCATGGCACTGCCAAGTTGTGTATCTGCTAACTCCACATCCCTACCACCGATGCTATTTGTGTAGGGGTACACTGCACAAGGGTCGACCCTTGCAGACCGGGGGGTCGACCCTTCCATGGCTATTGCCTTCAGCCTGTCTCCCCTTTTGGGCTTCGCATGCATAAGGCCAAGAAAAAAATAAAATTCACCTATTGCTGGGAAGGAGTCGACTCCCTCCCGGCTCCCTACTGCCGCTTGGGCCGCTGCCTGGGGGGGTGTTGACTCTGGAAGTTGACACCTTCCCAGCCCCCCCTCCGTTGTCTAGCCCGCTGACTGGGGGTGTCGACTCTGGGAGTCGACACCTCCCCAGTCGATCCTACTATTCTTTGCAACGTGTCCCCTGCTGTTCTTTGCAGCATGTCCATCCTTTAAAAAAAAAGGAAAGGGGGGGGGGGGAATAGAAAGAGAAATAAAGAAACACAAGGGCAAGAAATGAACCAAGCCATGGCACATCCAAATTAGTCCATTTTTGGGTTCCCCTCTTTCTGCAGTTTGAACCCCCCCCCCCCCCCAAGAAAAGAAACAGAACAGCCAAAAAAAAAGAAGGAAGGGGAAGAAGACTCAGAGGTTCCTCTGGGTTTGCACAGGCAGCAGAGAAGGGTGGACGGCCCACGGGCCTCTCCCCCTTTCTCTCTGCGATGCGGTGGTCTTAATAGAAAAAGAAAAGAGAGCAGAACAAAAGAGAAAAATAAAAGAAAAGGGGAAGGAGAAGCCTTGAAGGTCCCACCTCAGGGTTCTGTGCTGTGCAACCTGAACAGGAACAAAAGGGGACATCAACAAAATGGGGAAGAAGAAGACCCGGAGGTCCCACCTCCGGGTTGTGCAATTAGCCTCTCCCATTGGCCTCCCCTCTCTGCTTTGTGTAAAACGAAAAAGAAAGAGAGAAGAGAAAGAATGAAAGAAGAAAAAAGAGGGAATCATAGCGGCACATCTCCAGGTCATGGGACCCTCTAGGATGCCCCTTCCCTAGGTCGGCAGACCCAAACTCATTTAAATGAGATCATTCACCTCAAAAAAAAGGGACCCTCTGGGCTGTCCTCGCACTAAACAAACGAATCAACTAGATAAATAGATGAATAAAATTATTTTTTAAAATTTAGTGCGTCCACAATAACAGTCGACTTATAGCAATAGGTAAATACTCCAAAAATTATGCTTGTGATTTCAAACTTTGTGGATTTTAATTGTATATAAATGTGTTTTTAAATCTGATTTTAACAGAAATTTAATGTTGACCTGACTCAAAAATGTGGATTGTTTAGCTTTGATGTTCTTCATTTGAATATTTTTTTTAAATTAGATATTATTTAGACGGATGTATGCAGAATGATAAGTGCGATGTTATTTAATTTTATGTTATATAAACACATGGGGTATTCCATGTGAGCTGAGGTGCGTGGGTGGGACCTAACATTACACGCACCTCAGGAGAGCGTGTTAAACCCGTGTCAATGAACCTTCCCGTTCAAAACTTTGGGATTGATGTGTATGTTCTCATTTTTTTATGAGAATATATATATCTACCTCAAAGTCTTGAATTGTCCCGTTTGGACAGTCTGTGAATGTTTGATCGCACTTAGGCAGTCATTTACTATATGTGTTTGTATGATTTGCTGAAAATGTCGGTTGCGTCTCCTCACTCTTCTTCGATATACCTTTATTGATTTTGAGTGTTTTCTTAACCACTTACTTATAAGTGTTTAAGAAAACTTTAAAATCAATAAATATTTTTGGTATATCGGAGAAGTGTGGGGAGATGCTGCCGAAATTTTCAGTAAATTGTACAACACATATAGTAAGTGATTGTGCGATCAAACCTTCATGGATGGGTTAAAAAGTGATAATCTAAATAATAGTCCTCATCCAACTGCAAATGGTCTGCGACCAACGATGTGAGGAATGGGTCGGGTTTATTTTCAAGAGTAATGATTTAAAAGTTACTTGTGTATTAACATTTATTGGGTGCAGGCGAAATGTTGACAGATTGTTCATGGATGTATCGTAGAATAGTTGATCGGGTGGTGTCGGATGATTTTAAGCATGGAGTTGAGAGTTTCATTCAGTTTGCATTGGGGAATCCAAACACATCAATAGACCGCGACGGTCACATTCGTTACCCTTGTTCAAGTTGTAGAAACTTGAGGTGGCGTTCACCATGGGATGTGCAACATCATTTGTACAAGAAAGGGTTTGTGGATGGTTATACGAATTGGACGTGTCATGGTGAGGAATTCTAGAGGTTTGAGCCTGACAATATTACAACTAGAAGTTCTTACGTGGATATGGTTGTGGATGCAGCTGGTCCTAGTTTTAATATTAATAGCGAACATGCATATATGGAAGAAGTGCCGAATAAGAGAGCCGGAATATTTTATCAATTACTTAGTGAATCTGATGAGCCACTATGGGATGGTTGTGAAAAGCACACTCGGTTGTCTGCAGTGTCACAGTTGTTGAACTTAAAATCTGAATTTCACATCAGTGAGAGTTGTTTTGACCGTCTCCTCCTCTTGATCAAGAGTATGTTGCCTCGAGACGAGAAGTTGCCAGAAACTTATTATCGTGCAAAAAAGATGGTCAATGAGCTAGGAATTGGATATGTGAAAATAGATGCATGCCCGAATCATTGTATGTTATATTACAAAGATGATGCAGATAAGATATCATGTTCTATTTGTGGCCATGACAGATTCAAACCTAAGGGAGGTGTCAATTCAAAGCGAAAAGATGTACCTTACAAGGCATTACGATACTTCCCTCTTGTGCCTAGGCTGCAGTGGCTGTATATGTCCTCAAAGACAGCTTTACATATGACATGGCACAGTGAAAGAGTACGCCGTGCCGATGATATAATAAGTCATCCTGCCGATGCTGAAGCTTGGACCCACTTTAATCGTACTCATCTTGCTTTCTCAAAGGAGCCACATAATGTTAGGTTGGGTTTATGCACATATGGTTTTAATCCATTTGGTGGTTCAGTGCCATCTTATTCTTGTTGGCCAGTGTTCATGACACCGTACAACCTTCCGCCAGACATGTGCATGAAGCGAGAAAATTTATTTTTATCTTTAGTAATTCCTGGTCCAAAAAGTCCCGGAAAAAATTTGGACATATATCTCAGGCCGTTAATTGATGAGCTCAATTTTTTATGGACTGATGGAGTTGTTACTTATGATGCACGTAGGAAGCAAAATTTTATTATGAAGGCTGCACTGATGTGGACAATAAGTGACTTCCCTGCATATGGAATGCTATCTGGTTGGAGCACACATGGGAGGTTAGCATGTCCCTACTATATGGAAGATACCAAATCATTTGTATTGAAACATGGTGGAAAAGCATGCTAGTTTGATTGCCATCGGCGGTTGCTACCAAGTGACCATCCTTTTCGAAGGTAAAAAGACTCGTTTAAAAAAAAAACTGTTGAAGTAGATGAAGCAGACTTGCAACGGGTGTCGGGTCGACATATGGCGACACGGGTGCAAAATTTATCAGATGTAGTATAATTGTCTGGTAGCACATGACAACTGAATAGTTTTGGAAAGGATCACAACTGGAACAAGAAAAGGATTTTTTGGGAATTACCTTATGTTGACACCTAAAATAAAGATAATAATAATAGCAGCGATGAAATAATAATAATAACCCTAAAATACCTTTATTTCTGATAAAATGTCTTATTTCTGTTATCTTGTTTTCAGGAATAGAAGAAGAAAAGAAGAAAAGAAGAGACGACCGGCTCTAATTGAGAACAACTGAAACGAGACACAAGGCCTCGGAAGATACTCGGGACCATCCCCGAACGAGCAAGAAAGAAGCCCAGCCGACAAGATATGTCAGCCGATGAGTCATCCCTCACAACTGAAGAAATGAACACAAGAAGCCCAAAAGCCCTAAATGGGCCAATACCTGTGGCACCGAGAAGCTACTGAAGAGGCCCACTGCCACCAAAAGGCGCACCGATAGTGGCCACGCCGAAAGCCCAACAAGGCCCATATGGGGAAGGGGCGCCGGGAAGCTGTGGCGCCGGGAAGCCTACTGCTTCCGCCTGAGGCACGCCGGGAGCTCATCGAAAGCAGGCTGAGATGACCATGCCGATAGGGAGAGAGGGATGTGCTATAAAAGCCCCTTTTTCTCTTGAGAAGAGGACGGACGGACGAACAAAAAAAAGGAGAACAGAAGAGAAGATAGCCACAAAAGAAACCAAAGAAAGGAAGAGAGAAGTCCATACCCAGCTCCAGGAAATCGGCGGCTACTGAGAGATCGTGAGAAGAAGAAGGTCGGCTGAAGGGGGAGGGAGAGGAGTCAATGCTCCGCCCTCCCCCGTCTTCTATTTCTCTTTCTTGTTTTTCGTTTCTCCGATGTGCATCTTTGTATTTCTTCATCTTTCTTTCCTTAGAGGAATGTCGTTGCTCCCTCTGCTTCTTATGATCAGACACAGGTGGGTGATGTAATCAAATGTGTATGTATCTATGAATGAGCAGGGTCTTCCCCTTGTCTTCAATGTCGAATACATTCGATCTTTGTTCTCTGTGCATCGCTTCTATGTATGCTTGTTTGGAGGTGTGAGTTTTGGGTGTGTGCATCGACCGTTCTGCTCCGTTCCCCATTGCTTTTGCTCCTAAAGAGAAATTCCTGGGTCCCCCATTCTAACCCATGAATGATTGGGGCCTAGAGTTCTCGAAGGGTTCCAGTGCCGAGGGTTTTGTTACCCCTCCATCTCCGGTTTGTTTCCTCTATGCCGTTAGGTTCATCCAGGGGATCAGAGATAGTCATCTCTTGATCTTCCCAGATGACCGGCAGTAAATAAAGATGTCTTGGCAGGGAGTTTTAAATGGCCGATGACCTCAATCCCTCCATAAACTTTGCCTTCCAGTGATTCCCTCGCACCGTCCCAGCAAAGGCCTTGATCCAGTCCCCTTTTGCATCCCAAATCCTATTTCAATCAGAATCTGGACCCAAAATTCCATAGAATAGAGCACCGTAAAGCCCCATAAGTCCTCACGGCGCTCAAGCCCAGCACCTTCTCGACGTGAATAGTTCCCGGCGAGGCACGCGCCTGGAACTCTCGCGCCGAGATCCTCCTCTCCCCCCTTTCAACACATGCCGAGATCCCCCCTTTGTGGTGCGCCGGGAACTCCCTTCGGCCCTCTCCGAGAAGCCATGCCATATTTCTAAACCCCCTACCCTGGGAACCATTCTTTCTGGCTACAACTGTGCCGAGAACCCCCCATCAACACTTCATTTCATTTCTGATCATTCCATGCATCTGTTTGAGGGATGTCCAAAGACCATCGTGCATACCCTGAAGAAACACAGCAATGGGGAATAACCTCCCCTACATTATCTCAGATGAGATTCATCCGTAACCCCATAAACCCAAGGGGCCATACCATTGTATAAGCCCTGACGGTTCCTGAGGGGATAGTAAGCATCGACATGGACACCCACATCACCAGGGAGCCTAGGGCCTCCTTTTTTCCGGCTATCATCCCGGCACCCGTGGATGACGGCCTATTTTCTTTGGCATGACCCGAAAGAGGGGGAGACGCCGCCGGAATTCTATCCGACAGAGCTGACCCTGGAAGGCCAAGGGAGTGTGATCGATACACACCCCGCTTGACTCTATCCATCGGGAGAGTGAATATCATGGAGCCTCCAACCGAGCAGGGAGTTCAAAGGGGAAGATTCCCCGTTGTTTACCCGGATTCCATCCCGCCACTGCGTGGATGGTCTCCTATCCCTACTTGGCATGTCTGCAAGCCCAAGGGATATGCTGTCAGATTCGACTCATCCAGGCTCGACATGTTAATCGTCTGCTGGCTTCCCGTTATATGCATGCCTGTGTAGGATGGGACGGAGCCAACAACGCCCCAATCCTCACTGTGGATTTTTGGGCTTTGTTCTCCCCCTTCTCCCTCAATGTCATCGATGATTTAAACGTCGCGGAGTCCGTGGTTCTCTCCAAATTTCTCATGCCACTAGGGCCATTGCAGGGATCAGAGACTGTTATCTCTCGATTTCCCGGATGGTTGGCAATATGAATGGCATGAAGCCTGTTCCTGAGAGTTCGAAGGCCCTGTGACTCTGATCTCTCGGACCCCTTTCATCTGTAATTCCTTGCTGTCAACTTGGTAGACCCCTGGCTCTTTCCTTACTTGCCTCCTGAATCCATCCCCCAGCCACTGTCTGAATCCTGAGAAAAATCCCTAGAACAGAGCACCAAAAAAAACCCATAAGTCTTCCCGGCGCTTAGGCCTAGCACCTTCCCGGCGCCAACCCTTCTCGGCACCAGGAATAGTTCCCGGCGCGGCCCTCGGCGCGCCGGGAACCCTCACGCCGAGAGCCTCATCCTCCTCCCTTCACCACATGCCGAGAGCTCCCTTCTCCTTATTTAAAGCCATGCCGAGAACCCTCTTTAAAGCCATGCCGGGAACCTCATGCCGAGAGCTCCCTTCTCCTTATTTAAAGCCATGCCGAGAACCCTCTTTAAAGCCATGCCGGGAACCTCATGCCGAGAGCTCCCTTCTCCTTCTTTAACCTCATGCCGAGAACCCTCTTTAAAGCCATGCCGGGAACCTCATGCCGAGAGCTCCCTTCTCCTTATTTAAAGCCATGCCGAGAACCCTCTTTAAAGCCATGCCAGAAACCTCATGCCGAGAGCTCCCTTCTCCTTCTTTAAAGCCATGCCGGGAAGCTCTCTTCATCTTCTTCTTAGCGCGTCGGGAACCTCGTGCCGAGAAGCTCTCTTCATCTTCTTCTTAGCGCGCCTGGAACCTCATGCCGGGAACCTCGTGCCGGGAAGCTTTCTTTATCTTCTTCTTAGCGTGCCGAGAACCCCTCCCTTTTATGTGGAAACTGTGCCGAGAAGGTCCCACCGGAGCCCTGCACCAAGAATTTGCATTTCCACCTCAGTCCAACTCTTGGTCACTCCACTATACCTGTCTGAGGGATATCCAGAGGTCACGAGGTATGCCTCAGGAGATAAATTAACGGGGAATAGCCTCCCCTACATTATCCGGTCCTGATCCGGATTCCTCTGTAACCCTATGAACCTAGGGAGCTCTGCCACTGCATACGCTCCGATGGTTTCCAAGAGGATATCAACCGGTGCTACGAAAGCAGACAGTGTTCCCGGGCCTAGTGCCCTTCTCTTTCGGCCTTCGTCCCGGCATCCCGTGGATGAGGGTCTATCTCTCCTTGGCATGATCCAAGATATGGGGATATGCTGCCGGATTTGCTCCGCACCTGATATACCCTCGCTTTATCCAGTCTCCTCAATGTCTTGCAGATAAATTAGCATGCCCTCATTTAAGTTTTTGCCGCCGGTCTCCTCTTACTTTGGCATTTAATCAAGTGTTGTCCTTCTTAGGGAGGACGTAATTAACGTCATAACCTTTATGGTATGACGGACTGTTGGTCCAGACACGATCAGTCACAATCGACTGATTAGAAGTCAGATCGAGCGCACAATGAAATCATCACACATGTGACTGGCACGCCAATAAATAAACAATAGAAATAAAAGAATAAAAATCCAATGGAAAAATCCGCGTCCACAAGTCTGGCACGCCCGGTGGGATTGAGTCTCCCTTCATCTCTACGCCAAAAATAGGAGGCCCAGCGGGCCCCCCTCAAATTTCTGATTCTGTGCGCTTTCTCTATTTCCAGGAAGCTACAATGACGGCTGGAATCATGTCTGTATGCTTTGACCAGCAACCGGTCGATGCGCATGTTCAAGAAAGCTACCTGGCGGTACCTCTGTCGTTCGGATCGATGCCGCCTGCTGTTGGGATGCCTAACTGCCTGGGCCTCAGCTTCACTGACCTGCTCGAGATCGACAACCAGGAGCCAAAAATTGTTGTCGAGACTTCGCCGCAAGCTACCGGCCCCAAGATAAGCCAGGTGATGAAGGATGCTCCGGAGGTCGTGTCCTACTTCGTCCATCACGAGGCGAAAAGAAGCGCATCCTCTGCTTCGTCCACCACTTTCGGTGACTTTCCTCTGGTCGTTGGCTGCCCCAAATTCCTGGGAGTTGTGTCCGTGGATATTCTGAGCAAAGAAAGTCCGAAGCCTGTAGAGCTGAAGGATGATAAAGCTGCTTCTTGTCAAAGCGAGGATAAGATCAGGAAATCCCTACTCAAGAATCCAGTGACTGTGAGCTGTTATGTTCACCATGCTACCAGCCCGATTGAAGCACATGAGAAGGGGCCCACTGGGGGCAACAAAAAGAACTTCAGAAGAGGAAGAGCCTCTGCCGCTTCCCAATGTCGACTTTCTGCATCTGGGAAGTCCATGATGATTGGGGGCGTTCGGATCTTCTTCAACGGCCGCAATGCCAGAGCTCTGCCAGATCGGGTCATCCCGACCATTCCTACCCGCAATGCTTTCCAAGTGCTGGCTAGCCGGAGGGCGAACAGTGATGATAGCAAGCAAGGGAAGCCAACCTCAAAATTGCCAAGACGCAAGCAAATGTGGGTTCCCAAGAAGACCCGGAGTGTCATGTCAACCCTACAAAATTATAACAGTTTTGTTGATGCCCCCAAGAGAAGGGATAATAAAGTCATGAATGAGGAAGAAGTCATAGTCACAACTCCTCCACTCGCTGCCAGGGTCTGTGCAAGACAGGCTGATATTTCCAAGAACTCAAAGAATCTCAACCAAGTTGCCAAGCTGACACGATTAGCATACATGCCACCCGCCCAAGACTGGACGCTGCCTCCTGCTATCTCTTCAGAGTACAGTCAAGAGGGGATGGTTAAGAGGGTATGGGAATACTTCCATGGCCTTGGAAGTCCTGTCATAGGCCGACAAAGGTCACTCCATGCTGTCAAGGCTGAAGGAGAAGAAAAAATAAGATATCACCTGTTGGGATAGATAAAGAGAAAAAGCAAGTTGAGTTCAGAAGTTTTGAAAGTCTTTCACAGAGGGAAGAAATGAAAAGAGTTCTGACAAATGAAGGGCCAACTTTCCCTCGCCAGTCCCGAAGGAGAGTTAAAAAGCATGAAAGAGAATGCAAGTCCTCGCGTGTAATATGACAGGAGTGATGAGCAGACATGACGCCCTGCTAAATGGGCAAGAAGAACTAGCCAAGGTTACCGAAAGAGAAGACCCTGTGACAGGACAAAGCAAAAATGAAGCTGGGTTACTGCAGACCGCTAAGGGCAAGCAGGCTACTGATGAAAACAACACTACTCTCAGCACCAAAATAATGGCATCTGAAGAAGAAAGGGTGCCCCTGTCCGGATGTGGCTTTGGTGAAACACTTGAGACCATTACCAGCAAAATAGCTATGGACCCTGCCATCCTAATAGCCATGCAAAGATATCAGCGGGAGATAGAACTGCTGAAGAAGCAACTAAAAGAGAAGACTGAACATGATGTGGTACCCAAGCAACCGGGGGCACGAACTGACCTATCACTGGGAGGGTTTAACCCCTCGACTGCTCTTTCACAGACTGTTCTGCAAACTGACGGTCAGAGTTGGGTTGTTCCCCAGGATCATTTCCAGTCGCTCCAGCCAGCACAACTGAAGCTTCTTCAAATGCAACGGCAGGTTCCCTTGTCAAAACCTCCGCCATCTCATGTTGCAACTCCAGCCACACAAGAAATGCAGCCCACCCACCTCTGTCCTGAATCAGCACTGCCAGTCGTGGTGAATAAATCAATGGTGGAAAAGATGGTTGAAGAGAGGCTAGCCAAAAGGGGTAGTGCTAATTACGCCCCCTTTGACATGTATAAAGTGCCATATCCGGCCTACCATGTTACTAAGAGATTGCCGCCTAGCATCAATAAAATTCCTAAGTTTGACAAATTCAATGGGCAGGGCTCCCCGAAGGAACACATTGCACACTATGTAACAGTCCTGGGTGACTTGGCGACAGATGAGTCATACCTATTGAAGTTCTTTGGGTGTTCTCTAACGGACATGCTTTTGAATGGTATGATAGCTTGCCGGCTGGATCTGTCAACAACTGGCCGGATATGCAGCGAAAATTCATAGAAAGATTCCATGTCACAGAGGCAAGGGTGACCTGTGGCTGAGCTGTTGGCAACCAAGCAAGAAGATAATGAAGCTGCTGCAGAATATATCAAAAGATGGAGGGATCTTAGTATGAGATGCCGGCACTCTCCACATCTAGAAGATGCAGTACAGATGTGTAAACAAAATCTGAAGAAAGAAGTCCTGGAAAAGTTAATTGGAGCGGAAGTCTGGTCTTTTGACCGATTGATTAATATTGCAACAGAGATTGAAGACTTCTGTGCAAGATATCCATTAGTTTCTATCAACTCAAACCATCAGGCTAAGCAAATTAATAAGAGGCCGATGTTGAAAGCTGTACACGCTATTAGCGTCGGGGCAAAAAGGCAGAAATGGGTACACCATTCTCCTCTCAATGGGCCTGCTGAATGTCAAGAAATGCCTCCACACCAGAATAAAGAAAAGAAGTCCTATGCCTTCCCAAGAGACAAGACTCGAACATTGTTCGAATGGGCTGTCAAACATGACAAGGTCATCCTGCCAAAGCCAAAGAGGCCTGATGATGCCAGGAGAAGAGATGATCCGAATTTCTGCCCTTACCACCAGATCCTCGGACATCCTATTGAAGACTGTCAAATATTCAAGGACATCGTCCAAGGCTTAATAAAAAGGGGTAAGCTACAAATAGGGGAATACAAAGTTGATCCCCCACACCCGCACGAAATGTCTGTGCCAAGGGCGTCAGTCAATATGATATCTATATGTCAACAATTGCTTGAAGAAATGCCAGAGGCTTGTAGCCGGCACACCTATGAAGACAATATTCCTAAGCATGAAAAAGAACAAAGAAATTGGCAAGCCGTGTCAACGGGAAGGAAAATAAGACTGGTACCTCGCTTACCTCCAAAAGCCCAGGTTTACGGAGTTATGGCCCATCCCACTCTACCAGCAATCATTAAAAGGCCAATGGACAGTAAGAAGAGACAAACCCCATTGTGGGCACATGAAGAAGTTAACCCACAGCTACAAGCCATTACAAATGAGCCTGGTAACCATGAGCAGCCAAAGAATCAGCCTATGCTGCTCAAGAAGCCTGCCCCTCAAATAGGCAGCGAGTCTCACCAATTAACAGAAAGAGCTGAAGAAAAGGCAGAAAAGCTGAATGCATCAAATAACCCACTGTGGGGGCATGGGCCAACCATGAAGGGAAAGAGAAATAAGAATACAAATACTGAAAGGAGGAATCTTATTTTCTCCTGCAACACATTGTCAGCATCCTCTAGTGAGGCCCAAACCGTTGATGAAAAAGATGAAGAAATTTGCTTTGTGCCGAAGGAAGTAGTTCCAGCCAATGCTTCTGCTTCTCTTCAGTCTATCAGGTCTGGGAGGATGCCAAAGCAACACTCACCAGCTAATAAGGAGGCTCAGTGCCATATTCCTCCTCCGCCCAGAGGCATAGAACAGAGGGGGTTTGTCCCAAAGAAGCTACCTATGGCCAGCAATGATGGCGAGATGAAATCCATTCTGCACAAATCAGAGGCAGGGGGCAGTAGAACTCCCAGTCCCTTCCTACAAGACCCTACAATAATGGCACTACTCCACCAGAAGCAGCAGGAGATTGAAATGCTACAAGGGCAACTGAATGAAATGAACATAAAGCCACATACGTCACGACTGTCGAGGCATCAATGCGAGGCATCCCAAGACAGCTCTATCTCATCTGAAGCTTCAGCGCGGTCAACAATGCCCCGAACAACACATGATCATTCAGGGGGCATCCTCCCTCAATCATCCCAACACACACTCCCTTGGGCAAGTCAGGGGGCAACTAAAGTGTATCGGACAAAGACATCGACGAGGCCTCATATGCAGCCGACTACCCTACATTCAAGATCAGTGGGTCCAGCCACAAGGGATAAGACCAAAGCAGAGCAAACAATGGATACAAAGATGGCCAAAGAAGAAGTCACTGAGGCCGAGCTGCAAATGACCAAACAAAATGATAATGAGTCCGTCAGGGACTACATAAGCAGATGGAGGAGCCTGCGTGAAAGGTGTAGGCACCCACCAAGTTACAGTGAATCTGTCCAAATCTGTAAAGAGAATATGAAATTAGAGATTCTACGATGGGTCATTGACTTCGAAGTCACGACCTTTGAAAGTCTAAATGACTTCGCAACTGAAGCTGAAGCAGTCATTGCAAGGATTTACCCATCCTCCACGAGCTTGGGTCAAAACTACAAACCAGCCGATAAGCAGCCGGCACAAGAAGTTTGCATTCCAAGCTTTGAAGCCTTCGAGCGACAGAAGAAGGAAAAAGCAGAGACTGCTTGTATCACTTCTACCAAGCCGGACACACAAGGGTCCTCGTTAAGGGGTAAAATGATGAAGCCCTATTCATTTACAAAAGATATGACCTCAGCTCTCTTTGAGTGGGCCCTAGAATGCGGTAAAGTGGTGCTTCCAGAGCCAAAGAGATCAAGCAACTCCGCAAGAAAAGATAGCTCGTGCTTTTGTCCGTATCACCAAGTAGCGGGACATCCTATCGAGGATTGCTACGTGTTCAAGGACATCATCGAAGGCACGATCAAGAAAGGTGAACTGCAAATGGGCGAATATAAGGTGGATCCGCCACACCCTCACCAAATACCCATCTTCAGGCAAGCAGTCTCGCGTGGCGTCACTAGCCTTGCTATCCCCCGCAAACTCGGCTAAAAGCCAGCATTTGAACATTATCTCACAGCTCGAAGGGTTGTAAAAAAAAAAGAGAAAAAAAAATAGAGAGATAAAAAAAAAGAGAAGAAGAAAAAAAGAGAGAGCCTGTTCTGGGGGCAGGCACTAAAAAAAAAAAAGAGAAATGAAAAGATCATGATGGCCATATCTATTGAGGGAACCGACACTCCCTCTATATCCTAATTTGTACTAGATATAACTACCATTGTGGGGCTTATGTGGTGGAGCAAACTACTCATCCCCTCCCTGAGGAGGTGAGCGCTCTCCTACATCCCCGCCTTGGTCAATAAAAAAAAAAGAAGGGGGACGAGCCCTGAGGTAACAAGGGAGAATAAAATGTCTGTCCCGTTTATGGAGGCTGGGATGATTTTATTATTATTAACATAAAATGGCCCACTGGGATGCATGGCGCATTGCCATCTTCCCATCCTATAGGGATATCTCCCATTTGTCCCACCGGGATTGACCATCTACCCTTGATACGGGTCGTGGGCCCCGACCAACACATCTTCATTAGCTTCCGGCATTCAGCCAACAATTACACCAAATATCTCAACACCTGCTGCATTGGCCCAACGGGGCTTTCCACTACTGTTGTCTCAGTCCCCCTGCCCAACGTGGGCTCATACAAACCTGTCCCTTGGCACGAGGCACTCCGCCCTTGTCGAGCTCTGAAAATAATTCCTTCTGTCTCGCCAGGCTGCATCCATAAAACCTTTTCTCATTGGCCTGAGGCACTCCGCCCTAGCCAATCTTAAAAAAAAAATTTCTCTATCCCACCAGTCTCACCGGACTATCCCCATAAAGCCCTTTTCATTGGCTTGAGACACTCCGTCCTAGCCAAGCTAGTTTATCCCACCGGTCTGGGTCTATAAAACCCTTTTATCCCACTGGGCCAAGTTAAAAAATAATAATAATAATAATAAAAAAATAAAAAACAAAAAAACAAAAAAAATAAAAAAAACAATAATAATAATAATAATAATCAATCCAGTGAGCTCAACAAACATCATCAAACCAAATAAATCCTGATAAATTCAGTCAACTAATGAGCTCAATAAACCAAACAAACCTAATAAACTCAATAAAAAAAAATAAATAAACCTAATGAACTCAACAAAAAAAATCTCTAACAAACCTCAGTAAACTCAACGAAATAAACCTCAATGAACTCAACAAACCTAAGAGGCCCAATGAAAATGATGAATAAACAAACATCTCAACAAACTCAATAAACTTGATAAACTCAAATAAATAAACCAACAAAAGATTCCTTCACCTGGCATTAGACCTTCTGTCTGAGCAAGGTTTGTCGACCCCGATACCTCCATGGGTCAAAATCCATATTCTATCCTAGCTTGGACCTCACGTCTATGCTAGGTTGGTCAACTTCGACATGACGTCAGGCTGACATCCTTATCTGCGCATTCTACCCCTGTTGTAGACCTTCCGTCTGAGCAAGGTTCATTAAATCTGACTTTTCGTCAGATCAACATCAATACTTAACCCTGGGTCTGGGCCTCTCGTGCGTTTATCATCTGATTTACCCTTGCCTTAAACCTTCTATCAGGGTAAGGGCTCGTTGACCTTGACAGGACAACGAGTCAACACCTATCCTATAGTCTACCCTTGGCTTAGGCCTCACGCCTCTGCCAAGTTTGTTGACTTCGACAAGATGTCGAGTCAACACCTATTCTATATTCTACCATTGGCTTAGGCCTCACGCCTCTGTCTAGTTCGTTTGCTTCGACAGGGCGTCAAGTCAACACCTATTCCATATTCTGCCCTTGGCTTAGGCCTCACGTCTCTCCCAAGTTCGTTGGTTTCGACAGGACGTCGAGTCAACACCTATCCTATATTCCTCCCTCGGCTTATGGCCTCCCGCCCTTGCCAAGTTGGTTGACTTCGACAAGACGTCGAGTCAACACCTATTCTATATTCTGCCCTTGGCTTAGGCCTCACGCCTCTGCTAAGTTCGTTGGTTTCGACAAGACGTCGAGTCAACACCTATCCTATATTCCTCCCTTGGCTTATGGCCTCACGCCCTTGCCAAGTTGGTTGACTTTGACAAGACGTCAAGTCAACACCTATTCTATATTCTGCCCTTGGTTTAGGCCTCATGCCTCTGCCGAATTCGTTGACTTCGACAAGGCGTCGAGTCAACACGTATCCTATATTCTGCCCTTGGCTTAGGCCTCACGCCTCTGCCAAGTTCGTTGGTTTCGACAGGACGTCAAGTCAACACCTATCCTATATTCCTCCCTTGGCTTATGGCCTCACGCCCTTGCTAAGTTGGTTGACTTTGACAAGTCTGTCAAGTCAACAGCCACCTCTGCCCTGGCCCAGACCCTTTGTCTCTTCCAGGTTAGCCGTTATGACATGGCATCAATACGACAATGATGTTTTACGTCTGCCCTTGTTCTGGACATTCCGTCCAAGCAAGGTTTGTTGACTCTGATGTCCCGTCGGGTCGACATTAATATTTTATCTTCGACACGGGCCTCCTGCCAAGTCAATAAATGAAAAGTGCCTTCTACCTCAGACTTGGACCTTTCATCCAGTCAGTCAATAAAAGACCCATCTTCTACCTATAGCTTGGACCTTTCGTCCAGCTAGTTAAAAATATTTCGTCTTGAGCACGGGCCTTCCGTCCAGTTGATGAATGAAGAGACCCTTCTACCTCTGGCTCGGACCTTTCGTCCAGTCGGTCAATAAAAAAAAGAGAAACCCTTCTGCCTCTGGCTCGGACCTTTCGTCCAGTCAATCAACAAGAAACTTTCACCTTTGACCCAAACCATCCGTCTGGACTGACATGAAACCTATCTGGAATAGACCTTACGTCTATCCTGACAAAACCCGCATATTTCTATATGTGCCACCGACGATGAAACCCTCCCGTTGATTGACCGGCGCATTGCCTGTTCAACTGTGAAACCTGTCCAGGATAAACCTTACATCTTTTCTGATGAAACTCATATGTTTCCTTAAGTCCCATTGACGATGAAACCCCTATATATCCTCATGTCCCACCTGTGATAAAAATGATGAAACTTACCCAGATTAGACCTTACGTTTATTCTGATGAAACTTATGGACTTCTTTACATCAGTATAAATCCAGTAGCGATGATGAAACATACTGTTCTGTCTTGGCATCATGGCCTTCCGCCTAAGCCAAGCTATACGGCATCATGACCATACGTCTAAGCCATTAAATATCCTACCTTGGCGTCATGGCCTTCCGCCTAAGCCAAGCCGTACGGCATCATGACCATATGTCTAAGTTGTTAAATATCCTAACTTGGCGTCATGGCCTTCCGCCTAAGCCAAGATGTACGGCGTCATGACCATACGTCTAAGCCATTAAATATCCTACCTTGGCGTCATGGCCTTCCGCCTAAGCCAAGCTGTACGGCGTCATGACCATACGTCTAAGCCATTAAATATCCTACCTTGGCGTCATGGCCTTCCGCCTAAGCCAAACCGTACGGCATCATGACCATACGTCTAAGCCGTTAAATATCCTAACTTGGCGTCATGGCCTTCCGCCTAAGCCAAGATGTACGGCGTCATGACCATACGTCTAAGCCGTTAAATATCCTACCTTGGCGTCATGGCCTTCCGCCTAAGCCAAGCTGTACGGCATCACGACCATACGTCTAAGCCATTAAATATCCTACCTTGGCGTCATGGCCTTCCGCCTAAGCCAAGCCGTACGGCATCATGACCATACGTCTAAGCCGTTAAATATCCTACCTTGGCGTCATGGCCTTCCGCCTAAGCCAAGATGTACGGCGTCACGACCATACGTCTAAGCCGTTAAACATCCTACCTTGGCGTCATGGCCTTCCGCCTAAGCCAAGCTGTACGGCGTCATGGCAATTTGCCTAAGCCGTTTAAAAATTCTGCCTTGACGTCATGACCATATGTCTAAACCAAGTCACCCAACATCATGACCTTCAGTCTAAGACAACAAATATCCTACCATTGGCTTGGAATTGTTATCCTAACCGATGAACAAAAAGGCCCCTTGGTTCCACGCCAGCCCTTGGTCCCTCCAGGGATTCGTCACAACATGTGACAACTTCTCCCTGTCACCATGGCATCGGTCGTCCACTTATGAGAGAGTCGACCTAACGATGTATCCACTGAGTTCTAAAAAAAAAAGATGAGAAAAGAAGAAAAAAAAAGAGATGAGAAAAGAAAAAAAAAGAAGAAAAAGAAGAAGATGATAAAAAAGGGGGAGATGAGAAAAGAGAAAAGAAGAAGAAGAAGAAGAAGAAGAGAAAAGAAGAATAGAAAGAAAAAAAAGAGAGAAAGAAAGAGAGGAAAAAAAAAGGAAAGAAGGAAAGAAGAAGAAGAAACAAAAAAAAAGGAAAACAAAACACAAAAAAAAAAATAAACAAAAGAAAAAGAAAAAAAGAGAAAAAAATAATAACATGGTTTGCTTGCTTGCATGTTTTACGTGCATGTCTGCTTGAAGTATAGTATTAATACACCTTCCTTCAAATTTTTATGACCACGTTCCCTTGCTAAAATAACGCCATCCAGATTCTACGACTGTGTGCGCCACGCCACATACTAAGAGTTGAAAAGCCAATTCCCGGTGAGTGTATGCGGCCACGGAAAAGAGTCGTGGCTACGTTGCGTGTGCAATTCACAGAATACACCCTAGACGAAACTCCCACACTTCACACACGATATGGGCTATGGTCCTTAGTCATAGGGACATCTTAAATTCTTCTTAACACTTCTTGGAGGCTTAAATCTCTATACTCGCATAAAGGGTGATCGTGAGGAAAAAGCCACCTACCCAAAAAAAAAGGAAAAATATATGAACAAAAGGGCAAATCCTAGTAGCCGGGAATCCCCATTGAGACACATGAGGAGACTCGCGTCGAACGGTGAAGTCCATGATAATACTCTGAATAATACTATGATGAATTCAAGTAGCCGGGAATCCCCATTGAGACACATGAGGAGACTCGCGCCGAACGGTGAAATCTATTATGTCACTGTGAATAATACTAGGACGAATCCTAGTAGCCGGAAATCCCCATTGAGACATATGAGGAGACTTGCGCCGAACGGTGAAATCCATTATGCCACTATGAACAAAAGGACTAATCCTAGTAGCCGGGAATCCCCATTGAGACACATGAGGAGACTCGTGCCGAATGGTGAAGTCTATAAAAAACACTGCCAATAAAGGGATGAATCTTAGTAGCCGGGAATCCCCATTGAGACACATGAGGAAACTCGCGCCGAACAGTGAAATCTCAAATTAAGAATCAACAAGGGGGGTGTGTAAAACTACCAAAAATTGAGATCCCTGAATGTGTGTGTAGGTGATAAACCAATCCTCTAGTGTTACTTAGAGCGTCTGCACGTCCCTATGACTAGGGTTCACTACCTATATGATTGCACTTTCACGCTATGGAGGAATAGTCATGGGTGTGGATTGTGATTTATGCTATGCATACGTTCTACGCGGCGTCCCCTTTACGTATGCACATCTCCCTTAGTTGTGCTTCGTGAGCTGCACTCCGTCCATGAATCATGGATGCCATCCTTATCCTATCCCTAAAACAAGGGAGCTATCCTATATACATCTTGATATGCGTGCGATCAATAAGTGCCTGCATGTTCGCATGAATGAAGAATAAAAAGACGCGTTCTCAGATGGGGGTTGCACCCGCAGGTCCCGCTCACTTGTCCCTCATTCGCGCCACCTACGGGTGGGGGGCATTTGTTGACGCCTAAAATAAATATAATAATAATAGCAGCGATGAAATAATAATAATAACCCTAAAATACCTTTATTTCTAATAAAATATCTTATTTATGTTATCTTGTTTTCAGGAATAGAAGAAGAAAAGAAGAAAAGAAGAGACGGCTGGCTCTAATAGAGAACCACTGAAACGAGACACAAGGCCTCGGAAGATACTCGGGACCATCCCCGAACGAGCAAGAAGGAAGCCCAGCCGACAAGATATGTCAGCCGATGAGTCAGCCCTCACAACTGAAGAAATGAACACAAGAAGCCCAAAAGCCCTAAATGGGCCAATACCTGTGGCATCGAGAAGCTGCTGAAGAGGCCCACTGCCACCAAAAGGCGCACCGATAGTGGCCACGCCGAAAGCCCAACAAGGCCCATATGGGGAAGGGGCGCCGGGAAGCTGTGGCGCCGGGAAGCCTACTGCTTCCGCCTGAGGTGCGCCGGGAGCTCATCGAAAGCAGGCCGAGATGACCATGCCGATAGGGAGAGAGGGTTGTGCTATAAAAGCCCATTTTTCTCTCGAGAAGAGGACGGACGGACGAACAAAAAAAAGGAGAACAGAAGAGAAGATAGCCACAAAAGAAACCAAAGAAAAGAAGAGAGAAGTCCATACCCAGCTCCAGGAAACCGGCGGCTGCTGAGAGATCGTGAGAAGAAGAAGGTCGGCTGAAGGGGGAGGGAGAGGAGTAAATGCTCCGCCCTCCCCCGTCTTCTATTTCTCTTTCTTATTTTTCGTTTCTCCGATGTGCATCTTTGTATTTCTTCATCTTTCTTTCCTTAGAGGAATGCCGTTGCTCCCTCTGCTTCTTATGATCAGACACAGGTGGGTGATGTAATCAAATGTGTATGTATCTATGAATGAGAAGGGTCTTCCCCTTGTCTTCAATGTCGAATACATTCGATCTTTGTTCTCTGTGCATCGCTTCTATGTATGCTTGTTTGGAGGTGTGAGTTTTGGGTGTGTGCATCGACCGTTCTGCTCCGTTCTCCATTGCTTTTGCTCCTAAAGAGAATTTCCTGGGTCCCCCATTCTAACCCATGAATGATTGGGGCCTAGAGTTCTCGAAGGGTTCCAGTGCCGAGGGTTTTGTTACCCCTCCATCTCCGGTTTGTTTCCTCTATGCCGTTAGGTTCGTCCAGGGAATCAGAGACAGTCATCTCTTGATCTTCCCAGACGGCCGGCAGTAAATAAAGATGTCTTGGCAGGGAGTTTTAAATGGCCGATGACCTCAATCCCTCCATAAACTTTGCCTTCCAGTGATTCCCTCACACCGTCCCAGCAAAGGCCTTGATCCAGTCCCCTTTTGCATCCCAAATCCTATTTCAATCGGAATCTGGACCCAAAATTCCCTGGCACCGTCCCAGCAAAGGCCTTGATCCAGTCCCCTTTTGCATCCCAAATCCTATTTGCACCGTAAAGCCCCATAAGTCCTCACGGCGCTCAAGCCCAGCACCTTCTCGGCGTGAATAGTTCCCGACGAGGCGCGCGCTGAGAACTCTCGCGCCGAGATCCTCCTCTCCCCCCTTTCAACACATGCCGAGAGCCCCCCTTTGTGGCGCGCCGGGAACTCCCTTCGGCCCTGTGGACACCAAAAATTGCACACCCAGATATCCTGCTCGGCCTCGCATCAACAACGGCGTCGAGTGAAGAAGCCCCGAAGAGATTTGTCGTCCGGACTCCCCAAATATGCACATTGCCGTGAAGCCGTCCCCGGAGTCATGACAGTTAAGAGGAATCAACCACCAAGAGCCCCACAATTCATGGGCCTCAGAGAAAACCAAACAGGCTATCACTCGTGCTTACAACGGGCTCAGAGCGGGCCCCAGAAACACCCCCTGGGCGCCCCAGCGGCACACCCAGTGGGTGGGCTTCAGCGGCACACCCCATGGGTGGCTCTAGCGGTACGCCCCTCAGGCTCCAGCGGCACAGGGTGTTCAACGGCACACCCCAAAGCCTTCAGCGGCACAGCCCCCAGGCCTCGAGCGGTACGCCCTTTCTGGCCTTCAGCGGCACGCCCCAATGGGCTTTCAGCGACACAGCCCCCACGGACTTCAACGGCACGCTTCCTTCAGCCATTCAGCGGTACACACCCTGCAAGCCATTCAGCGGCACGCCCTGCAGGGGCTTCAGCGGCACGCCCTGCAGGGGCTTCAGCGGCACGCCCTGCAAGCCATTCAGCGGCACGCCCTCCAGGGGCTTCAACGGCACGTCGTTTTGGCTCTCCAGCGGCACGCCTTTTCAACTCGCCAGCGGCACAGCGGTGAGGCTTTTCAACGGACGACGTGAAGGCCACACCCTACGCATCCTTGGCGCGCAGTGGAGCCGTCTGAGGTGGCGGCCGATCCTTGGGCCACATAGCCTACCCCACTGACACCTAGGACGGGCAGGTCAACCGCCATCGTCGCAAGCCACCTCCCGCCTTCGACGGTCGTCTTCAAAAGGCTCCGGCGGCCCGGGGTATAAAATACCCCCCCGGCTTTCGACAGAGAAGAGGAGGGGGGACGGGAAAGAAGAGGAGGAAGAAGAAGACACACACACAGACGAACAGAGAGGAGGAGAAGAGAAGAAGAGGAGAAGAAGAGAAGAAGAAGAGGGAGAGGCTCCCCCTGTGGCCCCGTCCACCGTCGCAGGAGAAGAGAAGAAGAGGAGAAGAAGAGAAGAAGAAGAGGGAGAGGCTCCCCCTGCGGCCCCGTCCACCGTCGCCGGAGAAGAGAGAAGAGAAGAAGAAGAAGAAGAGTGAGAGAAGAGAGGAGTGAGGCCTGGGAGGGGAGGAGGAGCCCATGCTCCGTTCCCCTTTCCCCCTTTTATCTTCACTTCCCTTTCCCCTTCCCTTTGCTTTTGGGTTTCCTGTCTCGCCCGTAGCCTTGGCTCGGACATGTCCGTCGACGTATGTGTAGGGCTTCGGTCCCTTTGCTTCCCATGAATGAAAATCATCCTTCTCGGGTCTTTCCTGCCATTTCTGTTGTTTTACTCCCGCCTTCACGACGCATGTGACGTGTTGTTCTTTTCCTTTTCCGTCGGTGTTTGTTGGTGCCTCCGTCGCAATGTGACTTCCCCCTCATGCGTTTTGGCCTCACGGGTTCTTCGTTCCCCTCCACGGCCATCTATTGCGCTCACCGAACTTGAGGAGAGAGGGAGACCATTGTCCTCTCTCCGAATACACAGCCACCAGTGGCCCGCCCTTGGCCTTGGGCTCCCCTTTCTTTTCTTGAATAGCCTGCAAGCCTGCACCAGCGATGCACCATTTCGGCCTCTGGCCGGTACACCCCATTGACCCTCAGCGGCACGCCCAGGTTGGCCCTCAGCGGCACACCCAAATTGGCCCTCAGCGGCACGCCCAGATTGGCCCTCAGCGGCACGCCCAGGTTGGCCCTCAGCGGCACACCCAAATTGGCCCTCAGCGGCACGCCCAGATTGGCCCTCAGCGGCACGCCCAAGTTGGCCCTCAGCGGCACACCCATCAGCCTCCAGCGGTGCACCCCGTCGGGGTTCTTGGCCGGCACGCTTCTTGACCCAATTGACCCCTGGCCGGCACACTCTCCAGGCCCCTCAGCGGCACACTCCTTGGCCAGCCCCAGTCCACATTATATGCCCTTAGAGGCCTTCAGTCTGTTGTTCTCCTTCATGTTTGCCGAGGTTTTATAAAGGTGTTGTTGCCCCCGGGCGCCCACCTCCAGTTGTCGGGTTCCGCCACTCCATGTGGGCGCGTTCCCTTTTTCTCCCTTACGCTCGGGTCAAGGGGAGATGCTGCCGAATTTTCGTCAGAAACAATAACATATTAAAAGGCAAAAAAGAAGGTAACAAACAAATAAAAAGAATAATGGTAAAACGCTTTAACCAAGGCAAGAGAATCGCAATCAACATAAAGGAAATCGAATCAAATAACGACTAAGCAATTCGAACATCCACCCTCGCAAGAGAAAGAATGAAAGGTCATCAAGAGAAAGAGAGGAGAAACCCATGCAAACTTAATAAAATCAAGAGAGAAAAGGAAAAGAGAAAAGACATAAGAACGGAGGAGGAGTGGGCTCCCCACGCCCTTCGCCGGCACGCCCCTAGCCCGGCTGCTCAGCCCTTCCGCGGCACGCTCCCCACGCCCTTCGCCGGCACGCCCCTAGCCCGGCTGCTTGGCCCTTTGCCGGCACGCTCCAGCCAGCCCCTCGCCGGCACGCCCCTACGGGCCTTCCCCGGCACGCCTCCCTCAGCCCCTCAGCGGCACGCTCCAGCCCTTCCCCGGCACGCTCCCTTGGCCCTCCAGCGGTACGCCCCTGGCCTTCAGCGGTACACCCTTTTAACCCTCCAGCGGTACACGGTCCTAGCCCTTCGGCGGCACGCCCTCAGCCCCTCAGCGGTACACCCCATTTAGCCCTCTAATGGCCCATTCTCTCTCCAGAAAATATGAGTAATGATAATAATAATAATAATAACAAATAATAAATAATAACAAATTCTAAAATGTATAAATAAATAAGAATAATAATGGAACAAACAATAATAATAATAAGCTTCAAATAAATAATAACAATCATAATAATTAGACCAATAAATGATAACAAAGATGAACGAATAATAATAGCAAACTCAATAAGAATGAATGATAAATAAATAAATGATAACTAGAATAAATAACGATAACAAACTTAACAAAACACAACCATAATAATTAGACCAATAAATGATAATAAAACGAACAAATAATAATAACAAACATAATAATAACAATAGTAAACGAATCAATCACAAGAAAAATGAATAAATAGTAATAAAGAATTCACTCAAAGATATGTATATAACTTAACAAATAATAATGATAAAATTTTTAAATAATAATAAAATAATGTAATCCACGTGGTAGCCCCGTCTCTCCCGTGACCCGGTGCCGAAGGAACAACAATGCCGCCCTGGCGGGCTGGGCCTGAGTCTTGGGAATTATCCCGAAATGGCCATGACCCGACCTCGCCTCGGGCTAACATTCCGATTAAACCGGACTCATTTCTCCGGCCGGATCCTTTCCGAGCCGCTACTGAAATTGCCGCACGTTCGGCAGACATTTGAACGGGTTCACGTCGATTCCCGCCGAGTTCTTAATACGGACCCATGTCCGAACATGAAAAGGTCCGTGAGCGACTTTCATAGCCGGTGGCTCCTACCCCAACATGGTTGTGAGCCGGCATTGCCCTGGGCCAATAGCTCACCAATTCCGACCCGTTCCTATCGGGATTTACTCCCGCTCTTTCATTGAAATTGTCGTAAACTCGGCATACATTGGTACGGGGTCGCATCCACCCCCGTCACGCTCTCAATACGGGCCCTTGCCCGAACATGAAAAGGTCCGCAAGCGACCGACAGAATCGGAATAGAACGAGACGGCTCTCGCCACCCCTGGACTCCTCCCATGGGAATATCAATAAGGCCTCCGTGGGCCATATTTAGACCTCGGGCCCGTCCCGATCATGGTCATCGTCTGGCTCATGTCTCCGGTCTACAACCTGTTCCTCTCGAACACGTTTTCAGTTCCGAATCCTAGTCTCGGGACTTTTCCCCGTTGCCCTCCGACACCATAAATATTAACGCCGCCCACGCGAGCCCCGTTTGGATCACAGGAGGCGCCCCCGGCATGGTCCCAACTCGATCTTGCACCAGGCCAATAGATTCACGGATTTTCGGATATAATAGCCGAGATTCAATCGAACGTTTTCAGTATCTCGAAATAATAAAACTTGCCGTGTCTCGGCACACATACATTCTCGGTCTTTCCGTGACGATTACGATATTCCCAATATCGGACACCCGTCCGAACATTAAACGGTCTCCTGAATGACTGACACGTTTAGAACGCCCGCTTCTCCGGACACAGGGCTTTTCAGCCGATTCAAGGGATATTCCCTCGCCGCCCCTTGGCACCGGAAATATTAATGACGCTCATGCAAATCTTGTTTCGACCGCGGGGGGCCCACCGCAGTATGGTCGCAGCTTGCTCTTGCACCGGGCCAACAGATTTACCGGTTTCCGACTGCTCTAACCGAGGTCTAGCCGAACATTTTCCGTTCTACTGAACAATAAATTGCCATATACTGGCATACATACGCTCCAGTTTTCCCGCGACAACCGCGATTTTATCGAGCCGGACATTCGTCCGAACATTAAATGGTCGACACATGACCGACATGACCGCGAATGGCTTTCTTCTCGCCCTCGTGTGAGGATTTTAATGCCGCGTAATAGACCTCTCATGCAGTTAATTTCTTGGCCATGAGGCCCTGAATCTCGGCGATTAATCAAGGGTGTTCCCTCGTATGGGGGATGTAAATGACGCCGTAACCTTTATGGCGCGGCGGGTTTTGGTCCCGACACGAACTACACAATCGACTGACGAAGTCAGATCGAGCGCACCACGGGCTCCTCGGAGCCCGAATAAATTGTCACTCCGGTGACTGGCACGCCCACGCACTTACTAAACCAACGATGAAGCAACAACATAATTGTTGAACGAAAAGTGCGTCCACAACTCTGGCACGCCCGGTGGGACCAAACCACCCTTCATCTCTTCGCCGGGATTCAGGGCCTCATGGCCCCCTAATAAACGATGTTTGCCTGCTTTGATGAACTGCAGGTGCTGTCTTCGCCAGCCCTATGGGGAGAAAATCCAGACTCGATGCAGCTGCCTTCGCGGCCTCGAGGACGCTGCTTCGAAGCATATGCAACTTCCATGAATCATGGGGGGCTGTTATAAAAAGAAAAGAGAAGAGAAAGAGCAGAGAAGGGAGGGGGAAATCAAGCCCCCGTTTCCCTCAAGAAGAAAGAGAAGAAAAGAAGAAAAGAAGAAAAAAAAAGAAGAGAAGAAGAAAAAAAAAAGGGGAGAAAAGAAAAAGAAGAGAAAGAATTGACAAGAGAGGGTTGCACGGCCACGTCCATCGAGACCCGTGCTAAATAAAAATTACCACTGCGGGGTTGATGCGGTGGAGCGAACCACTCATCCCCTTTTTGAGGGGGTGAGCGCTCTCCTGCACCTCCGCCCTGGTCAATCATATAAAAAAAAGAGAAAAGAAAAAAGAGAAGAAAAAGAGAAAGAAGAAAAGAAGAAAAGTCGGCCAGCATCGCCGACTAAAAGAGCACGAAGAAACCCGGCATCCCGCCCGACTCTAGGAGGCGCCGAGTCCGTGGTGTAATGACCCCGCTCGTTCCTCCTTCATGCTGCCTCCATCCGGCACAAGACGGCCCCTCGAGTGGCTGTTAAAAGACCCATCGAGCCACAATCGTAGCTTGGTGAATTGCCGCCCGTTGCGGGGAATGCTTTACAGCAATGAGGCCAAGCACGGCCACCACTCTCGAAGAGAGCATACACATACCCCGCCATGGGGGTTAAGAAGAAGAAATATACCCCTCCATAGGGGCCTAAGAGGCAAATGATATGCACCCCGCTCCCAGGGACACATGAAGGGAATCCGCCCCGACCGAGGGGCATACAAAGCAAAAGCTACACCCCGGCTTCGGGGCATGTGAAGAAGAGTCCGCCCCGACCTGGGGACGTAAGAAGAAATAGAACTGTACCCCGGCTTAGGGGCATTTGAAGGGGAAGTACATCCCGATATGGGGGCACCTGAAGCAAAAGACATACCCCGCCATGGGGGCATAAGAAGAAAAGAATTCACCCCGGCCTGGGGACATACAAAAAGAGAAACTCACCCCGGCTTGGGGGCATATGGAGAGGAACGCGCTCCATCTTGAGGGGCGTAAGAAGAAGAAGGACTCACCCCGCGTGGGGGCATTTGAAGTAACAGCACACCCCGCCTCGGGTGCACAAGAAGCTAAGCTCACCCCGCATGGGGGCATGTGGGACACAATTACGCCCCGACTCAGGGGCACTTGAAGAAAAGTCCACCCCCGCTTAGGGGCACAAGAAGTAAAACATGTCCCGTCCCGGACATAGAAGCCATAAGAGAACACACCCCTGTTCTAGGGGTGTTTGAAAAAGAAACACACACCCTTGTCCGGGGGCATGAGAAGCAGAAGAACCCACCCCGACTCGGGAGTATGAGAAGAAACAGAGTTGCACCCCGGCTTAGGGGCATCTTAAAGAAATTACATCCCGTCTCGGGAGCGCAAGAAAGAGAAGAATACGCCCCGGTCTAGGGGTATCTGCAGAAGAAACATACCCCGCCCGGGGGCATAGAAGTCATGAAGAATATGTCCCGGCTCGAGGGCAGTTGAAGAAGTCACATCCGCCTCGGGAGCATGAGAAGCAGCAAGAATCCACCCCGGCCTAGGGGTATTTGAAGAAGAAGCATACCCCGCCTGGGGGCATAGAAGCCATAAAAGAATACGCTCCGGTTTAGGGGCATTTGAAGAAGCTACATCCCACCTTGGGAGCATAAGAAGAGAAGAATACACCCCGACCTAGGGGCATTCGAAGAAGGAATACATCCCGGCCTTGGGGTCCATAAAGCAAATATTAACCCCCCCCGGGGGGGGCATCTGAAGCAGAACACACAATATTCACCGGCTTAGGGGAGCTCGTGAAGAAAGGAATACACCCCGATGCGGGAGCACATAAGCATAAGAAGAAGAGACTACCTCGGCCTCGAGTCATGAGAAGAAGCAGAGTTGCACCCCGGCTTAGGGGGCATATGAAGAGAAGTGCACCCCACCTTGGGGCATAAGAGGCAGAAGAATCAACCCCGACTCAGGGGCAACGGAAGGGAACTCCACCCCGGCCTGGGGTCATGAGAAGAAGCAAAATACACCCCGTCTGGGGCATATGAAGCCAAGAAACACACCCCCGTCTCGGGGGTATTTGAAGAAGAAGCATACCTCGCCTCGAGGGCCTAGAAGCTATAAAAAAAAACACACACCCCGACTCAGGGGCATATGAAGAGAAGTCCACCCCGGCCTAGGGGTATTTGAAGAAGAAGCATACCCCGCCAGGGGACATAGAAGCCATAAAGAATCCGCTCCAGTTTAGGGGTACTTGAAGAAGCTACGTCCCGCCTTGGGAGCATGAGAAGAAAAGAGAATCCACCCCGGCTTAGGGACCTTTGAAAGAGCATAGCCCAGGCTCGAAGTCCATGAAGCAACATTAACCCCCCCCCGGGGGGGGCACCTGGAGCAGAACAAACAGCATCCCCCGGCTTTGGGAAGCATATGAAGAGATGAATATACCCCGATATGGGGGCACGTAAACAAAGAAGAAGAATTCACCCCGCCTCGGGTGCATAAAAAGCAAGAACTACACCCCGCATCAAAAGCGGCAATACACTCCACTCTGGGGGCACTAGAAACAGAAAACACCCTGTGCCGGGGGCATAAAAAAAGGGATACCTCGCTCTGGGGCATCAGAAGCAGCAATACACCCCACCTTGGGGGCATCAAAAGCTGCAATACACCCCATCTCGGGAGCACAAGAAGCAAACATCCCCTCGGTGTGTTTAAAAAAAAAAAAATTTCACCCCGGCCTGGGGACACTTGAAGAAAGAAGCACATCCCGCCACGGGGGCACGTGAAGAGAGCCCCTCCCGCCTCGGGAGTATAAGAAAGAGAAGAATACACCTCGGCCTAGCGGCATTTGAAGAAACAACATACCCCGCCTGGGGGCATAGAAGCCGTAAAAAGATGCACCCCGGCCTCAGGGGGGGCATAAGAAGCAAGAGATACACCCCCGTGCCGGGGACATATGAAGAGAATCACTCCTCCGCCTTCACGGGTAGAAAGAGAGCAGAATTTGCCCCGCTATGGGGGGGTATAAGAAACAAGAGACACGCCCCGTACTAGGGGCATATGAAGAAGAAACATACCCCACCTAGGGGCATAGAAGCCGCGGAGAGTATACCCCACCATGGGGGCATTTGAAGAGAGCTACACCCCGCCTCGGGGGCACAAAAAAAACAAACAAAAACACACCCTGGTCTGGGGACATAGAAGCCAAAAAAAAATACACCCCGCCTGGGGGGCACAGAAGCAAAGAGACAAAGCACACCCCTCAGGGGGGATGCACACCCAATGAAGCTACACCCCAACCTGGGGGCCCATTAAGAGAAATACGCTCCAGCACGGAAGCGCTAATGAGAAAAGAGAAAAAAAGAGACACGAGCCAGACGTGGCCCTCGAGCCCGCCTCACCAAACAAAAGAAGAGAAGAAAATGAAAGAAGAGACACATGAGGCAGACGTGGTCCCCGAACCCGCCTCTCAACACAAAAGAAGAAGAGAAGAAAAGAAAGAAATGATCATGAGGCACACATGGTCCTTGCACCGGCCTCTCCGCAAAAAAAAGGGAGACATAAGGCAGACATGGCCCTCGAGCCCGCCTCACCAAACAAAAAGAAGAGAAGAGAAGAAGAGAAAGAAGAGTTACGAGGCAGACGCGGTCCTTGCACCTGCCTCTCCATAAAAAAAGAAGAATAGAAGAGAAAGCACCCATGAGGCGAGCATGGTCCTTGCACCTGCCTCTCCACAAAAAAAGAATAGAATAAAAGAAGAAGAAGAAAAAGAGCAATCATGAGGCAAACATGGTCCCTACACCTGCCTCTCTACAAAAGAAGAATAGAATAAAAAAAGAGATATGAGGTGAACATGGTCCTTGCACCTGCCTCTCCATAAAGGAAGAATAGAAGAAGAGTCACGAGGCAGACGCGGTCTTCGCACCCGCCTCTCTACACAAAAGAAGAAGAGAAGAAAAGAAAGAAATGATCACGAGGCAAACATGGTCCTTGCACCCGCCTCTCCATGAAAGAAGAAGAGAAGAAGAGAAAGAACAGTCACGAGGCGAACATGGTCTCTGCACCTGCCTCCCCATAAAAGAAGAAGAGAAGAAAAGAAGGAAATGATCACGAGGCAAACATGGTCTTTGCACCCGCCTCTTCTCACAAAAGAAGAAGAGAAGAAGAGAAAGAAGGGTCACGAGGCAAACTTTTACTTCCGACCTCCAGCCATCCAACAAACAGAAACCAACCAGACCTTCCGCCAGCGGGGCGTTAAACCGACTAGACCTTCCGCCAGCGGGGCGTTAAACCGACTAGACCTTCCGCCGACGGGGCGTTAAACCGACTAGACCTTCCGCCGACGGGGCGTTAAACCGAATAGACCTTCCGCCGACGGGGCGTTAAACCGACTAGACCTTCCGTCGACGGGGCGTTAAACCGACCAACTTTCAGCCATCGGGGCTTCAAGCCGACAGCTACCTCATCATCGGCTCCTAGCCGACAGCTATCTCATCATCGGCTCCTAGCCGACAGCTATCTCATCATCGGCTCCTAGCCGACATCTACCTTATCATCGGCTCCTGGCCGACAGCTATCTCATCATCGGCTCCTGGCCGACAGCTATCTCATCATCGGCTCCTGGCCGACAGCTACCTCACCATCGGCTTTTAGCCGACAGCTACCTCATCATCGGCTCCTAGCCGACAGCTATCTCATCATTGGCACTCCAGTCGACAGCTTCCCAGTCAAAAAATAGACCTCTCGCTTCGGTTTGGACCTTTCCCCGGCCAGAGAACAAAAGAGACCCTTCCCTTTGGCCCTCGTGGCCTGCTTCTTAACTTCGGCCTTCACGGCCTGCTTCCCAAAATTCAGCCTTCACGGCCCGCTTCTCGGCGTTGGTCCTTACAGCCTGCTTCCCTTTGGCTTTGACAGCATGCTTCCCAACTTTGGCTCTTGCAGCCTGCTTACCCTTGGCCTTCGTGGCATGCTTCCCAATTCTGGCTTCTATGGCCCGCTTCCTAGCTTTGGCTCTCGCAGCCTACTTCCCCCTGGCTTTTATAGCCTGCTTCCCAACTTTGGCTCTTACAGCCTGCTTCCCTTTGGCCTTCGCGGCCCGCTTCCCATAACTTCAGCCCCTATAGCCCGCTTCCCTAACGCCCGTTCAGCCGTTCGCGGTCCGCTTCCCTAATACCTCTACTACCACTACACCTATACGTAACAACAATATTTTCTTATGTAAAAACAAAAAAAAACAACAACAAAAAAAAAAACAACACCACCCAAAAAAAAAGCACACAAAAAAAAGAAAACAAAACAAACACAAAAAAAAAGAGAAAACGGAAACAAAAGAAGAGAATGCTTGATTGCCCTGTTTGCATGCTTGCTTAATATAGAATAATACGCCTCCTTAGAATTTTCTAGGACCGTGTTTCCTTGCTAAATAATAATGTCGCCACGATTCCAGATGCACGGATGTCACGGCGTACGCTCGAAGGGAACCCAATTATGGTGAGTGCACACGTCAAGGGGAAGAGTCATGGCTGAATCGCTAAGCCCAACTCACAAAATAAACCTGAGGCAACGCTCCCACACTTCGCACTTAATGTGTCCAATGGCCTTCAACTATAGGGATTGCCCGAATTTCTTCTTAGCACTCTACGGATGCTTGAATTCCTGCACTCACGTGAAAGGTAATCGTGAGGAAAAAGCTGCCTACCCCCACTGTTAAAAAAAAAAGAAAAAAAAGGGAGAAAAAAAAAGGAGAGACACGTGGATCCGAGTAGCCGGGAATCCCCATTGAGACACATGAGGAGACTCGCGCGAAATGGTGAAGCGAATTATAATAAGGATGAAACCTATTAGCCAGGAATCCCCATTGAGACACATGAGGAGACTCGCGTCAAACGGTGGAATCTGTAATAGAATTATGATGAGGATGAATCCTAGTAGTCGGGAATCCCCATTGAGACACATGAGGAGACTCGCGCTGAACGGTGAAATCCGCTACCAAAATAAACGGATGGGGGCTGTGTGAAGCTACCGAAAGTCGAAAGCCTGGAACTAATGTGTAGGCACTAGAGTGATCCTCGAGTGTCACCAGGAAAACCTGCATATCCCTATGGTTAGGGTCCTTTGTTCACACATTTGAACTACCACGCCACAGAGAATTGCCTCGGGTGAAATACGTGAATTTAGGCTATGCATGCAAGATGTGCGATATCCTCTTGACGGGTGCACCACCCCTCGATTGTGCCCCGCGGCCCGCACCGCATCTACGAATTACGGGCGACGTCCCTATCCTATCCCCTATAGAGGGAGCTACCTTACTTATATTTATGTTATGCCTGCTAATGAATGCTTGCATGCTTTAAAAAAAATGAATGAAAATGATAAAAAAATATAAACAAACAAAATAAAACAACATAAAAATAATAAAAATCATAATAACAATAAAATAACCTGAATGTGCGTATGCAATAAACTCAACTTTGGCTATTGCAGCCTACTTTCCCAGCTCCGGCTCGTAGAGCCCAATATCGGCCACCTTAGCCTACCTCTTGCCCTCGCGGCCCATTAATCTCCCAACTTCGGCTCCCGCAGCCTGCTTCCAGCCACGGCTATTTTGGCCTCTCTCATCGGCCTTCGGGTCGATAGCTTTCCAATTATTGGCTCCCATGCCAACAGCTTTCTAATTATTGGCTCCCATGCCAACAGCTTTTCAATTATCGGCCTTCGGGCCGACAGCTTTCAATCATCGGCCTTCGGGTCGACAGCTTTCTAATCATCGGCCTTCGGGTCAACAACTTTCAATCATTGGCCCACATGCCAATAGCTTTCTGATCATCGGCCCCTGAGCCGACAGCTTTTCAATCATCGGCCCCTGAGCCGACAGCTTTCACTTATCGGCCCCTGCGCCGACAGCTTTTCACTTATTGGCTCCCATGCCAACAGCTTTCAATTATCGGCCCTTGAGCCGATAGCTTTCAATCATCGACAGCCACGTCGACGGCTGTCCGGGGTTCTTCAAGAGAAAGTAAAAAAAAAACAAAAGAGAGAAGTGAAAAAAAGAGATAACAGAAGGGAAAAAAAAAGAGAAGAGAAGGAGAGAAAAGAAGAGGGGAAAAGAAAAGGGAAGAATTGAAGAAGGAGGAAACAGAGAAGAGAAGAGCAAAAGAGAATAAAAGAGAGAAGAGAAAAAAAAAAGATAATAAAAAAAAAGAGAAGAGAAGAGAGAAGAGAAGAGACCAACAAACCAAGCCAGCTCTCGACACCCTGTCGGCACTGGCGAAGAGACCAAGAGAACAACAAACCAGGCCAGCTCCCAACACCCTGTCGGCTCTGGCGAAGAGACCAAGAGAAAAATAAACCAGGCCAGCTCCCGACACCCTGTCGGCACTGACGAAGAGACGAAGAGACCAACAAACCATGTCAGCTCCCGGCACCCTGTCGGCACTGACGAAGAGAAAAAGAGATCAACATATCAGGCCAACTCCCGACACCCTGTCGGCACTGGCGAAGAGACAAATAGACCAACAAAGCATGCCAGTTCCCGACACTCTGTCGGCACTGGCGAAGAGACCAAGAGAAAAGACAAACCAGATCAGCTCCCGACACCCCGTCGGCACTGGCGAAGAGACCAAGAGGACAACAGACCAGGCCAGCTCCCGACGCCCTGTCGGCACTGGCGAAGAGACAAAGAGACAACAGACCAGGCCAGCTCCCGACACCCTGTCGGCACTGGCGAAGAGACAAAGAGACAACAGACCAGGCCAGCTCCCGACACACTGTCGGCACTGACGAAGAGACCAAGAGACCAACAAACCGGGTCAGTTCCCGGCACCTTGCCAGCACGGACAAAGAGAAGAAAAGACAAACGGACCATGGCGGCTCCCGACGCCCTGTCGGTGATGATGAAAAAGAGAAGAAGAGACCAACATGCTACGGCAGCTCCTGACGCACTGTCAGCACTAACGAAGAGAAGAAGAGACCAACATGTCAAGTCGGTTTCTGACACCCCGTCGGCATCGACGAAGAGAAAATAGACAAGTACACCCACGGGCACCGCCCGGCTCATCCTTCGCCTGCGCTACCCGTGGGTGGGGGGCATTTGTGGACACCAAAAATTGCACACCCAGATATCCCGCTCGGCCTCGGATCAACAACGGCGTCGAGTGAAGAAGCCCCGGAGAGATTTGTCGTCCGGACTCCCCAAATATGCACATTGCCGTGAAGCCGTCCCCGGAGTCATGACAGTTAAGAGGAATCAACCACCAAGAGCCCCACAATTCATGGGCCTCAGAGAAAACCAAACAGGCTATCACTCGTGCTTACAACGGGCTCAGAGCGGGCCCCAAAAACACCCCCTGGGCGCCCCAGCGGCACACCCAGTGGGTGGGCTTCAGCGGCACACCCCATGGGTGGCTCTAGCGGTACGCCCCTCAGGCTCCAGCGGCACAGGGTGTTCAACGGCACACCCCAAAGCCTTCAGCGGCACAGCCCCCAGGCCTCCAGCGGTACGCCCTTTCTGGCCTTCAGCGGCACGGCCCCAAGGCCTTCAGCGGCACGCCCCAATGGGCTTCCAGCGACACAGCCCCCACGGACTTCAACGGCACGCTTCCTTCAGCCATTCAGCGGTACACGCCCTGCAAGCCATTCAGCGGCACCCCCTGCAGGGGCTTCAGCGGCACGCCCTGCAGGGGCTTCAGCGGCACGCCCTGCAAGCCATTCAGCGGCACGCCCTCCAGGGGCTTCAACGGCACGCCGTTTTGGCTCTCCAGCGGCACGCCTTTTCAACTCGCCAGCGGCACAGCGGTGAGGCTTTTCAACGGACGACGTGAAGGCCATACCCTGCACATCCTTGGCGCGCAGTGGAGCCGTCTGAGGTGGTGGCCGATCCTTGGGCCACGTAGCCTACCCCACTGACACCCAGGACGGGCAGGTCAACCGCCATCGTCGCAAGCCACCTCCCGCCTTCGACGGTCGTCTTCAAAAGGCTCCGGCGGCCCGGGGTATAAAAGACCCCCCGGCTTTCGACAGAGAAGAGGAGGGGGGACGGGAAAGAAGAGGAGGAAGAAGAAGACACACACACAGACGAACAGAGAGGAGGAGAAGAGAAGAAGAGGAGAAGAAGAGAAGAAGAAGAGGGAGAGGCTCCCCCTGCGGCCCCGTCCACCGTCGCAGGAGAAGAGAAGAAGAGGAGAAGAAGAGAAGAAGAAGAGGGAGAGGCTCCCCCTGCGGCCCCGTCCACCGTCGCCGGAGAAGAGAGAAGAGAAGAAGAAGAAGAAGAGTGAGAGAAGAGAGGAGTGAGGCCTGGGAGGGGAGGAGGAGCCCATGCTCCGTTCCCCTTTCCCCCTTTTATCTTCACTTCCCTTTCCCCTTCCCTTTGCTTTTGGGTTTCCTGTCTCGCCCGTAGCCTTGGCTCGGACATGTCCGTCGACGTATGTGTAGGGCTTCGGTCCCTTTGCTTCCCATGAATGAAAACCATCCTTCTCGGGTCTTTCCTGCCATTTCTGTTGTTTTACTCCCGCCTTCACGACGCATGTGACGTGTTGTTCTTTTCCTTTTCCGTCGGTGTTTGTTGGTGCCTCCGTCGCAATGTGACTTCCCCCTCATGCGTTTTGGCCTCACGGGTTCTTCGTTCCCCTCCACGGCCATCTATTGCGCTCACCGAACTTGAGGAGAGAGGGAGACCATTGTCCTCTCTCCGAATACACAGCCACCAGTGGCCCGCCCTTGGCCTTGGGCTCCCCTTTCTTTTCTTGAATAGCCTGCAAGCCTGCACCAGCGATGCACCATTTCGGCCTCTAGCCGGTACACCCCATTGACCCTCAGCGGCACGCCCAGGTTGGCCCTCAGCGGCACACCCAAATTGGCCCTCAGCGGCACGCCCAGATTGGCCCTCAGCGGCACGCCCAGGTTGGCCCTCAGCGGCACACCCAAATTGGCCCTCAGCGGCACGCCCAGATTGGCCCTCAGCGGCACGCCCAAGTTGGCCCTCAGCGGCACACCCATCAGCCTCCAGCGGTGCACCCCGTCGGGGTTCTTGGCCGGCACGCTTCTTGACCCAATTGACCCCTGGCCGGCACACTCTCCAGGCCCCTCAGCGGCACACTCCTTGGCCAGCCCCAATCCACATTATATGCCCTTAGAGGCCTTCAGACTGTTGTTCTCCTTCATGTTTGCCGAGGTTTTATAAAGGTGTTGTTGCCCCCGGGCGCCCACCTCCAGTTGTCGGGTTCCGCCACTCCATGTGGACACGTTCCCTTTTTCTCCCTTACGCTCGGGTCAAGGGGAGATGCTGCCGAATTTTCGTTAGAAACAATAACATATTAAAAGGCAAAAAAGAAGGTAACAAACAAATAAAAAGAATAATGGTAAAACGCTTTAACCAAGGCAAGAGAATCGCAATCAACATAAAGGAAATCAAATCAAATAACGACTAAGCAATTCGAACATCCACCCTCGCAAGAGAAAGAATGAAAGGTCATCAAGAGAAAGAGAGGAGAAACCCATGCAAACTTAATAAAATCAAGAGAGAAAATGAAAAGAGAAAAGACATAAGAACGGAGGAGGAGTGGGCTCCCCACGCCCTTCGCCGGCACGCCCCTAGCCCGGCTGCTCAGCCCTTCGGCGGCACGCTCCCCACGCCCTTCGCCGGCACGCCCCTAGCCCGGCTGCTTGGCCCTTTGCCGGCACGCTCCAGCCAGCCCCTCGCCGGCACGCCCCTACGGGCCTTCCCCGGCACGCCTCCCTCAGCCCCTCAGCGGCACGCTCCAGCCCTTCCCCGGCACGCTCCCTTGGCCCTCCAGCGGTACGCCCCTGGCCTTCAGCGGTACACCCTTTTAACCCTCCAGCGGTACACGCTCCTAGCCCTTCGGCGGCACGCCCTCAGCCCCTCAGCGGTACACCCCGTTTAGCCCTCTAATGGGCCATTCTCTCTCCAGAAAATATGAGTAATGATAATAATAATAATAATAACAAATAATAAATAATAACAAATTCTAAAATGTATAAATAAATAAGAATAATAATGGAACAAACAATAATAATAATAAGCTTCAAATAAATAATAACAATCATAATAATTAGACCAATAAATGATAACAAAGATGAACGAATAATAATAGCAAACTCAATAAGAATGAATGATAAATAAATAAATGATAACTAGAATAAATAACGATAACAAACTTAACAAAACACAACCATAATAATTAGACCAATATATGATAATAAAACGAACAAATAATAATAACAAACCTAATAATAACAATAGTAAACGAATCAATCACAAGAAAAATGAATAAGTAGTAATAAAGAATTCACTCAAAGATATGTATATAACTTAACAAATAATAATGATAAAATTTTTAAATAACAATAAAATAATGTAATCCTCGTGGTAGCCCCGTCTCTCCCGTGACCCGGTGCCGAAGGAACAACAATGCCGCCCTGGCGGGCTGGGCCTGAGTCTTGGGAATTATCCCGAAATGGCCATGACCCGACCTCGCCTCGGGCTAACATTCCGATTAAACCGGACTCATTTCTCCGGCCGGATCCTTTCCGAGCCGCTACTGAAATTGCCGCACGTTCGGCAGACATTTGAACAGGTTCACGTCGATTCCCGCCGAGTTCTTAATACGGACCCATGTCCGAACATGAAAAGGTCCGTGAGCGACTTTCATAGCCGGTGGCTCCTACCCCAACATGGTTGTGAGCCGGCATTGCCCTGGGCCAATAGCTCACCAATTCCGACCCGTTCCTATCGGGATTTGCTACCACTCTTTCATTGAAATTATCGTAAACTCGGCATACATTGGTACGGGGTCGCATCCACCCCCGTCACGCTCTCAATACGGGCCCTTGCCCGAACTTGAAAAGGTCCGCAAGCGACCGACAGAATCGGAATAGAACGAGACGGCTCTCGCCACCCCTGGACTCCTCCCATGGGAATATCAATAAGGCCTCCGTGGGCCATATTTAGACCTCGGGCCCGTCCCGATCATGGTCATCGTCTGGCTCATGTCTCCGGTCTACAGCCTGTTCCTCTCGAACACGTTTTCAGTTCTGAAGCCTAGTCTCGGGACTTTTCCCCGTTGCCCTCCGACACCATAAATATTAACGCCGCCCACGCGAGCCCCGTTTGGATCACGGGAGGCGCCCCCGGCATGGTCCCGACTCGATCTTGCACCAGGCCAATAGATTCACGGATTTCCGGATATAATAGCCGAGATTCAATCGAACGTTTTCAGTGTCTCGGAATAATAAAACTTGCCGTGTCTCGGCACACATACATTCTCGGTCTTTCTGTGACGATTACGATATTCCCAATATCGGACACCCGTCCGAACATTAAACGGTCTCCTGAATGACTGACACGTTTAGAACGCCCGCTTCTCCGGACACAGGGCTTTTCAGCCGATTCAAGGGATATTCCCTCGCCGCCCCTTGGCACCGGAAATATTAATGACGCTCATGCAAATCTTGTTTCGACCGCGGGGGGCCCACCGCAGTATGGTCGCAGCTTGCTCTTGCACCGGGCCAACAGATTTACCGGTTTCCGACTGCTCTAACCGAGGTCTAGCCGAACATTTTCCGTTCTACTGAACAATAAATTGCCATATACTGGCATACATACGCTCCAGTTTTCCCGCGACAACCGCGATTTTATCGAGCCGGACATTCGTCCGAACATTAAATGGTCGACACATGACCGACATGACCGCGAATGGCTTTCTTCTCGCCCTCGTGTGAGGATTTTAATGCCGCGTAATAGACCTCTCATGCAATTAATTTCTTGGCCATGAGGCCCTGAATCTCGGCGATTAATCAAGGGTGTTCCCTCGTATGGGGGATGTAAATGACGCCGTAACCTTTATGGCGCGGCGGGTTTTGGTCCCGACACGAACCACACAATCGACTGACGAAGTTAGATCGAGCGCACCATGGGCTCCTCGGAGCCCGAGTAAATTGTCACTCCGGTGACTGGCACGCTCACGCACTTAATAAACCAACGATGAAGCAACAACATAATTGTTGAACGAAAAGTGCGTCCACAGGCCCGCGTCGAGAAGCCATGCCATATTTCTAAACCCCCTGCGCTGGGAACCATACTTTCCGGCTACAACTGTGCCGAGAACCCCCCATCAACACTTCATTTCATTTCCGATCATTCCATGCATCTGTTTGAGGGATGTCCAAAGACCATCGTGCATACCCTGAAGAAACACAGCAATGGGGAATAACCTCCCCTACATTATCTCAGATCAGATTCATCCGTAACCCCATAAACCCAAGGGGCCATACCATTGTATAAGCCCTGACGGTTCCTGAGGGGATAGTAAGCATTGACATGGACACCCACATCACCAGGGAGCCTAGGGCCTCCTTTTTTCCGGCTATCATCCCGGCACCCGTGGATGACGGCCTATTTTCTTTGGCATGACCCGAAAGAGGGGGAGACGCCGCCGGAATTCTATCCGACAGAGCTGACCCTGGAAGGCCAAGGGAGTGTGATCGATACACTCCCCGCTTGACTCTATCCATCAGGAGAGTGAATATCATGGAGCCTCCAACCGAGCAGGGAGTTCAAAGGGGAAGATTCCCCGTTGTTTACCCGGATTCCATCCCGCCACTGCGTGGATGGTCTCCTATCCCTACTTGGCATGTCTGCAAGCCCAAGGGATATGCTGTCAGATTCGACTCATCCAGGCTCGACATGTTAATCGTCTGCTGGCTTCCCGTTATATGCATGCCTGTGTAGGATGGGACGGAGCCAACAACGCCCCAATCCTCACTGTGGATTTTTGGGCTTTGTTCTCCCCCTTCTCCCTCAATGTCATCGATGATTTAAACGTCACGGAGTCCGTGGTTCTCTCCAAATTTCTCATGCCACTAGGGCCATTGCAGGGATCAGAGACCGTTATCTCTCGATTTCCCGGATGGTTGGCAATTTGAATGGCATGAAGCCTGTTCCTGAGAGTTTGAAGGCCCTGTGACTCTGATCTCTCGGACCCCTTTCATCCGTAATTCCTTGCTGTCAACTTGGTAGACCCCTGGCTCTTTCCTTACTTGCCTCCTGAATCCATCCCCCAGCCACTGTCTGAATCCTGAGAAAAATCCCTAGAACAGAGCACCAAAGAAAACCCATAAGTCTTCCCGGCGCTTAGGCCTAGCACCTTCCCGGCGCCAACCCTTCTCGGCGCCGGGAATAGTTCCCGGCGTGACCCTCGGCCCGCCGGGAACCCTCACGCCGAGAGCCTCATCCTACTCCCTTCACCACATGCCGAGAGCTCCCTTCTCTTTATTTAAAGCCATGCCGAGAACCCTCTTTAAAGCCATGCCGGGAACCTCATGCCGAGAGCTCCCTTCTCCTTATTTAAAGCCATGCCGAGAACCCTCTTTAAAGCCATGCCGGGAACCTCATGCCGAGAGCTCCCTTCTCCTTCTTTAATCTCATGCCGAGAACCCTCTTTAAAGCCATGCTGGGAACCTCATGCCGAGAGCTCCCTTCTCCTTATTTAAAGCCATGCCGAGAACCCTCTTTAAAGCCATGTCGGGAACCTCATGCCGAGAGCTCCCTTCAACTTATTTAAAGCCATGCCGAGAACCCTCCTTAAAGCCATGCCGGGAACCTCATGCCGAGAGCTCCCTTCTCCTTCTTTAAAGCCATGCCGGGAAGCTCTCTTCATCTTCTTCTTAGCGCGCCGGGAACCTCGTGCCGGGAAGCTCTCTTCATCTTCTTCTTAGCGCGCCTGGAACCTCATGCCGGGAACCTCGTGCCGGGAAGCTTTCTTTATCTTCTTCTTAGCGTGCCGAGAACCCCTCCCTTTTATGTGGAAACTGTGCCGAGAAGGTCCCACCGGAGCCCTGCACCAAGAATTTGCATTTCCACCTCAGTCCAACTCTTGGTCACTCCACTATACCTGTCTGAGGGATATCCAGAGGTCACGAGGTATGCCTCAGGAGATAAATTAACGGGGAATAGCCTCCCCTACATTATCCGGTCCCGATCCGGATTCCTCTGTAACCCTATGAACCTAGGGAGCTCTGCCACTGCATACGCTCCGATGGTTTCCAAGGGGATATCAACCGGTGCTATGAAAGCAGACAGTGTTCCCGGGCCTAGTGCCCTTCTCTTTCGGCCTTCGTCCCGGCATCCCGTGGATGAGGGTCTATCTCTCCTTGGCATGATCCAAGATATGGGGATATGCTGCCGGATTTGCTCTGCACCTGATATACCCTCGCTTTATCCAGTCTCCTCAATGTCTTGCAGATAAATTAGCATGCCCTCATTTAGGTTTTTGCCGCCGGTCTCCTTTTACTTTGGCGTTTAATCAAGGGTTGTCCTTCTTAGGGAGGACGTAATTAACGTCATAACCTTTATGGTATGACGGACTGTTGGTCCAGACATGATCACTCACAATCGACTGATTAGAAGTCAGATCGAGCGCACAATGAAATCGTCACACATGTGACTGGCACGCCAATAAATAAACAACAGAAATAAAAGAATAAAAATCCAACGGAAAAATCCGCGTCCACACCTTATTGGTCAACTCTTCTTGTACGACACAATCTAGATGTCATGCATATCGAGAAGAATTTTTTTGATAATGTGTTCAACACGGTCATGAATGTTAAAGGCAAAACAAAGGACAACGCCAAAGCGCGCATGGACTTAAAGATGCTTTGTAAACGTCCAGAACTGGAACTACAAAACATAAATGGAAGGGTTGTACAGCCAAAAGCAACTTACGTGCTTAATGATACACAGATCAAGGAAGTGTGCCAATTGTTGAAATAATTGAGATTTCCAGATGGATATGCATCCAACATAGCCCATTGTGTGAATGTTAATGAGGAAAAAATATATGGTCTGAAAAGTCACGACTGTCATGTGTTCATGGAGAGGCTAGTGCCCATTGCATTTCGTGATTTGTTGCCGAAGCCTATATGGGGAGTACTTACCGAGCTGAGTCAGTTTTTCAAGATTTTATGTGCATCAGAACTCAGAATTCGGGACGTACGAACTCTTGAAGAAAATGTGGTCAAAACTATTTGCAAGTTAGAGAAGATATTTCCTCCGGCATTCTTTGATTCGATGGAGCACCTGGTCGTCCATCTGCCATACGAGGCTATTGTCGGAGGGCCAGTACAATTCCGATGGATGTATCCATTTGAGAGGTATGCGAGAATTTTCATGAAGACATACATGTTGTCCATGGTCGCTACATGTCATTGCCATCTGAATTATTGTTGTAGGTGCATGCATGAATTGAAAATGAAAGTTTGTAACAAGGCAAAGGTGGAAGGTTCGATTGCTGAGGCATATGTTACTGAAGAAATTTTAAACTTCTGTTCCATGTACTTTGAGCCAGATATTCAAACTCGTCATACTCGACCTCCATGTAATGATGATGGGGGAGTTGATGATTTGTCAGATCGGCTATCTATATTTAAGCGTCCTGGACGTGCTTTCGGATGTTGCTCGACCCGCACGCTCGAAGATAGAGAGTTGTACGCTGCTAAGATATATATTCTTCTGAATTGTAATGAGATTGAACCTTATGTTGAGTAAGTTCTTAACTCACATTTCCAGCAATGCCATAACTTGTTCATCCTTCTTCTATAATTCATTTAAAGTAGTAGTGCATTTATATTGCAGACAATTTGATTCAGAATTAGCACAAAAATGTCCAAATATCCAGGACGTAGAGATTGAAAAAGAACGCGAGAGGTTTTTTGCCAAATGGTTGAGATATCAAGTTAGTGTCGATCGTTCAATATATATGTTTGCATTTACTAATATTGACGTAATTGTTCAAAAATATTTAACTACTCTACTTTACATATAGGTTGAACAAGGTCTCATTAGTGATTAGAGAGTATAAGAGATAAGTTATGGCCCCTCCAACGTTACACGTGCCTATCCAGGATATATTATGAATGGATACAGATTTCATACGAGGGCTTATAGATGAAGTAAGTCTACGATGAACATCGGCGTATCTGTTAAGGGAAGTGTATACAATGAAGTGGAATTAGACTACTATGGTATTCTTTAGAAAGTCATAGAACTTCAGTATTTGGGACGAGACAATCATGTATACCTATTTAAGTGTCATTGGTTTGATCCTAATTCAGTTCGACATGACACGTCTACTGGGATTGTCGATGTCAAACATATGTACAAACTTAATACCTATGAACCGTTCATTTTAGCCGCACAAGCCCACCAAGTGTATTATTCAAGATATCCATCGTCCAAAAATAAAGATTGGTGGGCAATTTGCAGGGTTAAAGCAAAATATTTTTCCACTTATGAGTTAAATATGAGTGAAAATGTCTCAGAGCTTGACAGCACCGAATATTTTCAATCAGATGAAGTTGGCCTTATCAGCTCCACACATGTTAATCTGGATGAATCTGATGAGCCACTGTCATTACGTAATGAAGATGAAGTGGAAGAAATCGATCCGACGGAGTTAAATGTTCATGTTAGAGGGGAGGAGGCGTCAGATGAAAAGGAAGAGTTCGAATCTGATGAGACTACGATGGATGACGAAGATGATGATGATGAGCTAGATATATCAACATGAGGGAGGCATGTTTTGATAATTTAGTAAGCTGATTCTTACTTTTTAAGCATAATTTTAAATAACATTTGTCTAACCTTATATAATTATGGATTAATATGTATTAATTGTTTTGTTATTAATAATGAAATGGTGCGAGGAGGTCGTACTAGGAATGGGAGGAGACAAGGCAGTGAGAGGGGCGCTACTCCCTCCTCGTTAGCATCTTCTTCAGACACAGGTATATTTGATCCAAGTTAGCTATATAAATATTTTAATTATTTACTAACTTAAAGGAATTTTTTTATAGGTCCAAGTGTCGGCTCACCACCACTTGTACAGATGCCACCATCACTTCCCGCTAGTGCCCTCCCACCAGCTCCCGCTACTGGTATATCTATTTTAATTTTCAGTAACATGTTGCATTTACTTATGAAAATTAATGCTTTCTCACTTATATATTTCTTTGAATTTCCAGCAAAATATTCATTTATCTAATGTGAATTAATTCTTACAGGTCCTAGTGCCCTCCCACCAGCTCCCGCTACAGGTATATCTATTTTAATTTTCAGTAACATGTTGCATTTACTTATGAAAATTAATGCTTTCCCACTTATATATTTCTTTGAATTTCCAACAAAATATTCATTTATCTAATGTAAATTAATTCTTACAGGTCCTAGTGCCCTCCCACAAGCTCCCGCTACAGGTATATCTATTTTAATTTTCAGTAACATATTGCATTTACTTATGAAAATTAATGCTTTCCCACTTTTATATTTCTTTGAATTTCCAGCAAAATATTCATTTATCTAATGTGAATTAATTCTTACAGGTCCTAGTGCCCTCCCACCAGCTCCCGCTACAGGTATATCTATTTTAATTTTCAGTAACATGTTGCATTTACTTATAAAAATTAATATTTTCCCACTTATATATTTCATTGAATTTCCAGCAAAACATTCATTTATCTAATGTGAATTAATTCTTACTAGTCCTAGTGCCCTCCCACCAGCTCCCGCTACAGGTATATCTATTTTAATTTTCAGTAACATGTTGCATTTACTTATGAAAATTAATGCTTTCCCACTTATATATTTCTTTGAATTTCTAGAAAAATATTCATTTATCTAATGTGAATTAATTCTTATAGGTCCTAGTGCCCTCCCACCAGCTCCCGCTACAGGTATATCTATTTTAATTTTTAGTAACATGTTGCATTTACTTATGAAAATTAATACTTTCCCACTTATATATTTCTTTGAATTTCCAGCAAAATATTCATTTATCTAATGTGAATTAATTCTTACAGGTCCTAGTGCCTTCCCACCAGCTCCCGCTACGAGTATTTCTATTTTAATTTTCAGTAACATGTTGCATTTACTTATGAAAATTAATGCTTTCCCACTTATATATTTCTTTGAATTTCCAGCAAAACATTCATTTATCTAATGTGAATTAATTCTTACATGTCCTAGTGCCCTCCCACCAGCTCCCGCTATAGGTATATCTATTTTAATTTTCAGTAACATGTTACATTTACTTATGAAAATTAATGCTTTCCCACTTATATATTTCTTTGAAAATTAATGCTTTCCCACTGATAACTGAGCAAGTCTATACATCCGTTAGCTCAGCTCGTGGCTTCTTCAATGTGCATACTTTCATACATGCATATGTGCATCTTTCACTTCCAAGTCTGTACATCGCATGCCTGAGCATCCCTCTTCAATGTGCATACTTTCATATATGCATTTGTCCATCATTATAGAAAGTCTGTACATCGCCTTGTAGCATGCATGCATTCAAAGTCTATACACTCTTTACCATGCATTCAAGGTCTATACATTATGTCGCATATTTCTCATCAAAGTCTGTACATCGCATTGTAGCATGCACGCATTCAAAGTCTATACACTCTTTGCCATACATGCAAAGTCTATACATTCTGTCGCATAGTCTGTGCATTATGCATTCATGCTTAAACACTAGGCATAGCAAGTCTGCACATTGTTTGTACATTGCACGCAAAGTCTGCACACCTTTTCTAGCAAGTCTGTACATCATCCTATGGCATGCATTCAAAGTCTGTACACTCGGCTCTAGCAAGTATGTACATCATCCCATTGCATGCATTCAAAGTCTGTACACTCTTCTAAGTCTGTACACTCTTCTCTAGCAAGTCTGTACATCGTCCTATTGCATGAATTCAAAGTCTGTACACTCTTCTCTAGCAAGTCTGTACATCATCCTATGGCATGCATTCAAAGTCTGTACACTCTTCTCTAGCAAGTCTGTACATCGTCCTATTGCATGCATTCAAAGTCTATACACTCGGATCTAGCAAGTCTGTACATCATCCCATTACATGCATTCAAAGTCTGTACACTTTTCTCTAGCAAGTCTGTACATCATCCTGTTACATGCATTCAAAGTCTGTACATTCTGCACAAGGTTGCCTTGATGACTTAGCAAGTCTATACATTCTAGAACCAACTCACCTTGATGACTTGCACAAAATATTCATTTATCTAATGCCTTGATTTCTAATGTGAATTAATTCTTACAGGTCCTAGTGCCCTCCCACCACCTGTACAGACGCCACTCCCACCAGCTCCCGCTACAGGTATATCTATTTTAATTTTTAGTAACATGTTGCATGTACTTATGAAAATTAATACTTACACACTTATATATTTCTTTGAATTTCAGCAAAATATTCATTTATCTAATGTGAATTAATTCTTACAGGTCCTAGTGCCCTCCCACCAGCTCCCGCTACAGGTATATCTATTTTAATTTTCAGTAACATGTTGCATTTACTTATGAAAATTAATACTTACAGCCCTCCCACCACCTCTGACTTCTACAGGGCCCCCCCCACCACTCAGCAGCCAGTTGATGATGCCAGCAGTCATCACGAGGGAGGCACTGTCCATGATGGACGCCGCCCCTGCTGGATCTCTGGGTATATTTATAAGGCTATTTTACATTCATTAATTATTAGCGGTAAGGTTCTAATATGAATACTTTGACATTTGCAATTGCAGGAAAAAAATATAACCTTCCAATGCTGTCCATCATGCTATTAGCCTAGTAATGGCACATGTGCCCGGGCCACATTTGTCTTTCAAAGAATTTCCGATGGGCGTCCGCGATTCATTGTTCGACATGTTCTTAGTAAGTAACTATGTCATTTAATTCAAGTCTTTTCCAAACTCAATTCACAGCAGTATATTAATTGTGAAGCTTAATTTATTTACAGCGGACTTATCGATTCACGTTAGGACTTGATGCGGCACGATGTCATTCTGCCTGGGAGTCTATTGTGAAGATAAATTATCGAAGGAGAGTATATGCGGCTCAGAGGAAGGCTAAAAAAATTGCTGGTGGGAGTGAAGACCGATAGCTGTGGAAGGAGCACCGTCCTCTATGGATGAGGAAGGAGGATTGGGACATACTATGTGACAAATTTGCCGACCCCAAGTGGATAGAAAAATCCCAAAAAGCCAAATCAAATAGGGCATCACAACCGGAGGCAAATTTGCATACATGTGGGTCCGTCTCTTTCGCAACTCATAAAAATAAAATGGTAAGTAATGTTTCAATTTATCTTCTTACATTTTATTAATATATATGACAATTTTTTACTATGAATTATATAACAGGCTGTGGAGCTTAATCGAGCTCCGACGTTCCTCGAGGTGTTCGACAGAACACACAAAAAGAAGGCGACAGGTCAATTTGTGAGTGCGAGAGCTCGTTCAGTAGCGGTAAGTTTATCTACGTGTGCAACTTCTACCCTTCATTTAAATCAGATTGATTCATATGAAATTGACTAATTATTTTATTGTATTTGTAGGAAACATATAGCAGAGCTGTGACAGAGAAGTACGGGGAGGGAGAGGGGCAACAGCCAGAGTTGGATCCAGCAGAATGGGTGGCCGCAACTGGTGTACCGAAGAAGGGCCGGATATATGGTTTTGGGGAGAGCATGGACTCTAGCGCGGTGATATCATCATGTGTGAGTTCGAACTCTGCCCAAACCAGTACTTCTGCCTTCATTATACCTCAATCTGCCCCCAGTACTTCTGCCAGCGACGTCAGAGACATCGTCCGATCGGAGATGTCTAGCCAGATTTCTGATTTGCAGCTGCAGATGTAGCGGCAGTTCCGAGAGGAGATGTCTACCTAGCAGGCAACCATGTTGCAGGCACTCACTGGCCTGCTCTCCCAAGCGGGAATTCTCCCTCATGCATCCACCACCACGGCACAAGCGGCACATGTGATTCTTTTCCATGAGTGTTTTCCATGAGCTTAGTTTGGCAGAATTATTTAAAATTAAAGACGACCTGGGTAATTCCGATCGTTCTAACACGACCTGGGAGGTAGACGTGACTTGTGAGAGCTGACGGATTCCAAATCGGACATCCGGTTTGAGCCCAACGCTAAAACAACTCAATTTAAAACTAAGTTAGTTTTCAAAACTAACTTAGTTTAGAATAATTCAAAAAAGTAGGGGTTCAGGGGTCCAGAATGTGAAATACTGATCCGATCGATATTCCGATCATTCCAACACGACCTGGGAGGTAGACGGGACGCGTCAGAGCTGACGGATTCCAAATCGGACATCCGGTTTAAGCCCGATGCTCAAAAGTGTATTTTGTAAATGCACTTGGTTTAAAATTAAAGAAGTAGGGGTTCGAGGGTCCAGAATGTGAAATACTGATCCGATCGGCATTCTGATCATTCCAACACGACCTGGGAGGTAGACGGGACGCGTCAGAGCTGACGGATTCCAAATCGGACATCCAGTTTGAGACCGACGCTAAAATAACTCAATTCAAAACTAAGTTAATTTTCAAAACTAACTTACTTTAGAATAATTAAAAAAAGTAGGGGTTCGGGGGTCCAGAATGTGAAATACTGATCCGATCGATATTCCGATCGTTCCAGCATGACCTGGGAGGTAGACGTGACTTGTGAGAGCTGAATGATTCCAAATCGAACATCCGGTTTGAGCCCGACGCTCAAAAGTGCATTTTGTAAATGCACTTGGTTTAAAATTAAAGAAGTAGGGGTTCGGGGGTCCAGAATGTGAAATACTGATCCGATCGGCATTCCAATCGTTCCAATACGACCTGGGAGGTAGACGGGACACGTCAAAGCTGACGGATTCCAAATCGGACATCCAGTTTGAGCCCGACGCTAAAATAACTCAATTCAAAACTAAGTTAGTTTTCAAAACTAACTTAGTTTAGAATAATTCAAAAAAGTAGGGGTTCGGGGGTCCAGAATGTGAAATACTGATCCGATCGGCATTCCGATCATTCCAACACGACCTGGGAGGTAGATGGGACGCGTTAGAGCTGACGGATTTCAAATCGGACATCCGGTTTGAGCCCGACGCTCAAAAGTGCATTTTGTAAATGCACTTGGTTTAAAATTAAAGAAGTAGGGGTTCGGGGGTCCAGAATGTGAAATACTAATCCGATCGGCATTCCGATCGTTCCAACACGACCTGGGAGGTAGACGGGATGCGTCAGAGCTGACGGATTCTAAATCGGACATCCGGTTTGAGCCCGATGCTAAAAAAACTCAATTCAAAACTAAGTTAGTTTTCAAAACTAACTTAGTTTAGAATAATTCAAAAAAGTAGGGGTTCGGGGGTCCAGAATGTGAAATACTAATCCGATCGGCATTCCGATCGTTCCAACACGACATGGGAGGTAGACGGGACGCGTCAGAGCTGACGGATTCCAAATCGGACATCCGATTTGAGCCTGACGCTCAAAAGTGCATTTTGTAAATGCACTTGGTTTAAAATTAAAGAAATAGGGGTTCAGGGGTCCAGAATGTGAAATACTGATCCGATCGGCATTCCGATCATTCCAACACGACCTGGGAGGTAGACGAGACGTGTCAGAGCTGACGGATTCCAAATCGGACATCCGGTTTGAGCCCGACGCTAAAATAACTCAATTCAAAACTAAGTTAGTTTTCAAAACTAACTTACTTTAGAATAATTAAAAAAAGTAGGGGTTCAGGGGTCCAGAATGTGAAATACCGATCCAATCAGCATTCCGATCGTTCCAACACGACCTGAGAGGTAGACGTGACTTGTGAGAGCTGACGGATTCCAAATCGGACATCCGGTTTGAGCCCGACGCTCAAAAGTGCATTTTGAAAATGCACTTGGTTTAAAATTAAAGAAGTAGGGGTTCGGGGGTCCAGAATGTGAAATACTAATCCGATCGGCATTCTGATCGTTCCAACACGACCTGAGTGGTAGACGGGATGCGTCAAAGCTGACGGATTTCAAATCGGACATCCGATTTGAGCCCGACGCTAAAATAACTCAATTCAAAACTAAGTTAGTTTTCAAAACTAACTTAGTTTAGAATAATTCAAAAAAGTAGGGGTTCGGGTGTCCAGAATGTGAAATACTGATCCGATCGGCATTTCGATCGTTCCAACACGACTTGGGAGGTAGGCGTGACTTGTGAGAGCTGACGGATTCTAAATCAGATATCTGGTTTGAGCCCGATGCTCAAAAGTGCATTTTGTAAATGCACTTGGTTTAAAATTAAAGAAGTAGGGGTTTGGGGGTCCAGAATGTGAAATACTAATCCGATCGGTATTTTGATCGTTCCAACACGACCTGGGAGGTAGACGGGACGTGTCAGAGCTGACAGATTCTAAATCGGACATCCGGTTTGAGCCCGACGCTCAAAAGTGCATTTTATAAATGCACTTGGTTTAAAATTAAAGAAGTAGGGGTTCGGGGGTCCAGAATGTGAAATACTGATCCGATCGGCATTCCGATCGTTTCAACACGACTTTGGAGGTAGACGGTACGCGTCAGAGCTGACGGATTCCAAATCGGACATCCGATTTGAGCCCGACGCTCAAAAGTGCATTTTGTAAATGCACTTGGTTTAAAATTAAAGAAGTAGGGGTTCGGGGGTCCAGAATGTGAAATACTGATCCGATCGGCATTCTGATCGTTCCAACACGACCTGGGAGGTAGACGTGACGCGTCAGAGCTGACGGATTCCAAATCGGACATCCGGTTTGAGCCCGACGCTAAAATAACTCAATTCAAAACAAAGTTAGTTTTCAAAACTAACTTAGTTTAGAATAATTCAAAAAAGTAGGGTGTTGGGTCCCGTAGTGCAGGAACACGGATCTAGAGGGGGGGTGAATAGATCCTACTACTATAAATTATGACCGATTAAAAACATAGACAAGCGCACAGCGGAATTAACAACCTTGACGAGATTGAAGATTTCACTCAAGCAAGATGATTAAATTCTCTCAATCTCACCGTTCACACACGATTAAGATAAACACATTAAGCTGTTAAACATAACAAGGCAAACCATAATGCAAACCATAGGACACTGAGATTTTTAAGGTGGTTCGGGAACACGACGGGCTCCCTACGTCCACCCCTCACCAAACCCGGTGAGGCTTCACTCGGGGATAAATCCCCAACACGGAGACGACGCTCCAAACACACACGGGGATGAATCCCCACACACACACGGGGACACGCCCCAACACACACACAGACGGAGACGAAGTCTCCCACACGATCCGACGACCGGATCACAAACACATACACGATCCGACGACCGGATCACAACACACACACGATCCGACAACCGGATCACAACACACACACACACGCTGCAACAACCGCAGCACAATAACACAAACACGATCGCACGAAGATGATCAAACACGACCGTATACACAAACGGTCACACACACGAGTATCTCTATTGTTCAGAAAATAAACACAAATACTCAAGCATGCTCAAACCCAAAATATAGATCATAGAACATATCACAAAGAACTGATAGAAGACATAGAAGAAGTCCCCCTTTGATCTTCAAGGCCGGTTGATGATGTTCCTTGAACCACAAGTTGGAGAGAAGCCGGATGAAGACGATTCTTACGTCCTCTTGATCCTCTCTTCGATCCGCTCCTTTTCTTCTTCTTCCACGAGCTCCAGATCTTCACGGATGTAGATGATATCCTCCTTGGAAGAGCTCCACCACGTTTTCCCCCTTTTCTTCACCTATACGAAAGAACAAATGAGCATTAGGGTTAGTCACATCCCAAATTCATAACTCTTATATAAGCAACTCAAGGGGTGGGGAAAAGACTCATAAAACCCTCCTAATACAAGTTAAAAACACCTTAATAACAATAGAAACTAATAGGGGGTAGTATGGTAATGTTTGAAAGGGTTTTCAAAGGGTTTTAAACACTTTCGGAAGTCCCGTCCGGAAGGGGTCGACCCTTGGGGTCGACCCTCGGGCAACAGGTTGCTGGAATACACAAAAAAACACCCTGTGTTATAGGGGTCGACCCTTCCATAGGTCGACCCTTTCAGACAGATTACACAAAAAATAGCTCTGCGCGCTTCGGTGACAGGAATTAATTCTCCTAGCTCCGAACTCCGATCGAAGCGAGACTAGAGGCGTTGGAAAGAGGACTCCCAGAGCTACAACATAAAATTTTTAGAGGGGAGATCCAAAGTTGGATTGAAAATGGTGAAGACTGTAAGACAGTTTGAGTTTGAAAAATAACTAAAACCTCCATCAAACCAAAGGGAAACAATTGATTAAATGTTACCATAATCCCATGAAGATCAACAATGATTTTGCATCCTGAAAAACATGATAAACCAAGAGGTTAGTTGAGAATCAAAATATATGAGTTATGCATTAACACTATGAACATGTTCACAATGAAATACATCATTGAACCTATTCAAACATGCGTTTTGCTTCTCAAATCACTTAGCAAAAATACATTTGACCAAATGACAAGGTTTTGAAATGATAAGCATGAATCTATCATTCAATCAAATATAATAACATGGAAGCTCAACCATTCAATCACATTCTTGAATCAACCAAATCTTCAACATCAAGATGCTTCATTACACAAGTGTTAACAATCATGCCAAATGCAAAGCATACATAATATCATAGAACCACATTCATTCAAATGGCATTCTTGTTGACAAAAATTAATATTCATGAAGCCTTATTTTCACGAGGAACATTGTCTTCACATGCATCTCACACATCAGTAAATACCAATCATTCATGCAAGGCATGAGCAATATTGAACCAAATCTCATGAAGTCTTGTACGAATATTTTCACGAGGAACATTGTCTTCACATGCATGAACCACATTCATGTCATTAGCAACTTAGAAGATCACATCCATCAAATTTCAAGTTACAAGGTTGAGGTTATTTCAAGCCCAAAAATCTTACGATGAAAGCTCATGAAAATACCCAACCAAGACTGTGAAAAGCTATTTGATGAAATGCATGAAATATAGAAGAGTCAACACAATGTAATGAGTGATTCAACTCCCTTTTTCAATAAGCTCTTCATTGATGCACTCCTTTGAGTTCCAAACATGAGTCATGGATTTTGATCCTGCAAATCAAAATATTCAAAGCATGAGACCATTAAATATACAAAGCATTCATATGACTTTCAAACATGAACAGAGTTAACTCCCTTTTTCATTAAGATCTTCATTGATGCAATCCTTTGAGTTCCAAACATGAATCATGGACTTTTATCCTGCAAATCTAAATATTCAATGCATGAGATCCTTAAAGATAAATCATTCATATAACTTTCAAACATGAACAGAGTTAACTCCCTTTTTCATTGATGGACTCCAGTTAACTCCAAGTATGAGCCATGAAGTTGTATTCCTGCAAACCAACATAAATATAACGTTAGTTCCTTAAACATCAAGTGTAACTCTATCTTTCAACCCATCAAATCAAGATATGAAACATGTTGTTCAATGAAACATTGCTCAATGAAACACATACACACACAAGCACAATCGTTTTGATATCATCAAAACCAAACACGAACTAGGGGTGCAACAATCTCCCCCTTTTTGATGATGACAAAACGATGTGTGTGATAATACAAACATTGAGCCATTCTTCCCAAGACAACATCAATTATCAAGCATACAGCATTGAACAAACACCAAACATTAACACACACCATACACATTAACACACACCAAATATTCTCCCCCTTTTTGTCATCTACAAAAAGACAGGGGGTTGAGTGACATGATAGGAACGTGTGAGGCCAAAAGAATGATACCAATACAAAGACCAAGGGATGCTAATCAAAGGCCCACAATGTGATACCAAATGTTGTTCAAATTAAAGGACCAAAGATTTGCAATCTCAATACTTGAAGAAGTGGCCCCAAAGATTTGATACCCAATGTTGGAAGAACTCATTTCAGCCTGGTGCAACCTGATGTGTCAAAATGATGCATTTCAAAAAGAATGATACCAATTGTTGAAACGTATGACTTGTACAAGCTGACATCAAGTATGAACTATATGCATGCTGAAAAATGTCAATAGCAAATATGCAAATTAGCACTGAATATGCACTATGTGAATGCTAATCATGCAAGTTATGAAGCTATGCACATGGCGACTTCTATCCTTTAAATGCAAGGTTTATGCTCAGAATTAGACTCAAGGGGAATGCACGAACATGCAGGCACACAAGAACAATCGTCATGCACACAAATATAACATATAGTAACTCCCCCTTAATGAGGCACGGGTTAAGAAAAGAGCATGTGATTCAAATTCAAGAGTATAAGACATGAAGCATAACTAAGAGGTTTTGTGCATACACAACTAGGAGTACTACATAAACCATGAGTGTAGGCAAATTCATAAGATATATACATCACAAAAATGCCCATGTGAAATGTGAGGCAATGACTAATGAGCTTCAAAACATATGGATTGTCAGATTTTCTAAAGAACACTAGAAGGTAATCTCCTCTCTACACTTTCACTTTAGATTGTTGACTTTCGGTAGCTTTGCACAACCCCGATTTTATTTCTTTTAAAAGACTTCACCTTTCGGCGTGAGTTTCCTCATATGTCTCAATGGGGATTCCCGGCTACTTGGATTCGTCACACATATAGATTTTTGTTTCTCCTTTTGACGCGAGTTTCCTCCTTTGTTTCAAGGCGGATTCCTGGTTACTCGGATCCACATTCTACTTATTGAATTTTTGTGGGGTAGGCAGCTTTTTCCTCACGATTACTCTTTAATGTCCATGTAGAGATTCAAGTTCCCTTTAGAGTGTTGAAAAGAATTTCTTAAATCCTTATCAATAAAAGTCATTGAATTCATTAGTGCAAGAGTGTGGGGGTAAATTTTTGTTTTGCATGTATAAAATGAATTTGACAAGACATAGCTATGACTCCCCCTAAATGTATGTACGGTCGGAATCAAATCCTCCCTGTTAATATATGACATGTATCACATATGAATAAAATTACTGCAGTGTTATTTATCAAGGAGGTGATGTCTTAGAAAGATCAAGAAATTGTTTCATAGTATAAATACTTACAAGCATGCAAGGATTCATGAAACATTCATGCAAGCATTCATGAGTCAAGATATGCGATTATCATGAAATATATGCATATGTTGTATATGCATGAATATGCAATATGCATCTTTTTATACTTTTATGTGCATAGTGTGTGAATGATATGCAAAGATGTCAATGCGATGGAGAATGTCAGATTTTTATAGAAGCATGAGAATGCAATGCAGGATGTAAAATTTTTTTTATTATTATTATTTTTATTTTAGAACATCATGATAGAATGCACAAGGAGACATACATATTCAAATGATGATCAACAACTATTTTTCAAGACTTGCCCTTTTTGAACAAGGGTACACAAATGATCAAAATCAAGTAGTGAACCCAAATTATTTTCAGAAATGTTCAAAAATAGATTTTCAATAACATTTCAAGAGCTTAGAGTGTCATCCACAAATTAAACAGATTTTATAGGTTCTGGTACGAGGTGGAGGTGGAGGTTTTAGAACCCAACTCACACATAGTGAGAGCTTCTAGGTGGACATGATCCACCTTTTCACTACACACCATTTGATATACCAGATACTCAATTACACTCAGATGCTCATGCATTTCATATTGAAAAGTATTCAGTAGGCAAGGACATCATGCTTGTTCCTCAAAATTTTCAGATTCATTCAACCAATGAGACATGTTCATCATAGCAGAATACAAGAACAACAGATCAAGTTCAGAAACAATATCTGTCAAGGAAACAATTCTGCATATCAGAAATTTTGCCTTCTAGAAGCAAGAATGAATTTCAGAATCAATTTGAACGCACATGGTATTTCAGAATTTCAAGGCAAATTGATTTTCTTTAAAAGACATGTTTCCACATTTCAATACCAATTGTTGCATATGATCAATCAATTCTACAGTTCAAAAATTTTGCCCTTTTGAATCAAGAAGGGTTTTCAAATTCAATTTGAAAGCACATGCAAATCAACAGGCAAATTGATTTCATTCAAAACACAAGGTTCCTTATAAGCCAAATAATTCAATTTCTGAATTTTGGTACTAGGCGGAGAACATAGGTCCGAAGACCACCATCACGCTTAGTGGAAGTATCCAGTTGAACGTAGTCCAACCTTCTCTAACCACCATTTGATATACCAAATATTCATCCATTGAAGACATATGTGGCTTGTGAAAAATTTAGAGCATAACATGAGAACACACCAAGATCTCATTCCAAAACATCAAGACCACCAAGTTTGACAATGAAGGAGCAAAGTTGGAGTTTTACCATATGAGTGTGCCTTGTTCCATTTTATTGGAACCCCTTTCATTCTTTATTTACCTCAAGGCACACCTTCATCACAACTGACTCATTTGTCAGATTTTGGGCACCCAAGCCTTCTTGGGTCCTTGGATATTAGAAGCATTTCTTCCAAAAGTTTTCTTTGACATTTTCATTGCCACCTTGTCATCACTTTCCATGATCCTACAATCCTCAATAACATGTCCACGGTTTCACAATAAAGGCATTGAGGAGAAACAGTTTTACTAAAAGACTTTCTTTTTGGAGTAAAGGAGGTTTCAAATCCATTCCATCTTCTATTTTCAAAAGGTCTAGATTTAACAAAATTAGACCTAGCATGCATTCTAGAAACATGGAAATTGTCTATTTTCAAAAACCAACATTCTTTCATTACATGCCCGTACTTCCCACAATGAAAGCAACAAGGAGATGTGAGTCTACAGAATGACTTTCCATTGTTTGCATGAGTGTTTATGAACAAGTTTCTCTTATAGGATGAAGAGCCTTGAGCATTGGAAGCATGTTCAGTTCTACATTTTCTTTGAAAGTTAAACTTAGCATTCATGGCACGATAATCATCATTTTATTTCACAAAGCAATCATCCATGACATGGCCAAGTTTGTGACAATAAAAGCATGAGACATTTTTCTTTTTGCATGCAAGTTTGTCATCATCTTTCATGACAACAGAATCATCCATCACATATCCAAACATACCTTAATAGAAACATTCAACATTAACTTTGATTTTTGAAATCTATTTGGCATGGTTGGTTTGACATTTTTCTTTTTCGTAAAATCATTTCAGAGATTTTCACTTGAGTAACGGGAGGAGGTGTTTTGGAGGTGCTAGGAACGTTGGAGGCAAGAACAAAAGAAGTTTTCAATATGGATTCAAAAGACTTTTTGTTGACTGGGGTGTATCCAAGACCCTCTTCTGAAAGTTCACTTAACACCTAGCAATGTGTCTAAGTTCTCCTTCCCTTTGACAAATCTAGACAAATCAAGTTTCAAGTTTTTGATCTCTTTTTCACATGCAAGGATTTTCTCACTAAGCAGATAATTCACAGATTCCAAGTTTTCATTCTCTTTCAAGATTTCCTTGTTTTCATCATTCATGGCATAGAGTTTTTCAGTTAAGTTTTCAAGAACTTTCTCAGTTTCAACAAACTTTAAAATCTTAACAAGCAATTGTTCATTCTCAGATTTCAACAAAGAAGTTTCTTTTTCAAGCTTATCAAGGCATTTCATTCTTCCCTCAAGCAAGGAATTCTGAATTAACATGGCACCATTTTTCTTTTTAAGATCTTCATTTTCATTCAAGATACTTTTGCTATCAATTTCAGAATCAAGTAGCTTTTCAAACATTTTATCATCATCAAACAAAGAAGCTAGCTTGTTCTTAAGATATTCTTCATTTTTCTCAAGCATTGAAATCTTAGACAAAAAGTGTTTGTTTTGATCAAGCAAATCATGGGTATCATTATCAATTTCAAGAGCAGTATTAGATTTTCTAAACACCTCAAGCTCTTCATTCATACAAGACATCTCATCTGAAAATAATTCAACTTTGGATTCTAGAAGTTCTTTTTCATATTCCAGATTCTCAATCTTTGAGTCTAAAATTTTACAATTTTCACAGGAAGGATTATCATGCACATTCTCATTAATCTTTCTTTTCAAGTTCTTATTTTCAGATTTGAGTTTCTGGCATTTTTTATACAGTTCAGCATATGCCATTTACCATTCCTCATTAGAGAGTTCTTCATTTTCAGAATTTACCTCATCATAATTTTCTTCATTGAGTTGACCATCATTGTCAGCCATGAGACAATTTTATCCTTCCATCTCTTGAGCTTTGATCAACTGATCCATAAGCTCATTTGCCGTTCTACAAGAAGAAACAAATGGAAACATATGAGTATCAATGTCACTTTTCAATAAATTTAAGACAATGACATTTTCATGATTCTTCAATTTATCATGATTAGACCACTTGGTCTCATCTAGAGGCAATATGTGAGGACCATCATAAATCAACTTCCAAGTAATAGGATTAATTGAATTGATCAGTCTACACATTTTACCCATCCATGAAGTAACATCAGAACCATTAAGAATAGGAAGGCAATTCATCGACATATGCTCAACAGAAAAGTTCATGATTGTAGAATGCACTAGGATCACTCTGTAGATCGTGAGATCTAGGGACAGTAGAGCCTCGCTCTGATACCAATTGTTGGGTCCCGTAGTGCAGGAACACGGATCTAGAGGGGGAGTGAATAGATCATACTACTAAAAACTATGACCGATTAAAAACATAGACAAGCGCACAGCGGAATTAACAACCTTGACGAGATTGAAGATTTCACTCAAGCAAGATGATTAAATTCTCTCAATCTCACCGTTCACACACGATTAAGATAAACACATTAAGCTGTTAAACATAACAAGGCAAACCACAATGCAAACCATAGGACACTGAGATTTTTAAGGTGGTTCGGGACCACGACGGGCTCCCTACGTCCACCCCTCACCAAATCCGGTGAGGCTTCACTCGGGGATAAATCCCCAACACGGAGACGACGCTCCAAACACACACGGGATGAATCCCCACACACACACGGGGACACGCCCCAACACACACACAGACGGAGACGAAGTCTCCCACACGATCCGACGACCGGATCACAAACACATACACGATCCGACGACCGGATCACAACACACACACGATCCGACAACCGGATCACAACACACACACACACACGCTGCAACAACCGCAGCACAATAACACAAACACGATCGCACGAAGATGATCAAACACGATCGTATACACAAACGGTCACACACACGAGTATCTCTATTGTTCAGAAAATAAACACAAATACTCAAGCATGCTCAAACCCAAAATATAGATCATAGAACATATCACAAAGAACTGATAGAAGACATAGAAGAAGTCCCCCTTTGATCTTTAAGGCCGGTTGATGATGTTCCTTGAACCATAAGTTGGAGAGAAGCCGGATGAAGACGATTCTTACGTCCTCTTGATCCTCTCTTCGATCCGCTCCTTTTCTTCATCTTCCACGAGCTCCAGATCTTCACGGATGTAGATGATATCCTCCTTGGAAGAGCTCCACCATGTTTTCCCCCTTTTCTTCACCTATACGAAAGAACAAATGAGCATTAGGGTTAGTCACATCCCAAATTTGTAACTCTTATATAAGCAACTCAAGGGGTGGGGAAAAGACTCATAAAACCCTCCTAATACAAGTTAAAAACACCTTAATAACAATAGAAACTAATAGGGGGTAGTATGGTAATGTTTGAAAGGGTTTTCAAAGGGTTTTAAACACTTTCGGAAGTCCCGTCCGGAAGGGGTCGACCCTTGGGGTCGACCCTCGGGCAACAGGTTGCTGGAATACACAAAAAAACACCCTGTGTTACAGGGGTCGACCCTTCCATGAGTCGACTCCAGGGGTTGACCCTTTCAGACAGATTACACAAAAAATAGCTCTGCGCGCTTCGGTGACAGGAATTAATTCTCCTAGCTCCGAACTCCGATCGAAGCGAGACTGGAGGCGTTGGAAAGAGGACTCCCAGAGCTACAACATAAAATTTTTAGAGGGGAGATCCAATGGTTGGATTGAAAATGGTGAAGACTGTAAGACAGTTTGAGTTTGAAAAATAACTAAAACCTCCATCAAACCAAAGGGAAACAATTGATTAAATGTTACCATAATCCCATGAAGATCAACAATGATTTTGCATCCTGAAAAACATGATAAACCAAGAGGTTAGTTGAGAATCAAAATATATGAGTTATGCATTAACACTATGAACATGTTCACAATGAAATACATCATTGAACCTATTCAAACATGCGTTTTACTTCTCAAATCACTTAGCAAAAATACATTTGACCAAATGACAAGGTTTTGAAATGATAAGAATGAATCTATCATTCAATCAAATATAATAACATGGAAGCTCAACCATTCAATCACATTCTTGAATCAACCAAATCTTCAACATCAAGATGCTTCATTACACAAGTGTTAACAATCATGCCAAATGCAAAGCATACATAATATCATAGAACCACATTCATTCAAATGGCATTCTTGTTGACAAAAATTAATATTCATGAAGCCTTATTTTCATGAGGAACATTGTCTTCACATGCATTTCACACATCAGTAAATACCAATCATTCATGCAAGGCATGAGTAATATTGAACCAAATCTCATGAAGTCTTGTACGAATATTTTCACGAGGAACATTGTCTTCATATGCATGAACCACATTCATGTCATTAGCAACTTAGAAGATCACATCCATCAAATTTGAAGTTACAAGGTTGAGGTTATTTCAAGCCCAAAAATCTTACGAGGAAAGCTCATGAAAATACCCAACCAAGACTGTGAAAAGCTATTTGATGAAATGCATGAAATATAGAAGAGTCAACACAATGTAATGAGTGATTCAACTCCCTTTTTCAATAAGCTCTTTATTGATGCACTCCTTTGAGTTCCAAACATGAGTCATAGATTTTGATCTTGCAAATCCAAATATTCAAAGCATGAGACCATTAAATATACAAAGCATTCATATGACTTTCAAACATGAACAGAGTTAACTCCCTTTTTCATTAAGACCTTCATTGATGCAATCCTTTGAATTCCAAACATGAATCATGGACTTTTATCCTGCAAATCTAAATATCGAATGCATGAGATCCTTAAAGACAAATCATTCATATAACTTTCAAACATGAACAGAGTTAACTCCCTTTTTCATTGATGGACTCCAGTTAACTCCAAGTATGAGCCATGAAGTTGTATTCCTGCAAACCAACATAAATATAACGTTAGTTCCTTAAACATCAAGTGTAACTCCATCTTTCAACAAATCAAATCAAGATATGAAACATGTTGTTCAATGAAACATTACTCAATGAAACACATACACACACAAGCACAATCATTTTGATATCATCAAAACCAAACACGAACTAGGGGTGCAACATAGGGGTTCGGGGGTCCAGAATGTGAAATACTGATCCGATCGACATTCTGATTGTTCCAACACGACCTGGGAGATAGACGTGACTTGTCAGAGCTGACGGATTCCAAATCGAACATCCGGTTTGAGCTCGACGCTCAAAAGTGCATTTTTGTAAATTAAAGGAGTCAGGTCCGGGGGTCTACAATGGATATCTTTACAGTCATCGATTTGATATTATGTTTGATTTAAATTCATGCAATCTAATAAAATATTTAATTTATCTTTCTACTAATTTTTTTATCTATGTATGTTTTTTTTAATATTGGAGGATTCTTCTGCGAGCGGCAGCATAGGAGATGAGCACAGCGGGGGGGATGAAGATATGGACGATCTGGAGGATATTTGTTGATTTTGTTGTATATTTTTTCTATGTAACGCTGATGAGTTTATTGTGATATTTGATGTAATTTTATTAAATAGATTTTTTATTTTTATTCGTGTGTATTTTTTATTTTCAGTGATTTTGTAAACAGGTTTTTAATACAAATTCTTTGTTTTAAAAAAAGAGAAAAATATTTCGGACGGATTTTGAGACGGATCCGTCTGAAATTTGCGACGGATATAAGGACAGAATTAAATTTGTCTGAAATGTAAGTTGGATTTCACACTAAAGTACAGACGGATATTTAGACGGAATTATTCCGTCGCAAAAATCAGACGGATTTTGAGACGGATCTGTCTGGAAGTTGCGACGGATATCACGACGGAAACTAATTTGCGTCGGAAAATTTGAGATGGATATTTAGACGGAATTATTCCGTCGTAAAATTCAGATGGATTTTAAGACGGAACATTCCGTCCGAAGTACCGATGATATTTGCGACGGATTTTTATTGCGTCTGAAATTTAGGACAAAATTTAGGACGGAAATCAACTCCGTCGGTTATTTGTGACTAATTTTTTTAGACGGCCTTATTCCGTCGCAATTCCGTCGTAAAGCCATCGCAAAATCTATTAGCGACGGATTTTGCGACGGATTTGCGACAGAATGTGGCCGTCGCAAAAATCACTTTTTCTTGTAGTGGTAGAAGGTCACAATCTCCCCGCAAACTTAGTATGCCTTGACATGAAAGGTTATGATGCCATTTTAGGGGTAAATTGGCTTGTAGACCATGATGCTTATATCAATTGCCGAAAAAAGATTATATCCTTTCTAAAGCCCGGTCTTCCGAGATTCTCTTTTCTTGGCATCAAGTACAAGAAACACCCCACTATTGTATCCTCACTTCACGCTTGCAAACTTATCTCGTAAGGATGTGAAGCTTTTCTTGCTTCTGTCATTATTACAGAGTCCAAGGAAATTATCATAGCAGACATCCCTATTGTAAATGAGTTCCCCGATGTGTTTCCCTCAGAACTACCCAGTTTACCACCCGAGAGGGAAGTGAACTTCATGATTGAACTCATTCCAGGAGCAGCACTTGTTTCTATAAACCCTTACAGGATGTCCCCCACAGAACTTAAAGAATTAAAAAGGCACTTGTAGGAACTACAAGACAAGGGCTTCATCAGACCTAGCACATCCCCTTGGGGTGCGCCGATTTTATTTGTCAAGAAGAAGGATGGTTCTCTCAGGCTATGCATTGATTACCGGCGACTGAATCAACTTACAATTAAAAACAAGTATCCATTGCCGCGTATTGATGAGCTCTTCGATCAGCTTTCGGGAGTAGAATATTTATCTAAGATTGACCTCAGGTCAGGTTACCATCAGCTTAGAATTAAAGAAGAGGATATTTATAAATCTACTTTTCGAAGTCGTCATGGCCACTATGAATTCGTGGTAATGCCATTTGGGTTAACTAATGTCCCAGCAGCATTCATGCAACTTATGAACAATGTCTTCCAACCATATATGGACCAGTTCATCGTCGTCTTCATTGATGATATCTTGATATATTCCAAGATAAAAGAGGAACATGAACAACATTTGAAAATAGCTTTACAAACACTTAGAGAACATAAGCTTTATGTCAAACTCAATAAGTGTGAATTCTGGCTCAAGGAAGTCTCATTCCTAGGCCACATTATTTCAAAAGAAGGTATTGCTGTGGATCCTTCTAAGGTAGAAGCTGTCAAGAATTGGAGTCGGCCAACGACTGTATCTGAAGTAAGAAGCTTTCTCGGTCTAGGTGGTTATTATAGGAGATTCATTAAAGACTTCTCAAAAATTACGGTTCCTTTAACTAGGCTTACAAGAAAAGAAAATCCTTTTGTCTGGTCAAAGGACTGTGAAAAGAGCTTTCAAAATCTCAATAATCATCTTACTACAGCTCCTATTTTATCACTACCGGTGGAGGGTGGTGGACTTGAAGTATATATGGATGCGTCTGGTATTGGCTTAGGATGCGTTCTCATGTAGAATGGAAAAGTAATATGTTATTCTTCAAGACAATTGAAACGTCACAAGGAAAACTATCCCGTACATGATCTGGATTTAGCAGCGGTTATTTTCACATTGAAAATTTAGCGTCATTATCTTTATGGAGAAAAGTTTACGGTCTACTCAGACCACAAGAGCTTGAAATACTTATTCTCTCAAAAAGAACTTAACATGAGGCAGAGGAGGTGGTTAGAATACCTCAAAGACTTCGATTTTGCTATTCAGTATCATCCTGGCAAAGCTAATGCTGTAGTAGATGCACTCAGTAGAAAACCAATGGGTATGCTATCAAGTCTTATGATAAGTGTAACTAACCTTGTTCCTCAATTTGCTCAATTGAACTTAGATATTGACATAAAGGAAAAAGATTGTTTCATAGCCAATATCCGAGCTCAACCTACATTGATAGAAGATCTGGTCAAGCTACAAAATGATGATCCTATATTACTAGAAATTAAGGCCAATATTGAACAAAAGTCAGAATTTTCTATTTCCAATGACGGGAGATTATTATTTAAAGGCCGAATATGTATACCAGACCATGAGGCTACAAAGAAACAGATCCTAGATGAAGCGCATAATTCTAAATACACAATTCATCCAAGAGGAACAAAGATGTATCAATATCTCAAAAGAAATTTCTGGTGGCCCAATATGAGGAGGGAAATAGCTGATTTCGTGTCTCGTTGTCTTACTTGCCAACAAGTAAAAGCCGAACATTTTAGACCGGCAAGAAAATTACATCCTTTGAATATTCCCGAATGGAAATGAGAGAGTATAGGGATGGACTTTATTATGGGTTTACCCAAGACCAGAGGTGGACACGATGGTATATGGGTAATCATAGACCGATTGACTAAATCCGCGCATTTCATACCAATCAAGAGTCGATGGTCGGTGGATATTCTAGTAGCAATATACATAAGAGAGATTGTCAGATTACATGGTATCCCAGTCACTATTATATCTTATAGAGATCCTCGATTCATATCACAGTTCTGGAAAGGTCTACAACATTCACTAGGGACTAGATTGAATTTCAGCACAGCTTTTCATCCACAAACTGATGGTCAAACAGAAAGAACAAATCAGGTGGTAGAAGACATGCTCAGGGCTTGTGTCATTGATTTTGGAGGAAGTTGGCATGATCACTTGCCTATGGTAGAATTTGCATATAACAACAGTTATCAAGCAAGCATACAAATGGCACCTTTTGAAGCTCTGTATGGAAAAAGCTGTAGATCACTAATATGTTGGAATGAAATAGGGGAAAAGTAATTTCTAGGCCCCGACCTTATTAGGGACTCTACAGAGAAGATCAAGCTCATTCAGGAAAGGATGAAAATGGCGCAAGATAGGCAAAAGTCTTATGCCGACAACCGAAGACGTGACTTGGAATTTCAGGTTGGAGATCATGTATATCTGAAGGTTTCTCCAGGTCGTGGTATTCGAAGATTTGACATTAAAGGAAAGCTAACTCCCAGATTTATTGGCCCATTTGAACTTCTCGAAAGGATTGGTGAAGTGACTTACAAACTAGCTTTACCTCCACAACTAGTAGGAGTTCATGACGTATTTCACATCTCTATGCTGAAGAAATATGTATATGACACTGACCATATTATCACTTATGACAATCTAGAAATTCAGAAGGACATGACGTACGAACAAACGCCAATAAAGATTCTGGAACAAGAAGTGCGTCAATTAAGAAATAAAGTTATTCGTATGGTCAAGATTCAATGGAAGAAAATATGGGCATACGAAGCAACATGGGAAACCAAAGCAGCCATGCAGAAAAGATTTCCAGAACTATTTAACTATAAGTACACTCTCCACAATCCATATATTAAATTTGGGACTCAAATTCTTCTAAGTAGGGGAGGGTGTAGTGCCCCAGAATTTATATAAATAATTTTTGAATTATAAAATAATTTTCTGGAATTTATATAAAGGCCTAAATATATTTAAAGGGATTATTGAATTAATAAGACCTTATAAAGCCCAATTGGACTGAAATAATTAACCTAGTCTATCTAATTATTATCCAAAAGGTTTAAGGACCAAGCCCATTAAGTTTGGCACATGTTCTAGAAGGGTACTTAGCTTATTCACGTATTTTAATGATAAATACTATTTTTATATAGATAATTAACCAAAAGAGTTTGATTAATATTGAACTCTATACACGTTGAGTGTAACGGTCTATCGGGCGACCGCCACAGCCATGTAACGCACCTATGGACGGCCGTTACATCTTGTAGTTCCGTGAAGTGAAAAATAAGCCAAAAGATTAGATTTTTGCTAACTTATCTCTTAGGGATCGAGATAGGAAGACTAATAGAGGTGTTAAGGACTCTTAGAAGTTGATCTAAGCTTTAACAAGGACTCTAAAATCGATCTAATCTTCAAACCCTAGCCAAAACCCTATAAATAGGACCTAGTCTTGAACTGAGCGACCCTTACTTTTGGCTCGTGAAGAATCAAGGTAAGGAGTCATAATTTCGGGTAAGTTCTTTAGAAGCTTTTGTTTAGTATACTTTAGACTAATATCCCTCCAAATTTCGTGCTAGGAGACCAAGCAACCAAGGAGATTGAAGCTTCCCAAGTTGCTGATTTACCACAAGAAGAGCAAGGATCAAAGGGTAGCACCTAACATCAAATTCGAAGTTTAAAGGTCTTAGAAGAGGTAGGTTATCTCATGAACGGCAAAAATAACATGTTAGGGATAAAAGCCCTCTGATTTTGCTTGATTACATGCACTTTAGCTCATGAATTTCATGTTTTAGTAGAGACATGCATATATCTATATTCTTAGCCCTAACTAAATTAAGAAAAAAACTTCGTTGTGAAATTCACAGAGAACCCATGCATGATATTCGTTTAGCCTTCATTCTATCATGTGGGAAATTATATGTATGATTTTCAGACATGATGTAAGTTGAACTTAGGTCATTGTTAATTATTGCTGTCAATAGAGGCTCTGACGGATCAGGGTAGGACCGTCACATGATATAACGACCTTACGACCGACCGTCACACACTCTGTTATGTTTTTATTTCCTTGATTGTCTCTAACGCACCAGGACATGAGCGTTACATTACTGTAACGGCCCCTTGATAGACCGTCACAAGCACTGTGACGCTCTCTTGTTAGACCGTTAGACTCTGTGTTCTGTCAGCCCATGACAGAATAGTAACCAGTTAAGTTAACTTATAAATAAGCCTAGTTAGCTAAGTTTTGACCTATTATTATTTCAAGTTTACTTACTAATTCATATTGTAATCTGCATGATCTAGGCATCTTGAACTATTTTACGTTTTGTTAATTTTATGTACCAAAACTTTATAGTTTTGTATTTAAAAACATGATTTTCCAATGTTGTATTGACGGAGTTTATCTTGCTTTCACGTTGTTACATATTCTTCCTCTATCTATAGAGTCATTTTCTTTAAGTACATGGCACATACTCCGGTATGTTGTCCATTAGTTCACTTTGCACTATAGGAACATTATTCTTGGACATGAGGACCTCTCTATTGGATATTACTTCCAATGGATAAGGAAATCTTGTTTCAAGGTCTCCGTAATTCTCCGCGAGCCTGGGATTCCCACTAGGACGCCGAGTTGGTTGTACCATTAAAACCCATTTGATTAGATTACACTATCGATGTTTTCTGGTTCTAGCTATGTAACGGACCTATACTGGACCGTCAGGAGCACCTAACGGCCCACTATACGACCGTCACACTTCACTGAGTCTATTTTATTAGTTCGAGATTCAGACTAATGTAACGGCCCAGAACTAGACGGTCACATCATGTAACGGCCCAGTATACGACCGTCACACTACTTGAGTACTTAACCTAAGGTTTGACCCAAGGTTGATATTTCAAGGTTTCTAGATGACCCATGATAATCCAGAACTTATCATATTGCTTAATAAACTTAATATAATGAATGAAAGTTAAGAAATATATCGTTATGCTACCGATTTATTTTATGAGCATAACATTGTTTAATGTCATTCTTGATTCCTCATATTCAAATTGAAGCGTTCATTCATTGATTCTTATTATCTTGAATTTATTTGAACTTATATTCTTGGCCATACTTTATTGTCATGCGTGGAAAAAGCTTGATTTATACTTCAAGATGCGATCGAGCACTGATTGTGTTCAAGGGCTCTATGCTAGTCCCCTCGGCTGATTGTCGGAAACATACTATTTTATAAACCATGGGCTATGATGCTACTGGCGTCCCATTGTGCTGGGAGTACTTTCTTTATAAATAAGTGAATTATCCATGGCTCGTGAAGTGAAAATTCATAAAACGATGCATCATGATTGATTCTTGTATATGACCTTCTTGCTTGATATTCCACAGAAATTCACGAAGTACTTGCTCATAAGCAAAAGATACTGGAGTGATGATTATGTGGCTTGCTAGTACATTCTCGATACATTCTTGTTCATGAAAGGCCAATATCATATTCTTGTCACATTCTTGCTAGTTCATACTTGCTCTCATTCTATCTTACATGACTATCGGGTTACTTTGGTTTAATCGCGTGATCATCGCATTGCATGATTTTACCTTATTCTTTAGAGCAAAAATGTTAATTACTTTAATAGTGCCTTCATGTCGATGTGAAGATACCTACTGGGTAAGTGTGCTCATTACCTATTTCCAATCTTTTTCAGGAAACAGAAGTGAGTCGGGTTCGGATTCGGAAGGTTCAAGTAGTAGATCCGAGTGTGAATAAAGAGTGAGCGAAGACTTAGGAAGTCTACATTGTTTAGATCGAGTCAATGTAATTTCGTATTTCTTGAGTCTAGTAGAGTAAAAAAAAAATTTATATTTGACTATTAATTATTTATGAAATAAAATTGGAGTTTGATTAAATACTGTGCAATTGCATTTATGTGTGTGATTATCTTGTGCTCTGATTATTCTTGCTTGCGAGAGGCTTACCATGTCGGCTGTTCGCGCTCCCCGAGTTAGTCTTCCGCTGTAATAAAGGCTCGGGGCGTAACACTACTACTTGATTGGTTCTTTCTATCTGGCCATCTGTTTGTGGTTGAAAAGCAGTGCTGAAATTCAATCGGGTTCCTAGAGAATGTTGTAGCCCTTTCTAAAAGTGTGAAGTAAATCGAGGATCTCAATCCGAAATAATGGTGATAGGGACACCATGTAATTTAACAATCTCCTTTACATATAAAGTAGCTAGGATATCAACAGACCATCGGCTTTTAATAGGTAGAAAATGAGTTGATTTTGTTAAACGATCTATGATTACGCATATTCCATCATGTCCACCTCTTGATTTAGGCAGTCCCATGATAAAATCCATCCCTATACTCTCCCATTTCCATTCTGAAATTTTCAAAAGATGTAGCTTTCCAGGAGGCTTTTGATGTTCTACCTTAATTTTCTGACAAGTAAGACAACGTGACACGTAGTCTGCTATCTCTCTCTTCATATTGGGGCACCAATAGTTTTTTTTTAAGATCTTTGTACATCTTGGTAGCACCAGGATGAACGGTATACTTAGATTTATGAGCTTCATCTAAGACCATCTTCTTAGTATCAACATGATCCGGGATACAAATACGACCTCGAAACAATATTCTTCCATCATTTGCAATAGAGAAATCCGGTCGTTGCTCCATATCAGCCTTAATATCCAACAATATTAGATCATTTTCTTGTAACTTTACTAGATCCTCAATCAATGTTGGTTGTATTCTAACATTGGCTATAAAGTAATCTTCTGTTTTCAGATCAACATCTAAATTCAATTGAGCAAATTTAGAAATAAGATTGGACATACCTTTCAGACTGGATAACTTCTCTATTGGTTTCCTGTTGAGCGCATCGGCAATAGCATTTGCCTTCCCAGGGTGATATTGAATAGGAAAATCAAAGTCCTTGAGATACTCCAACCATCGTCTTTGTCTCATATTTAACTCCTTTTGAGAAAAGAGGTATTTCAGGCTCTTGTGATCTGAATATACAATAAATTTCTTTCCATAAAGGTAATGACGCCAAATCTTCAAAGTGAATACCACGGCAGCCAGCTCTAGGTCATGAATAGGATAATTTTCCTCATGTTTCTTTAATTGTCTTGAAGCGTAGCAAATGACCTTGTTATTTTGCATGAGCACGCAGCCTAGACCAATGCCGGATGCATCAGTGTATTCTTCAAATCCGCCACCTTCAACCGGCAACGCCAATACAGGTGACGTGGTAAGATGCTTCTTAAGAGCAAAGAAATTTTCTTCACATTCCTTCATCCACTCAAAAGGGTTTTCCTTTCTAGTGAGTCTGGTCAAAGTAGTCGCAATCTTGGAGAAATCTTTGATAAATCTCCTATAGTAACTAGCCAAGCCAATGAAACTCCGAACTTCAGATACCGTGTTCGGTCGGCTCCAGTTCTTAACAGCTTCAACCTTAGAAGGATCTACTGCAATGCCTTCTTTAGAAATGATATGGCCAAGGAAAGAGACCTCCTTAAGCCAAAATTCACATTTATTTAATTTCGCATAAAGTTGGTGTTCCCGCAAGGTTTGCAAGGCAACCCTTAGATGTTCCTCGTGTTCCTCCTTTGGCTTTGAATAGATGAGGATATCGTCAATGAATACGACCACAAATTGGTCAAGATAAGGCCGGAACACATTATTCATTAGTTGCATGAATGCAGGAGGTGCATTAGTTAAACCGAACGGCATAACCATAAATTCATAATGTCCATATCGGCTTCAAAAAGTAGTCTTGTGAATGTCTTCATCCTTGATCCTTAGTTGATGATAGCCTGACCTGAGATCGATCTTGGAGAAGTATTCCGCGCCAGAAAGTTGGTCAAACAGCTCATCAATACGTGACATTGGGTATTTGTTCTTGATGGTGAGTTGATTCAACTGCCGGTAGTCAATGCATAATCTGAGGGAACCGTCCTTCTTCTTGACAAATAAGACTGGTGCACCCCAAGGGGATGTGCTAGGCCGTATGAAGCCTTTTTCTAGCAGCTCTTGTAGTTGCTTCTTTAGTTCCTTCAATTCCATGGGGGACATCCTGTAAGGAGCTATTGACACAGGTGCTGCTCCGGGTGTGAGTTCAATGGTGAAGTTAACTTCTCTTTCGGGCAGTAAACTGGGTAACTCCGAAGGAAAGATATCAGGAGACTCCTGAACTATGGGGATTTTGTTTATCTGGATTTCCTTAGACTCAGTAACTATTACGGAGGTAAGGAAAGGTTTACATCTGCACGAAATGAGTTTGCAGGCGTGAAGGGATGAAATAATGGCGGGATGTTTCCGGTATTTGATACCAAGGAAGGAAAATCGCGGAAGACCTGATTTTCTGAAAGAGATTATCCTATTTCGACAATTTATGTAGGCATCATGGTCTACCATCTAATCAACTCCTAATATGGCATCGTAGCTTGTCATGTCAAGACATAAAAGATTAGCAGGAAGATTATGTCCTTCTACTATTACCTCACTATAGGGGTAATAAGTTGTAAGCTTAGTTCCAGGACCTAAGGGTGTGGTAATAGCTAGGTCCGATGGTAAAGGAACCGCTAAAACTGGTAAAGTTTTTGCAAAAGTAGTTGATATAAAGGAATGAGTAGCACCAGCATCAAATAACACAAATGTGGGATGGGAATAAATACGTATAGTACCTTCAATAATTCCATCATCTTTGGGCGCTTCCTCGTCATCTAGAACAATGTTGCTTTCATCCAGCACTGGAAGATTGATCTTTCATAAGGGGGCAATCCAGCATGCGGTGCTCCCGGCTTCAACATCTTAGGCATGCACCTAAGCGCTTCCAACATTCTTCAGCCAAATGACCGAATTTTTCGTAGAATGAGCAAGCGGTTGTAAGAGCCTTCTCTTCTTTCTTCATCTTCTTGTTCTTGTGGCTTCCGCTCCCATTACCACTTCGGGATCTCTTCTTGTTGTTAACCAGGGACTTGTAGGTGATGCTGAATTTTCCCCCTTTTCTTCCTTGCAGATCCGACTTTCGGCTAGACTCCTCCCCTTTACCTTTAAGTTTCTCGACCTTTTCCAAGGTCCTTTCATATAGATGAGTTTGTTGGACCATTTCAGCATAGGTCCGAATATTCTGGGTGCCAAGTTGCTAGATGAAAATTGGTCGCAGCCCGTCCATAAAGTGATTTGCTTTAAGGAGATTCGTGCTCACTAGATACTGAGCATAGGGTGCCAGATGAGAAAATTGTAATTCGTACTCGGCCACCATCATCATACCTTGACACAATGAAGTGAACTCTGCCGCCTTCCTCTCTTGGATATTCTCGGAGAAATATTTTGCTCGAAAGAGCGTGAGAAATCCTTCCCAAGTGTGTGGTGCATCTGCAGGTGGTGTAGGTACAGACTTCCACCATGTATGCGCATCTTTGTTAAGCTAGAATGTAGCAACGCGAACCTTCTCTTGGTCGGCACATTGCATGACCTCGAAGATATGATTCATCTCGTCAATCCAGTTCTCCGCTTCGTCTGGATTGGAAGAACCATTAAATCGTGAAGGATTCAAACTCCAAAAATTACGGTGTAGATCACCAGCTCTTGCCCTCACGCCAGCTTGGGCCATAGTTTGCAAAGCTTGTGTAGGACATGCAACGTTTTGTTGCATTCCATTCCAATCGACACGATGAGCCATTGTAAGAATAACGTACCTGAGAGGAGTAATAAATTTGTTAATTCTAATGGAATTAGTGGGTTTAATCTTAGAGGAAATTTCTAAATAACTATCTCAACTCCAGTTCTACCCAATTTCCCTTATGGGTCGGTATTTCTTTCCTTAGGTTCATAGGCATGGGTCCTTAACCTTGGACTTAATCCTATGACATGACTTCTTTTTCCTAAGAATAAGTAAAATCCTTAGACCTAGGCTCTGATATCACTTTAACTGTCACGTCCCGAGTTTTTATTGCAATGGAAGGAATATCGGAACGTGAACAGCCGGCATGGTAAGCCTCTCGCGAGCAAGAAATCAGAGCGCAAGACAATCACATAGAAATAATTGCACAAGTAATTTTTCTCAAATTTCCAACTTTATTTCATAACCATAATCAATTTACATAAGATCACTTCTTGACAACTTCCATCACTACAACTAAAAAAAAAATGAAAATTACAATATAACTAGACTAGACACTTTGATCATCTAAGGCTTCTCTCATCTTAAAAACCTTCATTCACTCTCGAAACTGCTTCTAGCATAATTCGAATCCGATTCACTAGTACTTCCTGAAATAGATAAGAAAATAGGTATGAGCACACTTGCCCAGTAGGTATCTTCGTATCAACATGAAGGCAATATTTAAGTGATTAATGTCTTAGCTCTAGAATTAAGGCAAAAATAAAAATACAATAAACAAGCGATATAAACCAAGATAATCAAGAATCATGAAATAACTGAGCAAGTAGATGAGAACGAGTATAGACCATGAACAAACAAGATTATCATGTAGATGTAAATTTGGCCTTTCAATGAGCATGTAACTAGAAAGTACTTTACACAACCTTGTAAAGGCTATGTACTAGATTGACATTTATCAAGCATGTAATATCCATAAAGAGCTTCGCGGATTTCACTCATTTATAAGAGAAAGTACTCCCAGTTCAATGCGATGCCAGTATCATCGTACCCCATGGTTTATAGCATGTTTTCAACCATCGGCCGTGAGGACTAGCAAGGAGCCCTTGGACACAATTCGTGCCTAGTCTTGCATCTTCAAGTTATAAATCCAGCTACTTCCATGAGATATAACAATAATGTCGGCCAATAATTCAATTCCAATAACAAGTCTCATGATCAAGTAACCAAGGTATAGAGCGTACCAAAATGACATGAGATATCAAGGAAGAATTAAAAAAATATTAATTATACTCTGGCGGCATTCTGGCAGCATAACGATATATTCATTAAATTCCTTAACTTAATGTTAACCTTTTTAGCATAGTTTGGAACTCCAGACAATCCTAAGATCATCTAGGAACTCAATAGAACTAACCCCAAAGGTCAAACCTTGGGTTAGACTAAATTAGGAATCTTGCGGTCGTTTACTGGACCGTTTTATGCAGAAAGCGGTCAGAGTATTGACCGTTTAATGAATAGAGTAGACACATGAAAAAGAAATGTCGATGCAGGAAAACTTTCTGGAGCTTTAGCGGTCTAGAGAATGGCCGCTTAACAGAATCTGGTGGTCAACCATAGGGCCGCTAAGGTCCAGAACACTTAAAACACCAGTAAAGTACTTTCTAGACAATAGGATTTAATGGTACAACCAACTCGGCGTCCTAGTGAGAATCCCAGGCTCGCTGAGTCTTACGGAGGCCTTGAAACATAATCCCCTAGTCTGACAGAAGGAATATCCGACGGAGAGGTTCATAAGTCCAAGAAAAAATGCCTATAAGTGCAAAGTGTAACTAATGGTCTCACACCGGAGTATATGCCATGTACGTATGAAAATGACTCAAGAAATAAGAAGAGATCGTGATAAACAGCGATCAAAACTAGTCAAGTCCATGAAAATTAAATTCATTATTATAAGATTATAATTTTTGGCATGAAATTAGCATAACTTAAAAATAATTCCAAAGTGCATAAAGAACATGAAATCAACTAAGATGATTAACTAACATAACCAGGTATAAGAATATAGTTCTTAAAATAGGGATAAAACCTTTTTATCTAGGCTTACTATAAGATAAATAAGGCCACTCTACATTATGTTTAGAGTTAACATAATTACAGAACTTAGAAACAAAAGCGGTCGCTCAAGGACCATTTTACGGAGGCTAGCGGTCTATCGTAGGGCCGCAAAGGTCTCAAGCGGTCTTACGGAGACCGTTTCTTCCTGTCTTCTAAAAACATCAATAAAACTGAAATATAAGCTAATGTAGGGTAAATGGATGCATGGTAAACGAGTAAAACATGCTTCTAAGACATGATAGAAAGACTTAAACTATGGATATGCATGGATTGACGTGAAGTAGACAAGAATTTTTCATTTTTATCTCAATAAGGTTAGGTTCATGCATGATAAATGAACTAACTGCGTAGTTCCAATAAAACACAAAATATTCCACGTACAATGCAAGAAATCGAGTGAAATTTGAGGGCTTTTACTCTTATGATCATGTTTAAGCCATTCATTTGATAACCTACCTTTGATTTGGGCTTTAAACTTCGAAGTAAGGGCTGAAAGTTGACCCTAGTTCTTGCTTATCCTGAACTGATTCAGCAACTTCGTGGCCTTCTAACTCTTGATTCCCTTTACCTATGACCACAAAATTTTAAGGGTAAGAAAAGGGTACTATAAGGTACAATTACCTGTAAAGAACTCCTATCTAATTACCTCGTTTAGGGGTTCTCTCTTGCTGATCAATCTGGCCCGGTCGTACAATTTCCTGAGATTCTTGTGCCAAACCCGCGACTTTAGATGCCTCTAACATTCTATAGGCTTGATCTCCTAGAACAAAATTTTGAGAGTAGTTAGACCTTAGTATTATGAACAAAAACTTCTAAAGAATATACCTCTAATTCGTCCTCCTTACCTTAGTTCCACATGAGCCAAAGTAAGTGTCACGTATGTTGGTTCTGGGGTCTATTTATAGGGTTAGCTAAGGTTTTCATGGGTTAGAAGGAACATAGAGTCCGTATTAGGTGATAAAATCGATCTAAATCTGTCTTAGAACCTTCTAACTAATAGATTGCATCAATCCCAAGTGATTAGGATGTCAAAGTTTCCATCTTTTCATGTCTTCTTCCATTCATGAAATCTGCAGCGCTTAGCGGTCTTAGTCTAGACCGTTTTTAGTTCCCATGCAGTCGCTCGATAGACCGTTTCTGTTGTTGGGCGTCGAATTTGAACAGTTTCAAACTCTTTTAATATTATCCCCTATTATTAGCCTATTTATCCCTTAAAAGTATGGTAAATGGTAATTTATTCGAAATTATCATATTCTAAGTCTTACGAGCTGGGTTTTGGGTCATTTAGGCCTATGTAAAAGATTAGATGCATTTAAATAAACATTGGGCTTTAATAATTAGATTTAATTAACTGTAATTCATTTAATAGCCCATTAGCCTTGAATTAATTCTATTTATTTCTTGAAAAATCTTAGAAAATCCGAATATATTTCTAGAAAATTCAAAAATATCATTTAAAAAATCTTGTGGTATTACAAATGGCATCTTACTCTTGTTACCTAGTGTGCATGACACCGTCCAACCTTCCGTTGGGTATGTACAGTAAATGAGATAATCTATTTTTATCCTTTGTTATTCCTGGTCCAAAAAAATTATGAAAATTTTTGATATATATCTCAGACATTTGATTGATGAGCTCAAATTATTATGGACTGATGGAGTTGTTACTTATGATGCATCTAGAAAGTACAATTTCACTATGAAGGTTGCACTGATGTGGATAATAAGTGACTTTCCTACATATGAAATGCTATCTGGCTAGAGCACACATGTGAAGTTGGTGTGTCCTTACTATATGGACGATACCAAATCATTTGTTGTAACGTCCTTGGGTTTCGGATTATGTTTTCTCGGGTTGCGGATCGTGTCAGTGTGAGTTTCAGACTTGAATATTGGATTTTTGGACCATTGGATGGTGCTTGTGTAGATTATTTCGGGTCCGTGACGGTACATTGAGCGGCCTAGCTTTTTCCTGGAATTTGTTGGAGTCCGAATTTATTTTTTGAGAATTTTTGGGGGTAAAGTGAATTTTATAAATGAAATAGAAAAAATAATAATATAATAAAGAAAAAATTAAAATCCTTTTAACCCCCCCTCTCTCCCCTCTGTTCTCTCATCTCACTCTCTTGCATCTCTCCTCTCCCTCACTTTCTGGTCTCTCTTTCCCCCTCCCTTCCTCACCTCCAATGGCCGACAGCGGTGACGAGGGGGTGTACAGTGGAGCGGTGGTGGTGACGTGCGACGAGGACGAAGGCGAGGGCTTGCGGAATGGCGAGGCGTAGGAGATCGCGGCCATGGGAGTCGACCACATGAAGGATCGGTGATTTTTCGGGGTTTCGGTGGGATAAAGCTTCAGAAAAGGTAGGGGGACGGATTCCTGCTCTCCCCGCTTGTTTTCCCCGCGATTTCGTGTCACGGTGAGGCCGAGAGCGGGAGTATTCCTTGTTTTGGGGTATATGCCTGTTCGGGGATGAGCGACGATTTTCGATCGATCTAGGCCTCGATTTGTGGCTTGAATGCGGTTTCTCAGATGTACGATTGCCCAGGGACTGATTCCCCTTGTTTTCCTCTTCATGTTGAGGCAAATTGGGCTTGGAATCGAACTCCGCATGGAGTTTGGTTCATTTTTACGAACCCGACAGAGGATGGCCACGGGAGTAGCTGTGTGCTCAGAGCTGGGCTGCCAGAGGACTAGCCGCCCAGGTTTGTTGTGCGGCCAAGGGTCTGGCCACCCAGGTTGTAGGTGGCCAAAACCATGGCCACCCTACTCTTGCACTTTCCTCCTTTGTACCAAAGGCCTGGTTGCCCTGGTCTGATAGGTGCCCAGCACCCTGACCGCCCAGGTCCTTGTCATGCCCAGGTCAGGGTGACCAATGGCTGGGTGGCCAAGCTGATGGCCGCCCAATGCTTAGGGTGGCCCTGGTCTAGGCAGCCAATGATGTGGCCGCCCAGCCCTATGGGTAGCATGAAGGTTGGCCACCCAGCCCCTTTGAGCCAGGGGTGCCGTGCTTCACCGTTTCTTGCCTTGAGGTGTCCGTGCTCATCTTGGTTTTGTAGAAGAGGTTTCCCGTGATTTTGTATGATCTGGGGTTTTTGTGTAATTATTATTGGCCATCCCTAAGGGGCTTATGTATTGCAGGGAGTCTTTTCCCTGTATGGATTACAAGTAGCGGAGGTTCGTTTCTGTGTGAGTTTAAGGCTGGCATTTGCTGGTTCCCGCTACCGGCCTTAGGGGGTTTACCTGTACCAGGCTGTGCCTTTCTGTGGTTTTAAGTGTGTATGAGTTAGACCTTATTCTGAGAAGTACTCTGCTGGAACAGCTTACTGAGTGTCGTGCACGTATCGGCTGGGCCGAGAGTGTTACTCACTGGGTGCCAACACGTTCTGACCGCTTGGTCGAGAGTTGTTCCCGATGAGATGATTTTTAGGCCGGCTACCTTAGGGCCCCTTGTCTTTGCAGCCAGAGTCCGGTTGGGGGAAAAACCAACTAGAGGACCCGACTTAGACCAGATAGTATGTGTGTGCACATATGGTTGGGGGCAGTGGACCCAGGCCGATGGGCGTGACCCCAGCTAGTCCTTGTGTTATTGTTGTGACTCCACCTCACTCTCTGGGAGAGGTGGGCAGGTGTGAGTGTGGTGGGCGGTGTAAGGTGTCCGGGAAGCATCCAACTGGTGCTGGCGAGTGAGTACTCTAGTCACCTGTGGGTCTAGTTCCCGACTGTGAGCCGTGGTTCTCCCAAAGTAGGGATAGTGTGTTCTGACCGTGTGACTTTAGCGCTACTTCTCGACTATGAGGCCGAGGCTTTCTTGACAGCGTTGATAGGGATCTCCCAGTAGCTAGAATAGGATATTTTGATAGCATAGTTTCTGTAGTAGCTCCTATCCATGAGGATAGTTCGTATGGTAGAGGCTTCGTAGATTCTTTCGGCAGTGCGATCATGACCTTCCTTAGATTGGCGGTTCCGACTTAAGATCGTGATTCCCTTGTAAGGGTAGGAGTAGTGTGGAGGCTCCGTTGTTCTACCATTTTATAGTTCTATTGTTCTAGCCACTGCCGTTGATACCATTAATATTATAGTTGCTTTGCCACTACTGTTGCTCTCATTGTTGTTGTTACTGTTGTTACTACTTATCACTTTTGTTATGGTGGGGATCCGCGGGACCCCTATTGAACTAATGAGATGATGCTCACTCCCTACTTTTTCAGGTGCAACGCTTCTCCTTGAGGTGGTACGTGTTTAGTAGCTAGATTACTAGTGCCAGGGTATGTCCCGTGGTAGTGTACATTTCTTTTGTTCTTGACTGTACTTGTGGAGTGAACTCTGTTGTTATGCTAAATTGTTATACAATGTTAATTTTATTTCTGCTAGTTAATTATTAGCATTGTAATTTATTTCCTACTTTGTTTAGAATTTCAATGCATAATCACACCATCCCAATTAACCCTTTCGAGCTTCCCAACTCATGGGTGGCGGCATAGGATCCGAATGGTATCGTGTTTGACTCGGTATCCGGATCTTGGGTCGTTACAGATGGTATAAGAACATAGTTGGGAAAATTCATGGGGATTCAGAACAATGGCAGTGTCTCAAAGTCCAGAGAGTCTTGTACATTAGACAACTAGCATAGGATGTTTTATTTTATTCACCCCCCTTATTTTCTATGTTTGTGTTAAGGTCAGATGGCATCGGGGAGGCATGTTCGATCGTCTTCAGAGGTGCCGGCAGGGGCTCGGGAGGAGCCGAGTAGAGAGGAACCAGGTTATGAGTCACCTCCTCTAGAGGTAGCGGCCTCGGGTGTGCCAAGTCAGGCAGAGTTTTTCGTCAACATGTCTCAATTTTTCATGCAGCGGTGGAGTCAACAACGTTGTGGTCAGGAGGCTGGCGTCGGTGGTTCATCACATGGTGGCCGAGGACATGTTTTGTGAGAGTCTCTGCAGTTTTAGCCATCAATGTTTAAAGGCCAGTCGGATCCTGATGTAGTGAGATTGTGGATCGATGCGATGGAACGAGTGTTTCGGTCGATGGAATGTGCAAATGAGGAGAGACTCCTGCTGGCAAGTTGTCGGTTGCATGGTCTAACTCTCTCATGGTGGACCTCGGAGTGGGAGACGACCTTTTAGTCTCGACTGCTTCTGCAGATTTCTTGGCGGGAGTTTATTGAGGCTTTTGAATGAGCTTATAGTCATGAGTACCTGTGGACATAGAGGATGTTCCAATTCCATAATTTATAGTAGGGTAAGATGTCAGTGATGTAGTATCGAGCCTGTTTCGTGGAATTTGGCCGCTATGTCCCACATGTAATGACAGATGAAGTCTTGAGGACCCGACAATTTCTTCGGGGTCTGAGAGTTGAGTTGCAGCAGATTCTGATTATGACTCAAGTTATAGGTCTGCATGCAGCATACCAGGAAGCGATGGCTTTGGAGGTGGACATTTTAAGGACCTGGGAGTCTCAGGCAGAGCAATTTCCTCTAGGTCAGGATCAGTAGATTGATGATCAGCAGATGGAGGTTCAACAGCCTTCGAACCAACCATCCTTGATGACATCTTCACCTTTCGGTAGGTGTCCTCGGAGATTAGGATGGAGATACAGGTAGTGGCTTAAGGGTCAATGGCTGGCATCTAAGGAGAGCATGCCATAGTGATTGGTCTAGTCTCAGCAGTAGAGTGTGGCTGGAGGTCAGTAGAGTCATTGTTCGAATTATGGCAGGCTACATCTAGGCAGATCGTGTTCGAGTGCTGGGAGGTGCTACAGTTAACACCCTGGAATTTTCTAGGATTTTTTAGAATTTAAAAATAATTATTAAGTATTTAAAAAGGCTTAACGGGCTACTTAAATGAATTAAGGATTGTTAAATCAATTTAAAGGTCCTAAATTAACCAAAGGGTTTAGCCCACTTGAAGTAGGCCCAAAGACCAATTTCTAAGACCTTTTGGCCCAAACCCACCTCTAGAGACATAATTAGGATAATTATCTAAATGGGATTTTTACATATATACCCCCATAAATTTTGGTTTTGTCAAATATATCCCTCATCTGAGCATATTATCATGAATATCCTTCATTTAGATAGAAATGTTATGGTTATACCCTTTCGTTTACTGCCGTCGACGGGAATAGAATATTCTGTGAAATATGTCATCTAAGGTCGTTAGATCTAGGGTATATTTGACAAAATCAAACTTTATAGGGGTATATATACAAAACTCTTACTCTTTAACTCACACTTAACTCGGGTTAAACACACGGGAGTTACGGCGAGGCCATAATCGTGATATTATCCATATTTCGAGGATATTCGTGATAATATGATCAGATGAGGGGTATATTTGACAAAACTGAACTTTATGGGGGTATATATGTAAAAATCCCTATCTAATTTAAATAAGATAAATATAGATAAATATGGTAAAGAATTTGATTTTAATTAAAATTCTGGCACCCTGGCTTGTAGCGGTCTATCGTAAGACCGCTACTTGATGAAAGCGGTCCAAGGGAGACCGCTCATAGGTTTCGTAAACGCAAGTTGTAGAAGTGTGGAAAAATGAGATTTTTTCCATCCCAATCTCTTAGGTTCGATGCTATCTGGCATAGTAACCTATCCTAGGACTCTTGGGGATCAATCCTACCGTAAATTAGGACTCCTAATCGATCTAATCCCTCAAACCCTAGCAAACTCTATAAATAGAGCCCAAATTCGACCTACGTAAACCTTACTTTTGGCTCGCGTTGTTCGACGGTAAGACTTGGGTATTTTATGTTAGTCCTTTAGACTTTGTTGTTCCCCTTTGTATCTTTTGACGATCCTCCAAATCTCGTGCCATGAGGTCAAGCCGTTGGAGATTTAGGAGGACCGGAAGTCGTTGGGTCCCTATAGATTGCACAGGAACAAGTGTGCCAGACCAACGAAGATCAGGAGGTTAGAAGCCCTACCAGAGGTAATTTCACGTTGAGTCTTTAGAACTAATTGTTCCTCTTCATATCTTCTCATCACTCTCTAAATTTCATGAATTTAGGACGAGAGGATAAAGAGCTAAAGCGACTGGAAGTAAGGGTTTTCATGCAGGAAGCGCAGGGACATGGACCTTCTTCCAATCAAAAATTTGAAGTCTAGGAAACAAATCAGAGGTAGGTTATCTCATGGATGGATAAATTAACGAGTTAGGAGTAAAAGTCCTCTAGTTTCATTCAATTTCATGCTCTATAGATGACGTATTTCATGTTTTATCGCGACTGCACATCTAGGTTATTTCTGCATGCATATCCCTACAACTTAATGGAAAAGATAGTGATTGTGGCCTACTCCATGCAAACCCATGCATCTCCATGATTTAACTTTGTTATAGCATGCCTTATCTATCTGCCCAGCATGTTTCAATGATTGGATTATCCTAGAATAGGCCTTACACACTTGTTTATTTCTTGTCTATTACAGACAAGGAAACGGTCCATCGGAGACCGCCAATGTTAATAGGCGGTGATGTGCACTACACTCATCGTCAAAAGTCGTGCCACAATTTTAAAAATAACCGCACTCACTCTCTAAAAAGATATTAAATATAAGTAGAGTGGTAAGAACGGGTCGATCCCACGAAGAAGAAAATTGCTTTTTGAAGCAAGTTGGAAAATCCTTATGTTTTAAAAATTAAATTTTGATTGACCTTTAAACTAAAGGAAAATAAAATTGCATTAAAGTAAACTATTTAAAGAATATAAGAGGGTTAAAGAAGAGAATTTGGAAGGAGTGGAGAGAGAAAATAAAAGAACAATTGCACAAAAATCAACTTGTATTGTTAAGAGAAGATTACAATGTCTAAGAAAGCTAAAAATTACAACTTGAGTAAACTAAGGGAAAAAAGGAAGAAATAGAGCCAAGATAGTGAAGAATAGAGCTGCCGTCTCCTTGCCGAGCCTTTGAAGAAGATCGCCCCGCCTTGAAAGTAGACGTCGCCTTATGAGCACCAAAAGAAGAATCTCTATCTTGGGATGTGTGAAGAAAATAGAGGAGGGAAAGATGGATAGAAGATGAGGAAGGGAGTTAAAAATAGTAAAACAGAGCTAAAAATAGAGCAAGAGAAAAATTGAAATAGCTTTAAATCTAAGAAGAATTGGAAGATGAGGAAGAAGAGAAAGTTATAGATCAGAGGAAGAGTAAGAAGTTTCTTAAAGAGTACAGAGAGGGAAGAAGATCAGAAGATGGTGAAAACTGGGGAAGAACAGAGGTGGTTTACGCGGATGAACAGTAAATAAAAAAAAACTAAACTTTGAAAAAGAGATTATAACGTGAAAACGAGAAAGAATTGGAAGAAGATGATGAAGAAGAAAGTCTAGATCTAGGAAACATAAAGAACATTTATGAAGAGACTCAGATGAAAAGAAGAGCAGAAGGAGAAGAAAACTTTAGAAGAACAAAGTGTAGAACCGCGGATGAACAGTAACAAATGTAGGACAGAACTTTGACAAACTTGAAATAACTTACAAATGGGAGAGAATTAGAAGAAGAGGAAGAAGAAGAAATTAAAGAGCGCTTAAAAATGAAGAACTATCTAGAAGAAAGTAAGAGGATAAGAGGATCATAAGGGGGAGAAAAAGATCGACCTAAACTAGGGGAAGAAAGAAGGACGGGATTCTAAGCTAAGAAGAAAAAGACAAAGAAGAAAACTTCCTTTCCCCCTCTTGACAAAGGGTATTTATAGAGAAATTAGATCAAATGGAGGGTGGAGATCACATTTGATGAAGATGGATGGCTGGGATTAGAGGAGATTAGGGTTTGGATGAAGAGACGAAAGGGGCTCCCCTTGGCTTTCCTAATAAGGAGGAGATGTCCTCCTATTTTCTCTCCAAGAAATTTTCTCCAATATTATTCAATAAAATCCTTTCCTTTATCTCCTTTCACACCAAAAAAAGAATGGTGGCTGCTCCTTTGACTTGGTCAAGGAGGGAGGGGCGCCTTAGGGCATCCCTTACCCTGATCTTGTGACGCTTTTGCCCCTGGCCCTTCTAGTAATTACCTTGGACATCCTGCACACACATAATTTGGATTAAGCCCATTAAGAATTATTACTTTGTGCACAAAAATCATAAATGCTTACAATTATTTAATGAAAAATTAATTCTCATGACCCTCAACCTCTTTTCATTGAATAATTAACCATAAATTAAGTTAATTTACGTGAACGGCTTGATTAATGCAAGGCTGAGATTAACTGTAAAGTATGCATAATTAGCTAATTATGTGCATATGAAATGATATATGTGATGTGAATTATCATAAAGAAATGAGCACTCATCACACGCCCCTACTTACTCATTGCTACTCCCTTAACAATGTAAACAAATTAAAATTTCAGACTAACAAGAGTTTACAAAGTTCATACTTTCATATCTAGCTCTTCCTTTACAGAATCAACCAAAGATTAGGAATCCAAAATCATTAATACATACTAGCCTTAGATTTGGAAATTTAAGGTACATGATCAAGAATTCCGATCAAAGTTCATTAGCACTCATACATGTGTAAATGTCATGTCCCGAGCCTTTTATTACAGCGGAAGACTAGCTCGAGGAACACGAACAGCCGACATGGTAAGCCTCTTGCAAGAAAGAACGATCAGAGCGCAAGACAATCACACATAAGAATGGAATTACACAATAATTTAATCAAACTCCAACTCTATTTCATTAATAATCAAAATATCCGAATACAATGACTTTTCAACCTTTACTAATCTATCACACTCAAGAAAAAAGGAAATTACAAAGACTCAATCTAAACAATATTGACTTTCCTAAGTCTTCATTCTCATTTTGATATGACTTTCATTCGCTCTCGGACCTGCCACTTGTATAACTCGAATCCGAATTCGTATCACTTCCATCTCCTGAAAAGATTGAAAAATTGGTAATGAGCACACTTGCCTAGTACGTATCTTCGCATCAACATGATGCACTATTAAAGTAATTAGTATTTTAGCTCTAAAGAAATAAGGTAAAATCATGCGAATGCGATCAATCATGCGATTAAACCAAAGTAACAAGATGATCATGTAAGATAGTTTAAACAAGTATGATTTAGCAAGAATATGATATGGCCTTTCTTGAACAAGAATGTACTAGAAAATCATGTAACAATCAAGAATGTACTCTTCACTTAGTAGCAAGTACTTCGTGAATTTCTGTGGAATAACATGTAACAAGCTAGAAAGTTATGCACGTGTATATATCGTGTCGTGGATTTTCACTTCACGATGCCGTGGATCTTCACTTATTTATAAAGAAAGTACTCCCAGCGCAATGCGACGCTAGTAGCATCATACCCCATGGTTTATAATAGTATGTTTCTGACAATCAGTCGAGGGGACTAGCATAGAGCCCTTCAACATAATCAGTGCTCGATCGCATCTTCAAGTATAAATCAAGCTACTTCCACGGATGTAAACAATATGGCCAAGAATGTAAAACTTCAACAATGGGTTCATGATAAAGTAATCCATCATAAGAATGCTTCTATTTGAGTTAAAAAATTTCATTAAACATATTAAAACTAGGTTATGCCATGAAAATAAATCGGCAGCATAACGGTATATTTCTTAACTTTCATAATATAAGATTAAGTATCTTAAACAATATGACAAGTCCTAGACCATCAATAATCCATCTAGAAACTTTGGAATATCAACCCTTGGGTCAAAGCTCGAATTAAATCACTCAATAACTGTGACGGTCAATTAATGGGCTGTTACATGAACCTGACGGTCTATAATTTGGCCGTTACAATAGATTGAATCCAGAAAGAATAATTGGACTCAGTGAATATGATAGTTGTATACTGGACCGTTAGACGAGCCTGACGGTCTAGTGTTAGGCCGTTACATAGTCAAAATCAGAAAACATCGATAGTGCTTGCTAGACAATTGGGCTTTATAGGTAAAACCAACTCCGCATCCTAGTGGGAATCCCAGGCTCACGGAGAATTATGGAGGCCTTGAAACTAGATTTCCTAGTCCCATTGGAAGGAATATCCAATAGAGAGGTCCTCAAGTCCAAGAATATGTTCCTATAGTGCAAAAGTGTAAGCTAATGGTCATATACCAGAATATATGCCATGTACTTAGAGAAATTGACTCTATAGAGGTAAAGAATGCGTAAGAATGTGAAGCTATGATAAAATTTCTATCAATACATCAGTTAAAATCATGGGTTTAATACAAAACTATAGAGTTTTAGCAATGAAATTAACATGTACTTTAAAATAACTCAAAAGGGCTTTAACATGCATGAATCAATTTAAAACTCAAAGTTCGTGAAGATAGGTCAAAACTTAGATAACTAGGTTTATTTATAAGCTACTTTGATTCTTCTCAATTCTGTCTCAAATTTACAGAGCTCAACACTCTAGCGGTCTAAGACAGGCGCGTCATATAGCTGTGATGATTTATCGTGGAGCCGTCAGAGAACTGTGACACACTGCTTTTGGTCCGTCAGAGATTTCAGAGAACTCAAGTGTTACAGAGCATGTGACGGCTTATCCTAAGACCGCTAGACGACTGTGGCAGTCGATCTGTAATCTGTCAGAGCACTGCTAATAGTAAATAGAATAAGAAGATTCTAAGGTTTTAACTCACATCATGTCTGGAAAACATATATAAACTTCTACATGATAGAGCGAAGGTTAAGCTAACAATATGCTTGGGTTTTCTGTGAATTGACAAGAACGTTCCATTTAAACTTAGTTAGGGCTAAGAATATGGATGCATGATATACAAGTGCATAGGTTCTAGTAAAACATGAAATTTTCTACATATAAAGCATGAAATCGAGCAATACAAGAGGGCTTTTACTCCTATCATGAAGTTCTTGCCATTCATGAGATAACCTACCTCTTTACTGAGCTTTTCAACTTCCAATTTGGGACTGCAAGACACATCCTAGTTCTTCCCTTCCTATGATTTTTCAGCAACTTCACGTTGCTTAAACTCCTCAATCTCTTGACCTAAGGACGTGAAATTTTGAGGGTAAGAAGGTGAAACTAAGGGGAACAGAAAGTTCTAAAGACACTTAGACTAATTACCTCGTTTTGGTGCTCTAATCTCCTGATCTTCAGTAGACTTCCGTTCAGGTTCCTGGGTTGCTATGGTCGAACCAGCAACTTTGGAAGCTTCAAACTCCTTGTGTAGTTGATCTCCTAGCACGAAATTTTGAGGAATATTAGTCCTATGTATAAGGAACAAAAAGTTCTAAAGAAGTTACCCGAAATAATGGCATCTTACCTTGATTTCATGCGAGCCAATGTAGGGGTCATGATGGTCAAAACTAGGTCCTATTTATAGGGTTTTGCTAGGGTTTGAGGGTTAGATCGTTTCTAGAGTCCTTGTTGAAGCTTAGATTGACTTCTGAGAGTCTTTAATACGTTTACTAGTCCTCCCATCTCGTTCCCTAAGAGATAGACTAGCAAAAATCTAATCTTTTTACTTGTTCTTCACTTCACGGAACTGACAGAGCGTAATAGTCTAGTCTTGGCGCGTTACATGCCTGTGGCGGTCGCACGATAGACCGCTACATCCACTGTGCGCAGAATTCAACTTAATTCAAACTCTTTCATTTGTTTTATCCACATAATTATCTATAAAATGATGTTTATCCTTAAAATTTGTGAATAGGCTAAATAACCTTCTAGAATATGGGCCAAACTTAATGGGCTTGGTCCTTAATCATTTTCGGTTTTATTTATCAAAACTTGATTAATTATTCAACATACTTGGGCCTTATAATCAATTTAACTTTTATAACTCTTAATAAATTCCAATTTTTTTTAAAATAATCCAGAATTTATTAATATAAATTTTGGGGCACTACGCTCTCCCCCACTTAGAAGAATTTGGTCCCCAAATTCAAATACATAGATTATAGGGAGAGTGTACTTACAGTTGAATAGTTATGGGAATCTTTTCCGCATGGCTTCTTCTGTTTCCCAGGTTGCTTCGGACGGCCATGATTTATTCCATTGAATTTTGACCACAAGAATTACTTTATTCCTTAATTGACGCACTTCCCGTTCTAGAATCTTTATTGGTGTTTGCTCGTATGTCATATCCTTTTGAATCTCCAAATTATTGTAAGTGATAACATGGTAAGGATCATATACATACTTTTTCATCTTAGAGACGTGAAATGCGTCATGAACTTCTGCTAATTGTGGAGGTAAAGCTAATTTATAAGCCACTTCACCGACCCTTTCAAGAATTTTAAATGGGCCAATGAATCTTGGAGTTAGCTTGCCTTTGATGCCAAATCTTCGATACCACGACCCGGAGAAACCTTCAGATACACATGATCTCCTACTTGAAACTCCAAGTCACGCCTTTGATTATCAGCATAAGATTTTTGCCTATCTTGTGCAATCTGTAATCTTTCTTGAATGAGCTTGATTTTCTCTTAAGAATCCCTGATAATGTCAGGGCCTAGAATTTGCCTTTCCCCTATTTCATTCCAACATATCGGTGATCTACAACTTTTTCTATATAAAGCTTCAAAAGGTGCCATCTGTATGCTGGCCTGATAACTATTGTTATATGCAAATTCTACCAGAGGCATGTCACGCTCCGACGCGGAATATCGGGACAGGCAATAGAAACAAGTAATAATAGTATGTTGATTTATAGACATGATATGCTAAAGCTAAAAGATCACACATCACCATAAATAGAAACGCTCCATTCATTAAATAACATACAATTAAACCATGTTCCAAACCACAATAATCTCACTTAACATATCCTTCGACAACATCCACTTAACACTATTACATTTACGGAATTCAAATTTACAACTCTTCCAAAACACTCTAAAATACAAATAGACTCCACAACTAGGACTAGCTTCACAGGCTTCTAACTGGTTCACTCCACGGTCATCACTCTTGTCCGTCCCCATCAGTCTGTGAGTCCTCACCTGAGCTACCTAAAAAGGGGGGAAACAACTGGGTGAGCGAACACTCAGTAGGTAATAACAGGCAAGTTTAAGTAATTAACCAATTAATTCCATGTTTGAGCACGTAAATAAAGAACCAAAGGAAATGACTATGCAACAAAATAATGAAAGGAAGGCAAGAACATGATATAACAGGAAATTGGCCAACAAGCAAGAACTAACCAAGTCAAGAGAAATTCAAGTATTAGATTATTATCATAGACATCACGCTAGTCATGCACTCGGTGCAATGCCTCACCATGTCATTCAAACTTCCTGGGACACAAGTACTTTTCGGGCGCTCCTCCCAGGAGCAGACCGGGCCCTTATAATGCGTTGGCATTGATTTGTTGGATCCAAGATCCCAAGTTATGTCTAGACATTAATCAAGTTAATGGCCAATGATGTCAAGGTATAGCTCACCTCAGAGGATTCCAAGGGTAAGTTGAAGAGATACTTTGACCAGAAAGTTCAAGTATCAAGAACCAATCAGGTCCTTGGATTCACACACGAATAATCACGGAAATCACTTCTGGATGATAAGCGGTCAGAACTGGGCCGCTCGAGCATTACACGGTCTGCACTGGACCATTCAGAATAGAAAGGGGCTGAGGATCAGCCTCCCCGGAGTCAAAGATACGAGGTCCATCTTGGGCCGTTCAAAGGATTGGACGGTCAATAATGAACCGCTCATGGCTAACAGAGCTAAAGGCCCAAGAACAAAATAAACGGTCCTTACAGAGCCGCTCAATGGAAAGACGGTCCAATAAGATCCGCTCTACAAAGTTGGCAGTTCTAATCATTCCGTTCAATTTAATCAACTAGAAATCTACCCAAATGGCTCCAGGCTGCCACAAGTGGGGCAGAACTGGGTCTTGCCCACTCACCACTAGTCAACCTAGGGCTTATTGGGTCGATCCAAACATGATTTGGTCGAAGATAGATCAAGGTTAAATGACCAATATAAATGGCACTTGGCCAGGGTTGCACGGTTCATTATGGGCGCCCAATGAGAAAAATAGTCCCTTTCGGGCCGCGCAATTCTCAGGGGGTCCAAGTCGAGCCGTGACTCACAATACGATAATCCAAGCGATTCGATCGCGTACATGGTTCAAGTCTTGATGGTACAACCTGCCCGGCGTCCTAGTGGGAATCCCAGACTCGCGGGGGCTTACGGAGGTCCCGTAATGAAGGTCCTAGTCCGATGGAAGGAATATCCGGCGAAGAGTCCCAAACATTATAAGTAATTGAGCTAATAAAACCGCGGAAACCAGTATGACGGTCAGTCAATCCTACCGGAGTAGAACGACTGTCAAATAATCCTAATAGCATTTAAGATGTCATGTTTGAATTTACATAATGAAATAACAAAGGCCATGATGAAACAAGATCAAGTGAAAGAAATTAGTAAAATTTGAGATTTATTTACTTCCATATGTTCCAATTATCATGTGGTTGCTAGCTTATCAAATTATCCATCAATATATTAAGAGAAATCATGCCAAACCAATTCTGAAGGGTTGGGCGGTTCTGTTCGAGACGCTCAATCACCTCGGCGGTCGCATGACATGCCGTTCATCCCTCCTTCAGCCCGAAGGCCTACTAGGGTTGAGCGGTCTGTAATGTGCCGCTGGGGATCATGCACGGTCTAGAACATGCTGCTTAAAGAGAAGGGTGGTTAGGCATCTGCCGCTCAAAAATGATCAAAGGTACAACATCTGGGCGGTCAACAACTAGCTGTCCATCCATTATGAGCGGTCTATCGCGAGGAAGCGCAAGTCAACATAGTTACAGTTCTTATGCGCCCTGCCCGCATCCGACGGGTTGGCTAGGGTTTCAATAAAGGATTAAATTCTCTAAATACAACACATGAAAATTGGGGCTTTCAGACTTAAAAGAAAGAGCATGAAAAACTCTACAAGATAACATAAACAATTTAAGATTTGTGCCTGTAATCCCTGCTTAAAACGAGATGGAACAGGTATAACCCTAGATGTAACATGCTTCCATAAAACGCCAAAATTCTAACAGGATACTAAACAACTTTTAAGGCTTTTACATTCAAAAGAGAGAGTACTCGATGCTGGTTCTAACCATATAGGGTACTTAAGGTTTGGCTCGTTATAACCTACCTTAAATGAAGGAACAAGGAAGAAGAGGGGATGACGACGCGCTAAGGACACCGTGCCGGTGATTGCCAGAATGCTCCCTCCACCTGAGTTCTCGTCGGCCGCCACATCACCCAAACGAAAATAGGGTTCTTAAGGGTCACTTATATAGGTCACACAAGGTCTAGAGTCTTCTATTCGCGGAGATAAAGTCCAATCAAGTTGGACGTGCGCGAACCGCGCAGATAGGGTTAGCCACCGCCTTCTAATCCAAAATTCGCTCTCTAGGGTTAGGGTTTCGGGGAAAACTAAGAGAGGAAATGATCCTCTCATCCTAGCCTTTCATTTAGATCCGATCTCAGCCTAAATGATTAGGTATGGGCTACAATTTCACATTTTAAGGTCCAATTAGGTTTAAGTGTGATTTGGGCCTTAATCAGTTAATTCGGCTTGTTTACAAATTTTATTTGGGCCGGTCATAGAATACACTATTGTTAAACGTTTTATCCTCTACAAGATTCTAAATTTTTTCTAGATTTTTATAAAAAAGGTCAAAATTTCACTTATCCTATTTCTTAAGGGATTTCTTATTAATTTTTATTATTTAATAACTCGGGATATTACAAGGCAAGTGATCATGCCAACTTCCTCCAAAATCAATAGCACAAGCTCTGAGCATATATTTCACCACTTGATTCGTTCTTTCAGTCTGACCGTCAGTTTGTGGATGGAATGCCGTACTAAAGTTCAGTCTGGTCCTTAGTGAATGTTGTAGACCCTTCCAGAATTGTGATGTGAATCTAAGATCTCTATCAGATATGATAGTGACAGGGACACCATGTAGCTTGACAATTTCTTTTATGTATAAGGCTGCTAGAATATCCATAGACCATCGACTTTTGATCGGTAGAAAGTGTGCCGATTTAGCCAATCGGTCTATGATTACCCATATACCGTCGTGTCCACCTTTTATTTTAGGTAAACCCATAATGAAATCCATTCCTATACTTTCCCATTTCCATGCTGGAATATCTAAGGGATGTAATTTACCTGCAGGTCAAAAATGTTCTGCCTTTACTTGTTGACAAGTGAGACAGCGAGACATGAAATTAGCTATTTCCCTCTTCATATTGGGCCACCAGAAATTTCTTTTGAGATCTTGATACATTTTTGTACCACCTAGATGAATGGTGTGCTTGGATTTATGTGCTTCCTCTAGGATTAGTTTCTTCGTATCCTCATGATCTTGTACACACACTCGGCCCTTAAATAGCAATCTTCCGTCATTGGAAATAAAAAATATGGCCTTTGTTCTATGTTGGCTTTACTCTCCAGTAATACGGGATCATCATTTTGCAGCTTGACCAGATCTTCTATTAGTGTAGGTTGAGCTTGAATATTAGCTATGAAATAATCTTCTTCCTTTATGTCAATATCTAAGTTCAATTAAGCAAATTGAGGAATAAGATTAGTCATACTAATCATGAGACTTGATAGCTTTCTCATTGGTTTTCTGCTGAGTGTATCTGCTATGGCATTAGCCTTGCCAGGATGATATTGAATAGAAAAATCGAAGTCTTTGAGATAATCTAACCATCTCCCCTGCCTCATATTTAACTCCTTTTGAGAGAATATGTCACGCCCTGAGCGCGGAAGATACTCGGATATGCGCGACGAGTTTATATCAATCATGTCAATCAGAGTAGTAGTGTATTCGACACCAAAACAGAGATGCACAAAATAGAAAGATAACCCAATCCTTTATTTCATAATGGATAGACTATTACAAATCCAATGCTCTATTCAATTAAAAAGGAAAAGTACATAGTTGACTCAAGAAAATAGGAAAACGACTAGATGACACTTGGAAAAGCTCTAGCTCTTTCACTCTTGACCATTCCCATCCGATTGACTTCCCTCGTCGTCGGAATTACCTGAAAAGTAAGGCACAAACACGGAGTGAGCGAACGCTCAGTAGGAAATTATATCTCAGGAACTAGCAAGGGTTTAAGTAATTACATTTTTCATGAATGTACTATAGCTATGCATGCTCGCATAAAATGACAAGATAGAAAGAGAATTTATCAAGCAAGACAGCAAGATGAACTAGTCATGAGTTTTCAAGAAAGAGATGACAAGATATTCAGCAGTACTTCTTAGCAAGTCATGTCAAGAACTTTGGCTATCATGTATCAAGCACGTAAGTAATTACCCTTTTTCGGGTCACGTAATTCATGTCAAGTCAAGTACGAGTCAAGTACAAGATTGGTGTGGAATGTCCAATCAAGCTAGTCATGCACTCGGTATAATGCCAGATACCTTATCATTCAACTCCCATGGGCACAAGTACTTTCGGGTGCTCCTCCCAGGACCAGATCGGGCCCTATATGCGCAGGCATTTATCATGTATATTTGACATCCACTCTTGTATATATATGTATATAGCCAATATGGAATTTCAACAATTTAAGCTTGTAGACACGTAGGATAACTTTGAGAGAATGGAGTCCAAAAATACGACATTGGACATAGATAGGCGATAACAACGGTACAATCACGATGAACGATGAAACTAGGTGGAATTAGGTTCCCTTAACTCGGGTACCATAACAAACAAGTATGGACATTCTTTATATAGAATTGAGGTCCACATGAACAGTCTATCAAAGGCAAGATACCCACATTCTTATTATAGAATTGAGGTCCACAAGAACATCAACAAATGGCATGATATCATCATCCCATTAAGAATTCTCATGATATACTCTTTGCATATCATAAGGGCCGGTATACCATGTTTCTTTTATAGTGACATGGCATTCAATAGTGTAATGGGTTTTTAGGGTACAACCAGCTCAGTCGACCTTGAGGGAATCCAAGGTACGAGGAGTCTTACGGAGGTCTCTATGACTAACTCGCTAGTCCAAAGGAACGGAATGTCCAATGGAGAGCTTGTATGTCAATGAGAGTTTAAGGGTGATCGATAAAACATCATGAAACGTGAGACTATACTCACGGAGTGGAGTAATAGTGCCTACATATATATATATATACATATAGTGAAACCCTCGGATAACAGCCATCGGGAAAAATCAGTAATGCAGAAAGTAGCGACTCTGGTAAAGTCATTTTCGTAAAATTAACGCCTTAATCAGGGGTGTTTATATTAAATTTGACGACATATAAAGAGGTCATCCTTTCCAATATTGCTATTTTACAGGATATTAAAAATCTGTAATTTTGTTGAAAACGCGCCTTGGGTAGGGGCGTTACCAGGAAAAAGGCGCCCTAGTCTGGGGCGTTAGTTAAACAAGAGACGACCTGGTCAAGGTCGTGAATTCACAATTTTACAATTTTCGAGGTAATGAATATTTCAGGAACATGGTATATAGTCAGGACCAGAAAAATAGCAGGATTACAAGAAATTGACCATGCATTAATTTAGAATCATGTTTGCATTGATAATTACTTTTTAAACATGCTATTTATTAATTAACAGGAATTAACGTCCATGTGCAGGGCGTCAAATCTGGAATTGACGACCTGGGCATGGTCGTGTATTTTAAATTAACGCCCTTGTTAGGGTCGTTTCTTTCAAACATTCCGTAGAAAGTAACCAGAACGCATGAAAACTATATGCATGAACTACCGATGATAATTATCTATAGTTATATGGTAGTTTGGGCTACGTTCCATGAGAAAATCCTACCTTGATGATGATAAACTGACGGATGAACAGATTTCTGAACAATACTCTGTTTTATAAACAGAGTCTTTTTGAAGCTTTCGATCCTAACAGCAGCAGTAATGGTAGTAATAGTTTGTGGATGAAGAACCCTCAATTCTTCAATCGATCGGTTTCACTTCTACAGGCAACCTGTAGAGGCAGAATAAAACGAAGGTATTACTCTTCGTAAGAACTAACAGAAGGTAAAGAAGGAAGGAGAAGAACTTACCCGTTCTTTAGATGACAGAAGCTTTCAACCTGTAATTCAGAAAATAGATGAAGAATCTTCAGTATTCTTCACAAATTCGATAGATAGAGTAAAGAAAAGAACATGTTGTTCTTTACGTACCTTAGTATACTCCGAACGCCAAATAGCGTTCTTGGTTCAGGCAGTAGGTTATTTATAGGATTTCTAGAATCCTAATAGAGTTAGTGTTTGATTGGAAGTAATACTTCCATATTAGAGTTATTACTACATTCGAACTCTTTCTCATAGTTATCACCTTACCCTGGATAGACTCCTGGGTCGAACGAAACTCAAACTGAATTAGCGACCTAGGTCAGGGCGTCGAATTTAAATTGACGCCTTGTCAAGCGTCGTTATTTGTTTAAACGCGTCCATGCAAGGGACGTTACGCTATCTTGCCCTTTTTATTTATTTTGGTCGTTTGAAATTTGACGCCTTGACGTATGGGCGTCCTTTCTCAAAACACGCCTTAGGTAAGGGCGTTTTATTTTAAAGTAGCGCCTTTATCTGAGGCGTTATTTCCATCAGGGTTTTAATTATTTTTATTCCAAGCTCTTTCGTTTATTTATTAAATCTTTTAATCTATTTTGATTTATTTATTCCCTTTAAATTTATCACGGTTGCTGCACCCTCCCCCACTTAAAAAGAATTTGGTCCCCAAATTCCATATCATATATTTATATTTGGAGAGTGTAGAGTATGTACCTTTTAAAATAAATCTGGAAATTGTTTCCTCATAGATTCCTCGGTCTCCCATGTAGCTTCATGTTCTGAATTCTTATTCCATTGTACTTTCAGCATGGGAATAACCTTATTTCTTAGAGCACGTATTTCACGATCTAAGATCTTCATAGGCTTCTGTTCATACGTGAGATCCTTCTGGATTATCAGGTCTCCATGTTCAATAATGTGTGATGGATCGTGCACATACTTCTTCAACATGGATATGTGGAACACATTATGTACCTCGGACAGTTGAGGTGGCAATGCGATGCGATAAGCAACCTCGCCAACTCTTTCTAGTATCTCAAAAGGTCCGATAAATCTCGGTGCAAGCTTACCTTTAACACCAAATCTTCGTATTCCACGTCCAGGCGATATCTTGAGAAATACATGATCTCCAATTTGGAATTCGAGATCTCTTCTCCTTGTGTCGGCATAAGCCTTTTGCCTTGTCTGAGCTACTTGCAATCTTTCCCTGATTACTCGTATCTTCTCAGTTGTATCCCTTACCATGTCTGGACCTAACAGTTGTTTCTCTCCAACTTCATTCCAGCACAAGGGTGATCGGCAACTCCTTCCGTATAAAGCTTCGAAAGGTGCCATTTGTATACTAGCTTGGTAGCTATTATTGTATGCAAATTCGACCAGAGGCAAGTGATCATGCCAGTTTCCATCAAAATCAGTGATGCATGCTCTAAGCATATCTTCAACTACTTGATTTGTTCTCTCGGTCTGACCATCCGTTTGAGGATGAAAGGCTATACTAAAATTAAGTCTCGTCCCCAACGAATGTTGTAGTCCTTTCCAAAAATGAGAAGTAAAACGGGGATCTCTGTCAGACACGATTGAAACAGGAATACCATGTAATCTGACTATTTCCTTGATGTATAGTGCAGCTAAGACATCAACTGACCATCGACTGTTGATTGGCAAGAAATGCGCGGATTTGGTTAATCGGTCAATAATAACCCATATTCCATCATGTCCTCTTTTTGATTTAGATAAACCCATGATGAAATCCATATCAATATCCTCCCACTTCCATTTAGGGATATCGAGAGGATGTAGCTTTCCAGCAGGCTTTTGGTGTTCCGCCTTGACTTGTTGGCATGTGAGACAGCGTGATACATAGTCCGCTATTTCTCTTTTCATGTTGGGCCACCAAAAATTTCTTTTCACATCTTGGTACATCTTGGTAGATCCAGATGAATCGTATACCTTGATCTGTGAGCTTCATCTAAGATCTTCTTTTTCAATTCTGGGCAGTCCGGTATACCAGTTCTATTCTTGAACATTAATCTTCCATCAGAAGCTAGTTGGAAGTCCGATTGTCCTTTTAATCTGCCCTTGATTTCTACTAATGTAGGATCATCATCCTGAAGTGCTTGTATCTCAGATAATAAATCTGACTGTATGCTTACATGAGATAATGTGACACATCTAGGGTCCGTGTCCATGCTTATATTGAGTTCAGAGAATTGTTCTAGCAATTTCCATTCTTGAATCAGACAATTGGCTAACAGTGCTCTCGACTTTCGACTAAGGGCATCTGCTACATGATTACCCTTTCCGGGGTGATATTGTATATTGAAGTCGAAGTCCTTGAGATATTCCAGCCATCGTCTTTGCCTCATATTTAGTTCCTTCTGTGAGAAAAGATATTTGAGACTCTTGTGATCGGAGTATACAGTAAACTGTACTCCATAAAGATAATGTCTCCATATTTTGAGTGCAAATACTACCGCGGCCAATTCTAAGTCATGGACGGGGTAGTTCTCTTCATGCTTCTTTAATTGACGAGAAGAGTAGGCTATAACCTTCCCTTGTTGCATTAGAACACACCCGAGGATAATGCCAGAAGCATCAATGTATACCTCGAACTTTTCTCCTTCAATTGGCAATGCTAAGATAGGAGCTGTAGTAAGATGATCCTTGAGAGTTTGGAAGCTTCTCTCACATTCCTCATCCCATTCATAACGGATCTCCTTGCGAGTTAACCTTGTAAGTGGTACGGCGATTTTAGAGAAATCCTTGATGAATCGCCTGTAATAGCCGACAAGACCTAAGAAACTTCGGATCTCGCTAGCATTAGTTGGTCTTTCCCAGTTCCTTACAGCTTCAACCTTTGATGGGTCTACAGACAAGCCATCCTTTGATATAACATGTCCGAGAAAAGTCACTTCTTCAAGCCAGAATTCACACTTGCTAAGTTTTGCATATAATTGATTTATCCTCAATATTTGTAATGCAATCCTCAAATATTCTCATGCTCTTCCTTGGTCTTGGAATAAATCAATATATCGTCAATAAAGACCACCACGAATTGATCCAAATAAGGCTTGAATATACTATTCATTAACTGCATAAAGGCAGCAGGGGCATTCGTCAGTCCGAAAGGCATAACAACGAATTCATAATGGCCATACCTGCTTCTGAATGCGGTTTTGTGAATGTCATCATCCTTGATTCTTAGTTGGTGATATCCGGACCTAAGATCAATTTTGGAAAAGTACATGGATCCTGAAATTTGATCAAACAATTCATCGATTCTCAGCAGTGGATACTTGTTCTTGCTAGTGAGATGATTCAATTGTCGATAGTCGACGCATAACCTCATGGATCCGTCTTTCTTCTTTACAAATAATACAGGTGCTCCCCACGGGGAAGTACTTGGTCTAATGAATCCTTTCTTAATGAGTTCCATCAATTGCTCCTTTAACTCCTTGAGTTCAGCAGGTGACATCCTATAAGGTGCCTTTGAAATCGGACCAGCACCAGGGACTAAGTCAATGGTGAAGGCCACTTCTCTTTGCGGGGGTAATCCCGGCAAATCTTCCGGAAACACGTCCGAAAATTCTTGCACTACTGGAATGTCTTCTAGCTTAGCTTCCTTAGCTTCTTTAACTGTGACAAAAGCAAGGAAAGATGTACATCCTTTCCGGATGAGCTTGCTAGCTCGGAGAGCTGAAATAAGAGGGGATTTGCTCCGACTCTTGGGGCTAGTAAATATTAGTTCTGGAAATTCCTTGAATGTAACCTTACTATTGTGGCAATCAACCGTTGCCTGATACTTGGATAACCAATCAGCCCCTAGTATAACATCATACTCTTTCAGATCTAAACATATGAGATCAATGGGGAGATTTTGACCATGAATCAATACCTCACAGTTTTGGTAATGATGTGTAATATCAGTCTCATCATCCAGAGGAGTAGACAAAACTAACTTTATCCATTCCGGTTCTAGGGGTAATGGGTCAGCAAACTTCTTAGAAACAATAGAATGCGATGCACCAGTATCAATTAAGACATATGCATTCCTGGAACAAACTTTCAATGTACCTTCCACTAAGCCGCCTCCTTCTACTTGCTCGGTCTCCTTGATTGCATGAAGACGAGCATTCTTGGTTACTGGGCGCTTCCCGTCAACAGCTTGGTCGTTAAGTAATGGGCAATCGGGAATCCGATGCTCACGACTCCCACAACGGAGACATGCTCCTAGTTTCCTCCAGCATTCGTCTGCTCTATGACCCGCTTTATCACAATGTTTGCACACTGTATTTGGAGAGGTAGTGGTGATAGAGAAGGGCTTGGTCTTCTTGAACTTTTGGTCTTGTGAGGATGCTCCTCCATTGCTAGGCCTTTCTTGAAGTTGGGTTTAAAGGAACCCGAACCTGTAACTTGTTCCTTCTTATCCTTACCACGAATCCTATCAGACAGTTCCGTGGCATCTTCTAATAGTTGAGCTCGGCGTACTATCTCTGAGTAGACTTGAATGTCCATCGACGCCAGTTGAGTAATAGCTTGGGGCCTGAGCCCATTAAGAAACCTCCTAGCTTTCATTTTCTCGGTGCTAACTAGATGCTTAGCGTATCGAGACAATCTAGAGAATTGGGCCTCATACTCGGCCACTGATGAAGATCGTTGCTTTAATGCAGCAAATTCTGCAGCCTTCTTTTCCTGAACTCGGTCCGAGAAATATTTCACGTTGAAGTGTTCAACGAATTCTTCCCACGAAACCTGATCTTGATTTATAGTAGCCTCTATTGATTCCCACCAGCATATAGCATCCCTTTCTAACTGAAAAGTAGCTAATAAAACTTTATCCTGATCCGTGCATTGCATAACACGGAATATACGTTCTATCTCCCTAATCCAGTGTTCAGCGTCATCTGGATCAGTAGAACCCGTGAACTTGGGTGGGTTCATGTTCTTGAAAGTCTGGTGGAGACTTCCTGCTCGTTGTCCACCTCCTTGTGCTACTTATTGCAGCACTTGAGTCATGCCTTGAAGGGTACGCTGCATGTTGCGCCATTGAGCACGTTCGGCAGCCATTATCCTACAATTACAATAACTAGGTTAATATGTGATTGTATTTAAAGACTCATATACTATGTTAACTGCACCCCTTGGTTCTACCCAATCTCACCAGTTAAAGGTTTGAACATATCCTTGGACTTGGGTTTTCCTAGGAATTGAATACCCTAGGCTCTAATACCATAAAAATTGTCACGCCCCGAGCGCGGAAGATACTCGGATATGCGCGACGAGTTTATATCAATCATGTCAATCAGAGTAGTAGTGTATTCGACACCAAAACAGAGATGCGTAAAATAGAAAGATAACCCAATCATTTATTTCATAATGGATAGACTATTACAAATCTAATACTCTATTCAATTAAAAAAGGAAAAGTACATAGTTGACTCAAGAAAATAGGAAAATGACTAGATGACACTTGGAAAAGCTCTAGCTCTTTCACTCTTGACCATTCCCATCCGATTGACTTCCCTCGTCGTCGGAATTACCTGAAAAGTAAGGGACAAACACGGAGTGAGCGAACGCTCAGTAGAAATTATATCTCAGGAACTAGCAAGGGTTTAAGTAATTACATTTTTCATGAATGTACTATAGCTATGCATGCTCGCATAAAACGACAAGATAGAAAGAGAATTTATCAAGCAAGACAGCAAGATGAACTAGTCATGAGTTTTCAAGAAAGAGATGACAAGATATTCAAGCAAGTACTTCTTAGCAAGTCATGTCAAGAACTTTGGCTATCATGTATCAAGCACGCAAGTAATTACCCTTTTTCGGGTCACGCAATTCATGTCAAGTCAAGTACGAGTCAAGTACAAGATTGGTGTGGAATGTCCAATCAAGCTAGTCATGCACTCGGTATAATGCCAGATACCTTATCATTCAACTCCCATGGGCACAAGTACTTTCGGGTGCTCCTCCCAGGACCAGATCGGGCCCTATATGCGCAGGCATTTATCATGTATATTTGACATCCACTCTTGTATATATATGTATATAGCCAATATGGAATTTCAACAATTTAAGCTTGTAGACACGTAGGATAACTTTGAGAGAATGGAGTCCAAAAATACGACATTGGACATAGATAGGCGATAACAACGGTACAATCACGATGAACGATGAAACTAGGTGGAATTAGGTTCCCTTAACTCGGGTACCATAACAAACAAGTATGGACATTCTTTATATAGAATTGAGGTCCACATGAACAGTCTATCAAAGGCAAGATACCCTCATTCTTATTATAGAATTGAGGTCCACAAGAACATCAACAAATGGCATGATATCATCATCCCATTAAGAATTCTCATGATATACTCTTTGCATATCATAAGGGCCGGTATACCATGTTTCTTTTATAGTGACATGGCATTCAATAGTGTAATGGGTTTTTAGGGTACAACCAGCTCAGTCGACCTTGAGGGAATCCAAGGTACGAGGAGTCTTACGGAGGTCTCTATGACTAACTCGCTAGTCCAAAGGAACGGAATGTCCAATGGAGAGCTTGTATATCAATGAGAGTTTAAGGGTGATCGATAAAACATCATGAAACGTGAGACTATACTCACGGAGTGGAGTAATAGTGCCTACATATATATATATATATATATATATATATACATATAGTGAAACCCTCGGATAACAGCCATCGGGAAAAATCAGTAATGCAGAAAGTAGCGACTCTGGTAAAGTCATTTTTCGTAAAATTAACGCCTTAATCAGGGGTGTTTATATTAAATTTGACGACATATAAAGAGGTCATCCTTTCCAATATTGCTATTTTACAGGATATTAAAAATCTGTAATTTTGTTGAAAACGCGCCTTGGGTAGGGGCGTTACCAGGAAAAAGGCGCCCTAGTCTGGGGCGTTAGTTAAACAAGAGACGACCTGGTCAAGGTCGTGAATTCACAATTTTACAATTTTGAGGTAATGAATATTTCAGGAACATGGTATATAGTCAGGACCAGAAAAATAGCAGGATTACAAGAAATTGACTATGCATTAATTTAGAATCATGTTTGCATTGATAATTACTTTTTAAACATGCTATTTATTAATTAACAGGAATTAACGTCCATGTGTAGGGCGTCAAATCTGGAATTGACGACCTGGGCATGGTCGTGTATTTTAAATTAACGCCCTTGTTAGGGTCGTTTCTTTCAAACATTCCGTAGAAAGTAACCAGAACGCATGAAAACTATATGCATGAACTACCGATGATAATTATCTATAGTTATATGGTAGTTTGGGCTACGTTCCATGAGAAAATCCTACCTTGATGATGATAAACTGACGGATGAACAGATTTCTGAACAATACTCTGTTTTATAAACAGAGTCTTTTTGAAGCTTTCGATCCTAACAGCAGCAGTAAGGGTAGTAATAGTTTGTGGATGAAGAACCCTCAATTCTTCAATCGATCGGTTTCACTTCTACAGGCAACATGTAGAGGCAGATCAAAACGAAGGTATTACTCTTCGTAAGAACTAACAGAAGGTAAAGAAGGAAGGAGAAAAACTTACCCGTTCTTCAGATGACAGAAGCTTTCAACCTGTAATTCAGAAAATAGATGAAGAATCTTCAGTATTCTTCACAAATTCGATAGACAGAGTAAAGAAAAGAACATGTTGTTCTTTACGTACCTTAGTATACTCCGAACGCCAAATAGCGTTCTTGGTTCAGGCAGTAGGTTATTTATAGGATTTCTAGAATCCTAATAGAGTTAGTGTTTGATTGGAAGTAATACTTCTATATTAGAGTTATTACTACATTCGAACTCTTTCTCATAGTTATCACCTTACCCTGGATAGACTCCTGGGTCGAACGAAACTCAAACTGAATTAGCGACCTAGGTCAGGGCGTCGAATTTAAATTGATGCCTTGTCAAGCGTCGTTATTTGTTTAAACGCGTCCATGCAAGGGACGTTACGCTATCTTGCCCTTTTTATTTATTTTGGTCGTTTGAAATTTGACGCCTTGACGTGTGGGCGTCCTTTCTCAAAACACGCCTTAGGTAAGGGCGTTTTATTTTAAAGTAGCGCCTTTATCTGAGGCGTTATTTCCATCAGGGTTTTAATTATTTTTATTCCAAGCTCTTTCGTTTATTTATTAAATCTTTTAATCTATTTTGATTTATTTATTCCCTTTAAATTTATCAGGGTTGCTACACGAATTCTACCATTTCTTTTCATGTTAGGCCACCAGAAGTTCCTTTTAAGATCCTGATACATTTTTGTACCACTATGATGAATGGTATATTTAGAATTGTGAGCTTCTTCCAGAATCAGTTTCTTAGTATCAACATGATCTAGTATACAAATTCAATCCTTGAATAATAATCTTCCATCGTCGGCAATAGAGAAATCCGGCCTTTGCTCAATATTGGCTTTATTCTCCAGTAATACTGGATCATTGTCTTGCAGCTTGACCAGATCTGCTATTAATTTAGGTTGAGTTCGAATACTGGCCATAAAGAAATCTTCTTCCTTCATGTCAATATATAAATTCAACTGAGCAAATTGAGGAATAAGATTAGTCATACTAATCATGAGACTTGATATCTTTCCCATTGGTTTTCTACTGAGTGCATCCGCTACAGCATTAACCTTGCCAGGATGATATTGAATAGCAAAATCAAAGTCCCTTAGGTATTCTAACCATCTTCTTTGCCTCATATTCAGCTCTTTTTGGGAGAACAAATACTTCAAAGTTTTGTGGTCTGAATAAATCGTAAATTTTTCTCCGTAAAGGTAGTGATGCCAAATTTTTAAGGCAAATATAATAGCCGCCAATTCTAAATCATGCACAGGATAATTCTCTTCGTGACGTTTCAATTATCTTGAAGAATAGTAAATTATCTTTCCATTTTGCATAAGAACGCACCCTAGGCCAATGCCAGATGCATCCGTATATACTTCAAAACCACCACCCTCAACGGGCAATGTCAAAATAGGGGCTGTGGTGAGGTGATCCTTAAGAGTTAGGAAACTCTCCTCGCAGTCCTTTGACCATATAAAAAGGATTTTCTTTTCTTGTAAGTCTAGTCAAAGGAACGGCGATCTTGGAGAAATCCTTAATAAACCTTCTGTAATAACTAGCCAGGTCCAGAAAACTTCTAACTTCTAACATGGTCATTGGCCGGCTCCAGTTTTTGACAGCTTCTACTTTAGAAAGATTCACAGCGATACCTTCTTTTGAAATAATGTGGCCTAGGAATGAAACTTCCTTGAGCTAAAATGCACACTTGTTAAGCTTGGCATAGAGTTTATGTTCTCTAAGTGTTTGCAAAGCTGTCCTCAGATGTTCTTCATGCTCCTCTTTTGTCTTAGAATATATCAGGATGTCATCAATGAAGACAACAATGAACTGGTCCAGATATGGCTGGAAAACATTATTCATAAGTTACATAAATGCTGCTGGGGCATTTATTAACCCGAACGGCATTACCACGAATTCATAGTGGCCATAACGACTTCGAAAAGCCGATTTATAAATGTCTTCTTCTTTAATTCTAAGCTGATGATAACCTGACCTGAGGTCTATCATGGAGAAATACTCTGCTCCCAAAAGTTGATCAAAGAGCTCATCAATACGCAGCAACAGATACTTGTTTTTGATTGTGAGTTGATTCAGTCGCCGGTAGTCCATACACAGCCTGAGAGAGCCATCCTTCTTCTTGACAAAAAGAACCGGCACACCCCAAGGGGATGTGCTAGGTCTGATGAAACTCTTGTCTAGTAGTTCCTACAACTATCTTTTTAGTTCCTTCAGTTCTGTGGGGGACATCCTGTAAGGGGCTATAGAAACAAGTGCTGCTCCTGGAATGAATTCGATGGTGAAGTTTATTTCCCTCTCGGGTGGTAAACTGGGTAATTCAGAGGGGAACACATCTGGAAACTCATTTACAATAGGGATGTCTGCTATGATGATTTCCTTGGACTCGGTAACAATGACAGAAGCAAGAAAAGCTTCACATCCTCGCGAGATAAGTTTGCAAGCGTGTAGAGAAGATATGATAGTGGGATGTTTCCTATACTTAATGCCAAGGAAAGAAAATCTTGGAAGACCGGGTTTTCAAAAGGATATAATCCTATTTCGGTAGTTAATATTAGCATCATGATCTATAAGCTAATCTACCCCTAAAATGGTATCATAACCTTTCATGTCAAGGCATACTAAGTTTGCGGGGAGATTGTGATCTTCCACTATTACCTCACTATCAGGATAATACTCGATAATTTTTGTTCCAGATCCTAAAGGTGTAGTAATAGTAAAATCTGAAGGTAAGGGAATTGATACAATTGGTAATGTTTTTGCAAAAGTAGTGGAGATAAAAGAATGAGAGGCACCAATATCAAATAACACAAATGCAAGACAGGAATAAATTTGAAGAGTACCTTCCATAAGCCCACCATCCCTGGGTGCTTCTTCTTCTTCTAGAACAGCATTGAGGTGAGCTTGCCTCTTACGTCCTCCACCAGACGATTGATCCTTCATAAGGGGAAAATCTGGCATACGATGTTCCCCGCTTCCACAACGTAGATATGCACCAAGGCGCTCCCAACATTCTTCAGCCGAATGGCCGAACTTCTCGCAAAATGTGCAAGCCGCCATGACTTGCTCCTTCTCCTCTTTGGCTTTCTTGTTCTTCTGGGAACTTCCACCATTCCCGCTCCTGGATCTTTTCTTACTATCACGGCTTTTGTAGGGCTCCGTGATGCTGAATTTCTCCTTCTTATAACGCCGACCAGATCTTTGGCTGGACTCTTCTCCCTTTCCTTTCAATTTCTCGACCTTCTCTAAGGTCCTTTCACATAAATACGCCCGTTGAACCATCTCCGCATAGGTACAGATGTTTTGGGTCCCGAGCTGCTGAATGAAATCGGGTCGTAACCCGTCCATAAACCGATTGGCCTTCAACAAATCGGTACTGATTAAATGCGGTGCATAGGGTGCTAGCCTGGAGAATTGAAGTTCATACTCCGCGACTGTCATCATTCCCTGACAAAGAGAGGCAAACTCTATAGCCTTTCTTTCTTTAACATGATCAGAAAAGTACTTAGCATGGAATAGAGTGAGAAAACAGTCCCATGTATGAGGTGCATCAGCCAGAGGTGTAGGTACTGATTTCCACCATGTGCGTGCATCTTTATTGAGTTGAAAGGTTGCAAGATGCACTTTTTCTTGATCCGTGCATTGGGTAACATCGAAGATACGATTCATCTCATCTATCCAGTTTTCTACCTCATCCGGATTAGAAGAACCATAGAAACGCGGAGGGTTTAAGCTCTGAAAATTACGATGCAAATCACCAGCCCTTGCCCCTGCGCATGCCTCGGCCATAGTTTGTAACGCCTGAGTAAGGCCGGTAACCGTTTGTTGCATGCCACCCCAATCTACGTGATGTGCCATTGTAATAATGAGGTACCTGAGAGAAATAACAAATTGTTAATTATCATGGAATTAGAAAGAGGTTAATCTGAAAACTAATCAACTATCCTTTCCCGGGCTCTACCCAATTCTCACATGGGTGAGGAAATTTCTTCCTTAGTTCATAGGTAGGGGTCCTTAAACCTTGGACTTATCCTATGACATGACTCTTTTTCCTAAGTCCTGAGACTTAGGCTCTGATACCAACTTAACTGTCACGCCCCGAGCCTTTTATTACAGCGGAAGACTAGCTCGAGGAACGCGAATAGCCGGCATGGTAAGCCTCTTGAAAGTAAGAACGATCAGAGCGCAAGGCAATCATACATAAGAATGTAATTGCACAATAGTTTAATCAAACTCCAACTCTATTTCGTTAATAATCAAAATATCCAAATACAATGACTTTTCAACCTTTACTAATCTATCAGACTCAAGGAAAATTTTTTTACAAAGACTCAATCTAAACAATATTGACTTTCTTAACTCTTCACTCTCATTTTGATATGACTTTCATTCGCTCTCGAACCCGCTACTTGTATAACTCGAATCCAAATTCGTATCACTTCCATCTCCTGAAAAGATTGGAAAATAGGTAATGAGCACACTTGCCCAGTAGGTAACTTCGCATCAACATGATGGCACTATTAAAGTAATTAGTATTTTAGCTCTAAAGAAATAAGGTAAAATCATGCGAATGTCATCAATCATGTGATTAAACCAAAGTAACAAGATGATCATGTAAGATGGTTTGAGCAAGTATGATTTAGCAAGAATATGATATGGCCTTTCATAAACAAGAATGTACTAGAAAGTCATGTAACAATCAAGAATGTACTCTTCACTTAGTAGCAAGTACTTCGTGAATTTCTGTGGAATAACATGTAACAAGCTAGAAAGTCATGCACGTGTATATATCGTGTCGTGGATTTTCACTTCACGATGCCGTGAATCTTCACTTATTTATAAAGAAAGTACTCCCAGCGTAATGCGACGCTAGTAGCATCATACTCCATGGTATATAATAGTATGTTTCTGACAATCAGTCGAGAGGACTAGCATAGAGCCCTTGAACACAATCAGTGCTTGATCGCATCTTCAAGTATAAATCAAGCTACTTCCACGCATGTAAACAATATGGCCAAGAATGTAAAACTTCAATAATGGGTTCATGATAAAGTAATCTATCATAAGAATGCTTCTATTTGAGTTAAAGAATTTCAATAAACATATTAAAACTAGGTTATGCCATGAAAATAAATCGACAGCATAACGGTACATTTCTTAACTTTCACAATTTAAGATTAAGTATCTTGAACAATATGACAAGTCCTAGACCATCAATAATCCATCTAGGAACTTTGGAATTTCAACCCTTGGGTCAAACCTCGGGTTAAATCACTCAAGAACTATGACGGTCAATTAATGGGCCGTTACATGAATGTGACGGTCTATAATTGGGCCGTTACAATAGATTGAATCCAGAAAGAATAATTGGACTCAGTGAATATGACGGTTGTATACTGGACCATTAGACGAGCCTGGCGGTCTAGTATTAGCCCGTTACACAGTCAAAACTAGAAAACATCGATAGTGCTTTATAAACAATTGGGCTTTAAAGGTACAACCAACTCGGCGTCCTAGTGGGAATCCCAGGCTCGCGAAGAATTACGGAGGCCTTGAAACCAGATTTCCTATCCATTGGAAGGAATATCCAATAGGAGAGCTTATCATGTCCAAGATTGTGTTCCTATAAGTGCAAAATGTGTAACTAATGGTCATATACCGGAATATATGCCATGAACTTATCGAAATGACTCTGAGATAAGAATATAATGTGTACAGTGAAAAATTAGCATTAAATCTCGTCAATATAAGCATTCACACCATAATTTAATACAGAATTATGTGGTTTTTGACACAAAATACCTTATGCTTAAAATAATCCTAAGTACCATAAAGAAACATGAACTCACTGTTTATGAACTAATTATCAAAACTCAGAATAATAAATACTATTAAAACATGTTAATATATAGTTATCTAGGCTTAATTATAAGTTATATAGGCTGTTCTTAAATCTATCTCGGGTTGACAGAAAATAGCATAGTGGCGGTCTATCATAGAGCCGTTACAGGATGCTGGTGGTTTATCGTAAGGCCGCCACAGTAACTTTAACGGTCTATTTCCGATCCGTCAGAGGTTCCATGAAAATGAGATTACCAAGTGTCTAGCGGTTCATCGTAAGGCCGCTACAGAGAGATGGCAGTCAAATTCTAAGCTGCTAGAGCACGACAGACAGTAACTTAAATAAGAGGGTTCTAAGGTTTTTAACTCACATCATGTCTGAAAATCATATATAAACTTTCCCTATCATGATAAAATGTAGGTTAAGCTAACAATATGCATGGGTCTTCTGTGAATTGACAAGAAAGTTTCTTTTTAACTTAGTTAGAGCTAAGAATATGTATGCATGATATACTAAGCGCATAGGTCCTATTAAAACAAGCAATTCTCCACACATAAAGCATGAAATCGAGCAAAACAAGAGGGCTTTTAATCCTAACATGATATTTTTGCCGTGTATTGGATGACCTACCTTTGCTTAGGCTTTGAAACTTCGAATTTGATGTTAGAAGGGAGCCCTAGTTTTCTGCTCCTTCAAATGACAATTCAGCTACTTCAAGCTGTTCTAACTCCTTACTCTCTTGACCTAAGGATGTGAAATGTTGAGGGTAAGAAGGTGAAACTATAGGGAACAGAAAGTTCTACAGACACTTAGACTAATTACCTCGTTTTGGTGCTCTAATCTCCTGATCTTCAGTAGACTTCCGTTCAGGTTCCTGGGTTACTATGGTCAAACCAGCAACTTTGGAAGCTTCAAACTTCTTGTGTAGTTGATCTCCTTGCACGAAATTTTGAGAAAGATTAGTCCTATGTATAAGGAACAAAAAGTTCTAAAGAACTTACCCGAAATAATGTCATCTTACCTTGATTTCACGCGAGCCAATGTAGGGGTCGCGCATGTCGAAACTAGGTCCTATTTATAGGGTTTTGCTAGGGTTTGAGGGTTAGATCGTTTCTAGAGTCCTTGTTGAAGCTTAGATCGACTTCTGAGAGTCTTTAATACGTTTACTAGTCCTCCCATCTCGTTCCCTAAGAGATAGACTTGCAAAAATCTAATCTTTTTACTTGTTCTTCACTTCACGAAACTGACAGAGCGTAATGGTCTAGTCTTGGCGCGTTACATGCCTGTGGCGGTTGCACGATAGACCGCTACATCCTCTGTGCACAGAATTCAACTTAATTCAAACTCTTTCATTTGTTTTATCCACATAATTATCTATAAAATGGTGTTTATCCTTAAAATTCATGAATAGGCTAATAAACCTTCTAGAATATGGGCCAAACTTAATGGGCTTGGTCCTTAATCATTTTGGGTTTTATTTATCAAAGCTTGATTAATTATTCAACATACTTGGACCTTATAATCAATTTAAGTTTTATAATTCTTAATAAATTCTAGAAAAGTTTAAAATAATCCAGAGTTTATTAATATAAATTTTGGGGCACTACAGTAAATACCAAATCCATAGCATAGACAATTGTATCCCCCATTTGTTATTCCAAGCAAGTGCCTTTCAACCCTGCACCTCTTAATCAAAGTGTTAAGCATATTAGCTTTTTATCTGCCTTATTACTTTGTCCCTTTGGGATCTTTTTTTATTTTTCTGCACACATGATGCTGCACTACCCTTCACTGCTTAACATGAACCTCGACTCTTGCCTTAGGAGAAGTAGGCCCGGTTACGTAGATCAAGATTCCCTTTTCCTTTTGACGCGACCCTCAACACGTCTTAAATGAAGCAGGCCCAGTTAATAAGATTCGGGACATTTTTCATGTTATTTTTTTTTCATTATGTTTTTGCACTTATTTTATAGATAACTTGGCAGAAAGTTATATTAAAAAGATCTCTTCCTCAAGAAATGCAGAGTATGAGACACCATTCCAAAATAACATAAGGCTTGTCCTACTTATTTCATTAACGTGTAGAGTGATTTCTTTTCTTTTGAAGTGTTAAAGGACTTTAAAAGAGATTCTTAAATCAATTTTCCATGGCTAGATCGAATAAATTTTCATCATCCTTCTCCCTAGTCTTTTCTATTCCAGAATCACTATCAATTTAAGCATGAATCAAGAACACTTAATTGGGGAGTTCATCTTTCTACTTTCATGTTCAATGCAAGACAACTTAAAAGATATGTAGGACAATATGCAAGAACTCATGTCAGGTTGTACTATATGCATCATGAAATAAAAATTTTCTCTCCCCCCCAACTTGAATGACATTGTCCTCAATGACATATATAAATAATAAAGTAACATAACAATGTAACAATAAAAATTGCTGAGAAGGAAAGAGACAACTTGATATGCGGGGTGAATTACTCCTTTAAGATAGCGACGACAACGTCAGCTTCTTCATCTTGACCTGTCTACTGAAAAACACACTAAAACATTAAATAACAAAAATCTCAGGTTGCCTCCCAGAAGCGCTAAGTTTTCTATCTTCAGCGAGACGCATGCATAGAAGGTGCAAGCTTCATAACCAACGAGTTGAGTTAAGAATAATCCACTACATTATCTTATCTTCTTTTAATTTCCAACATTTGTGCCACGAGAAGATAAGATTTTGCATGTACATGCATGAGCTAAAAGTAATTTGGTTCCACTCATTCTTGATTTTAACATTGGGAGCATAAGTGAACCAATTCTCTTCCTTAGGGGTCACATGCAAATCAATGGCCATTAACCTAGTAAGATCTGGGTGGAACCTTTACGCAGTATCTACCCACTAGACCCCTTGTCCTGTATCTACCCAGTTGACTACCCCTTTATTGACTACTTCTTCCATATCAGCCCGCTCATGTGCCGGTGGCTTTGGAATGAAATTGGCATTAGTTAAACTATAATGCCTACCTGTCGACGAACTAATATCTTTCGAATCAGCCACACTCCCCTTAATGATAGCCTCTGGTGCATTAAGAGCACTAATCAACTGGTTTTCCTGATGGGGAGTCAAATCAAAGGTAAAAATAACTGGCATATCCCCCTCAGGCCCTAGAATCTCATAATGAAGAGACTTAATATTTAGGGGAATCAAATTGGCATGAAGCATGAGCCTAGAATCTAATTCATCGAATGATTCAGACTTTATTGGACTGGGCTTAGGGGTCCGATCAAATGTGAAATTCTCTAATAAGACCCCTTTATCAAATTCATTAATCGAATGAAGATTATCAAACAACGTATCCAATAATGGGGTGGGTCGATTAAATGTAAACTTTTCTAACCAAGCCCCTTCATCATATTCTTCAAAAGGAGGAGGATATTCAGAACTCGTCTCCATTAAATCATCAAGATTATTAATCACAAAGCAATATATCCTCCTCTTCATGTATATCCTTAAATGGGTTATCTGGGCCACTATTCTTCATGATGATACTCTCAGCCTCAAAACATTCATAGGATGGGGTGATGATATCAAGATAATCACCATTATTCTTCAATCCACCCCCTAATGCCTCTCCTTCCTTCATCATGGTGTTGCTAGTGCACCCCCCCTCACTCTTACTATTGACGTCTTGAGCCAAAATGATAGATATAAGATCGTCATCATCATCATTCATATGTTGAGGAGGTTGGTGTAATATTGAAGGAGGGTCATGGTAAGTAAACCGAGAATACACAATCTGAGGTTCGGAGTAATGGCCTAGTGAATCTCCCCTAGTATCGATATTGCTGTTGAAGTTAGGGTGAGATGAGTTGGGCCGAAGTTGATTACACATGGACTGCTCGTGGGCTTCTTGGGATGAAAGTTTAGACAAATAGGCTTGGATTGTTTGAGCCATCCAAGGGAAATTTGGGTGATTGCTCTAGCCTAGATTATAATTACACTACAAGAAAAAGTGGCTATAGCGACCGAATTAGCGACCGATTAAATCGGTCGCTAGTCGGTCCCAAATAGAGACCAATTCGGAGACCGAAAAAATCGGTCGCATAATCGAGACCGTTTCAGCGACCGCATGTATATCGGTCGCTAATCGGTCGCTATTATTGCGACCGAATTAACTTCGGTCGCCAGTCGGTCGCTGATGCCGTTATACTTCCTACTACGACCCCCGCCCGCCCGAGCCCTCCCGCCCGAGCCCCCCCCCTCCCGCCCGAGCCCCCCCTCCCGAGCCCCCTTCCCCTGCGGCCCCCTCTCCGCCCTAGCCCCCCTCCCCGCTCCCGCCCGAGCCCCCTCCGCCGGAGCCCCCCCTCCGCCCGAGCCCTCCCGCCCGAGCCCCCCTCCTCCGCCGGAGCCCCCCTCCCCGTGCTGCCTCCCGCCCGAGCCCCCCTCCGCCGGAGCCCGTCGCCGCGCCGCTCGCGTCGAGTCGCCGTCGCCGCTCGCCCTGCCGTCGTCGCCCTCCGCAGGTACCTCTCTCTCTCTCTCTCTCTCTCTCTCTCTCTCTCTCCCTTCCCCCTCCGTCACCGGCCTGCTCCCCTCCCCCGCCGGCCTACTCCCCTCCCCCCTGCGGCCCCGTCGCCGACTTGCTCCCCTCCCCTCCCCCCTGCGGCCTGCGCCCCCGTCCCCCTCAGATGTCGCCAGATGCGGGCCACGGGGGAGAAGGGGTTCCCAAGCGAACGCGGGCCGATGTCGCCAGATGCGGTCGACGTAGGAGGCGGCGTCCTCGCCAGAGGAGAGGTGCTTGGCGAAGGCATCGGCCATGTCCACCCATATGACCATATCAGAACACCATAAGATACTATTTAATTTGTCGGTATTCTCTTTGGAGCATATTGTGAGCCGAAAATATTCGAATTTTAGAATAAGGTCGATCTATGTACTAATCATTTTTCTCTAATTCCAATTTTTAGTTTTCAACTACCGTACAAGCATGTGTTAGCAGACGGCTCTGTATCTTAAGTTTTTTTAAGTGGGAGTCTGTTTCTCGAGATCGAAATTAAACTGAATGATAAAGACCTAACTAGTGCCGGATATGTATTTCAAGTTCCATGGTTATAAGTGTTGTATGTCGGTCCGTGTTCTTATCTCGAGCATGATCGAGAAGACCGAGTCTCCACCTCCGAGGGTGATTAATTATCGAGAAGAATTTTAAGAGTTGGTGTCAAAGAAATCAAAAGTGAGATCCGTGCAAGTCACATTAATGATTGAAAAAATCACTCTCGAAGCTTTCGTTATTTCTCATTCAATCGTGTCTAATGCTAATATCTCATTTTGTCACACAGCATTTTTTAATCATAGTTTGCACTAATTGATGCATAAAATGCTGAGAAAGTGAGAAGTTCTATTACATAATGTAAAGCAGCTAAACTTGGCCTTATGTTTTTGTGGTAGTCTGGGACAGTTGCATATATATAGCCTATGTACGATATGTTTTATACCTCTGACATGTCTTCTATTACAAGTTTCTTGTTCTTAGCTAAATTTGTTATTGAACTAGATATTATTTTAGTTAATCACTTTTACTGTTTTCATTTTCTGTTTCATTTGTTTTAGTGAATTATTTTAGCCCGTGGTAGAAAGGAAGTTATCCCTAAGCCTGCGAATTCCACTTGATGTTGCTCACTTTAGGACTGTCATTTAGCATGTCATGATTGTACGAGACAAACATGTGATTGACTGGTAGTAGCAAAGCATGACCCTCTTCAGATGGATGCAATTGGTATTTCAATAAATTTCTCCACAGATGCTAACTTATCTCTTTTATCTATTCTGATGGCCTTTGTACTTCATTTCACTTTTCCAGATACTGTTTGGATGTGTTGCTCAATACACCATCATGCCAGCCTTGGGAGCAATAATTAGCAAAGCCCTGGGCCTCTCACCAGCTCTTGCCGTTGGTTTGATTTTGCTTGGATGTTGTCCAGCGGGAACAGCATCGAATGTCGTAAGCTATCTGATGCACATTTCTTTTAATAAGTGCAACAACAACAAAAATCTGATATACAGTGTCATATACAATGTTACTATACAGAGGAATCATATAATTAGTCTATTCCTTGCTTAACTATTGCACATATTTCGTAGTTCCAAAAGCCTTGTGTAAGCTCTCACTTTCCTCCAGAATTGTGCTTCCTCTTCTGTGTAGACAAGCTTAAGATTCGTTTGATCAAATAAAACTTATACTCTATGGTTTTGATGGAGTTGAGAAATACCACGGCCAGGGTTGAAGAAAAAAGTTATATAGTGCAGATTCAGGAGGCTGGAAAATCTACAGTATGTGCTAGAATGAATTGTTTGAGGCTCCCTTATTAACCAAAATTCTGGCTGGAGCATATGTCCCCGTGGATGCTGTCAAGCTTTCCATCAGTACTTTACAGGTGAATTGACGCCCATTTGAGGTATACATTGACATTTGGCAATCTGTTTCCATTCTAGGCTGTTAAATATATATTTTGTTGCAGGTGGTGGTTGCGCCTATTCTACTTGGCTCTTACTTGCAAAAAGTATTCCCTGCCTTCATGAAAGTAGTTCTACCATTTGCTCCACTTCTTGCTGTCTTAGCTTCTTCATTGCTTGCAAGCAGGTTCAATCTTCATAACTTTGACTCTTGACCAACTTGACAAGCTAGCATTTAATCGGAATTCTTCTATAATGTTTGTTATTCTTTCAGTGTATTTTCAGAAAATCTTGTTCGTCTAAAACAATCAATGGTCTCTGCATCAAATGGTTCTCATCTTGGATTCAAAGACATGTTGTCTGGAGATTTTGGGGGTTGTCGTATTATCTGTTATCCTACTGCATTTTGCAAGTTTCTTTGTGGGGGTATGCCTTTTTCACCTTTCTTGCTATGATTATTTTGTTTTCTCCTTCTTCCTTTGTGTATTAGAATAATGTGATGCACAGTCGAATAAATTTTTTGAACTTTCATTATAAGTATCTCTTGTCCTTTTTTATTATTAGAGTACATAAACTATTCATGAACTTTTCTTGGTGAAGTTAAATATTATCAGGTAGAACTTTCATTAAGTTCAGAGTTGGGCATGAATGTCATACAGAGTGTGGTCATATGTCTCATGATTCCAAGGATTTAGGAACGAATATTAACATGTTTATCAAACAAGTTGTGAATAATATTAACTAGAAAGGATATGAGATATCACATCTAATTAACTTTGACTGTTCAACCTTCAAATGAAATGAACTTATGAACAGAGTGCCCAACTTAAGTGCTATATTAAATTTAAGTATGATGCTCTCCATCATTTGATATAAAGATTGGATAACAAGGATAAAATGTGATATGCCGTTGACACTTGGCACTGTAGCATGCATTTTAAACCTTATGTAGCAAACAAGGTACAAAATAAAACTTGTGACTAGGTTATGTGACTATGTTATCTTTTAGAGTAATGCTACACTCAAGTTAATTTTCAACCCGACTCCATATGAAACATGCTCCTCCGCTTAGAATTGTTGGCTGGTCTAAATGCACTCCACAGGATGACCAGCTGCATTTATTTTAGTCTAATTCTAATGGTCATCCCATGTCAGCAATTTCATTTGTTCAATTTAATTGCAATTTGCAAGCATCTCTACAAAATAACACATAAGGCATTCCATAATCTACATGGACTTTTTTTATCAGTTTTCTGCTTTCTGCTAACTATGTTGGTGTTAAAGATGATGTTTTAACTTGGCTTCTTCACTGATTGTGAGGCAGAAATTATTACCCAGTTTCTTCAAATGATCATCCTTTTTGTTAATATAATTCTTCGCAGATTTGATCACCCAAATATTGTGAAGCTGGAGGCCTTGATAACTTCCCGATTGTCATGCATCATATATCTTGTTTTTGAATATATGAAACATGACCTTGCAGGATTAACATCCTGTCCTGACATCCAATTTTCGGAGTCACTGGTTTGTCTATGCCAAATATTCACTTTCAGCCAGTTTTTTTATGTAGCATTTAAAGTTTCTTTTTTTTGGCTATCATGTCAAAAATGGTTCCCCTCAAGCTGCTCTTCGAAGAATTTCACATGTTTATTTGTCACTTTTGCAGGTAAAATGCTACATGCACCAGTTATTATCTGGACTTCAACATTGCCATTCACGTGGTATCATGCATCGTGACATTAAGGGTGCAAATCTTCTGGTCAACAATGATGGCATTTTGAAATTAGCTGACTTTGGTCTGGCAAACTTCTCTAATCTTGGTGGGAAGCACCCATTGACAAGCCGTGTAGTGACTCTGTGGTACCGTCCACCCGAGCTTCTCTTGGATCAACAGATTATGGAGCATCAGTTGATCTGTGGAGTGTTGGCTGCGTATTTGCAGAACTGCTTCTGGGAAAACCTATCCTGCAGGGGACTACGGAGGTAATCAACTTCAATGTTTATTTTTGAGTATGATACTTGCCATATTATCAGGCCATCTTTATGTATCGTAGCTACATGCTCTGCTCTTTTCCATGTGGAAGATAATGTTCACAGTTCATGAAAATTATGAGCAATGATGCCTCCGACAGCAAACCAGGTCCCTTTGAGGATTCAATTGAAGTTTGATATTTAAGCATTACATCGACCTGCTGACTTTGCTATATGGCTAATGCATACACATTAAATGCTTTTAAGGACTAATATGGTTGTGCTCCCTTGTGTTCTAGGCTTGTAGTCAGATATTGCCTCCAATCATGTAATGGTTGACTCGTTGCCATGCTAGACTGCATCCATCATGTAACTTTGACTTTGATTTGAAGTTTGCATTCTTACTTTTATTTTTCTGGAGACCCTGCAAATCTTGTTTTGTCATACTTCTGGATTTCTTATATTTTTTCACAATCAAATTCACCCTATTGTTTATTCTCTTGAGATCTTTTAAGCCTGTATAACATTTTTAATTGCTACTCCAACCAGGACCTTCAACAGCATGGAAGAGTTAATTGTTGATTATGAAAGTGGAGCATTGCATCCAGGAGACCTGAAACCTGCACTCTCAAAGTCATTGAACCAGATTCTGCAGGTAATGCTAACATTTCTGCGTGCCAAGGAAAAAAGGGAATTAGTTATCTAATGAGTGGAGCAAATGAACCTTGGTCTGCACAAGGTTGCAAGTGGCATGTACTTGCCTGTCTCTTGGTAAGTTTGTTGGAGTTTATTTGAGCTGCTGTCAAGGTGAATCTTAATAGTCTCTTTCCTGATTTCGAATTCAAAAGTGTGGTATGTTTGGTGACTCTTCACATTGCAATTAAAGTGATGCTACATTGATCAGTTATAGATTGTGTAGTTATATTATCATTTTTCTGTCGACATTGTTTTCATTCCATAATGAACATGGACAAGCACAAGTAGCATTTTGGATAACTTATCAGCTGTTACTGCATTGCAGTCAACCAATCAGTTGGTTGAAAATAAAAATCCACATTAACCAATAGTAGAGATCTCTTCCCCATTTCTCCCTGGTCCGAATCTCTGAGTCTTTTTTCTGGTCGGCAGCCCGTACGTGACCATTTTAAAAACAACAGTGACGCAAGGGAACTGCTGAAAACTGTCAAGGTATGCATTCATCTGAACCCTATACTCTGATATTACTACAGTCTAATGCATCTTATGATTCTGATGTTAATTTTGACCATTTTGCTAAAGAAGGGCAAAGTAGCATTACAAAGTTGGTCCTCATAACTCTAGTACTACTGACAGCCTCCCCCCCCCTCTTTTTTTTTTTAATTCTGATCGCAGTCGTACAAAGTTACTAGGTGATTGGGAGATTGCTACTTCAATTATGGAGTTTGATCGAGTCGTAGGTGCCATTTTGACATGGCTCACAATTTCCATCTGAATTTTGTCTGAATGTAAACGGCAGATGACACTTCTATATTTTGTCTGAACGGCTTGATGCATTTTTCTCTTGGTTATCACAAGAGGGTTACTTAGTGATAATCGAGTGCTATTTGAAAGAAGAAAGAAAATACTCGGCACATTATTTTGTAGTGCTCATTGATCTTGAAGTAGAATTCTGAAGTGGAATCCAAATCGACTTGTCAGAACTGACGGAATCCAAATCGGATGCCCGGTTTGAGCTCGGCGCTCAAACTTCATTTTTAAAATACACTTATTTCAAATGAACTGTTAGGACGGGTCCGGGGGTCTAAAATCTGAAATACCGGTCGGATGGCCGTGCCGGTCATTCCAATACGACCGGGGAGATGAAAGTGACTTGTCAGAACTGACGGAATCCAAATCGGATGCCCGGTTTGAGCTCGGCGCTCAAACTTCATTTTTAAAATACACTTAGTTCAAATGAACTGTTAGGACGGGGCATTTGGTTCTAAAATCTGAAATACCGGTCGGATGGCCGTGCCGATCATTCCAATACGACCGGGGAGATGAAAGTGACTTGTCAGAACTGACGGAATCCAAATCGGATGCCCGGTTTGAGCTCGGCGCTCAAACTTCATTTTTAAAATACACTTATTTCAAATGAACTGTTAGGACGGGTCCGGGGGTCTAAAATTCGAAATACCGGTCGGATGGCCGTGCCGGTCATTCCAATACGACCGGGGAGATGAAAGTGACTTGTCAGAACTGACGGAATCCAAATCGGATGCCCGGTTTGAGCTCGGCGCTCAAACTTCATTTTTAAAATACACTTAGTTCAAATGAACTGTTAGGACGGGGCATTTGGTTCTAAAATCTGAAATACCGGTCGGATGGCCGTGCCGATCATTCCAATACGACCGGGGAGATGAAAGTGACTTGTCAGAACTGACGGAATCCAAATCGGATGCCCGGTTTGAGCTCGGCGCTCAAACTTCATTTTTAAAATACACTTAGTTCAAATGAACTGTTAGGACGGGTCCGGGGGTCTAAAATTCGAAATACCGGTCGGATGGCTGTGCCGATCATTCCAATACGACCGGGGAGATGAAAGTGACTTGTCAGAACTGACGGAATCTAAATCGGATGCCCGGTTTGAGCTCGGCGCTCAAACTTCATTTTTAAAATACACTTAGTTCAAATGAACTGTTAGGACGGGGCATTTGGTTCTAAAATCTGAAATACCGGTCGGATGGCCGTGCCGATCATTCCAATACGACCGGGGAGATGAAAGTGACTTGTCAGAACTGACGGAATCCAAATCGGATGCCCGGTTTGAGCTCGGCGCTCAAACTTCATTTTTAAAATACACTTAGTTCAAATGAACTGTTAGGACGGGTCCGGGGGTCTAAAATTCGAAATACCGGTCGGATGGCCGTGCCGATCATTCCAATACGACCGGGGAGATGAAAGTGACTTGTCAGAACTGACGGAATCCAAATCGGATGCCCGGTTTGAGCTCGGCGCTCAAACTTCATTTTTAAAATACACTTAGTTCAAATGAACTGTTAGGACGGGTCCGGGGGTCTAAAATTCGAAATACCGGTCGGATGGCCGTGCCGATCATTCCAATACGACCGGGGAGATGAAAGTGACTTGTCAGAACTGACGGAATCCAAATCGGATGCCCGGTTTGAGCTCGGCGCTCAAACTTCATTTTTAAAATACACTTAGTTCAAATGAACTGTTAGGACGGGGCATTTGGTTCTAAAATCTGAAATACCGGTCGGATGGCCGTGCCGATCATTCCAATACGACCGGGGAGATGAAAGTGACTTGTCAGAACTGACGGAATCCAAATCGGATGCCCGGTTTGAGCTCGGCGCTCAAACTTCATTTTTAAAATACACTTAGTTCAAATGAACTGTTAGGACGGGTCCGGGGGTCTAAAATTCGAAATACCGGTCGGATGGCCGTGCCGATCATTCCAATACGACCGGGGAGATGAAAGTGACTTGTCAGAACTGACGGAATCCAAATCGGATGCCCGGTTTGAGCTCGGCGCTCAAACTTCATTTTTAAAATACAAGATGAAATTTGAACTTATATTGTGTGTGTGTATTTATATATATGAAAATGAGCTGGCTTAAACTATTGGCATACTCTTGTTAATGCTTGATTTCTTTATTAAGTCTTGTTAATGCTTGATTTCTTTATTAAGGATTTGATTATAATTTTTTTAAATGATATACAGGATCATCCGTCGCGAGATGTTGGACGAGACGACGACCAGGATGATGTTGGACGAGACGACGACCAGGATGAGACATATGTGGAGGATTTGTGATTTTATTTTAGTTGTGTATGTTGTCATTTTATTATTATGGATGTATGATTAATTTGTGATTTTATTTTAATTGTGTGTAATTTGAGGTTCGTGGAGATTGTGATCCGTGTAGTTGATTTATTATTGTTTTATGAAATTGTTATTTATCAGGTGTTTGTATGTGATGAATTTGAGATTTGTCGATATTGTTGTCTGTGTAGTTGATTTTATATTTATGTTATGAATTTGTTATTTATCAGGTAATTTATTTATCAGTTTAAATAAATTTTTAAAAAAAAAATAATGCAAAATTAGCGACCGCATGGAGACTGAATTGCGACCGAATAGCGACTATACGTTATATTTCTTTTATTAAATAATTATACTTGGCGACCGACTGGCGACCGATTAGCCACCGAATAAATCCGATAGGTTAATTTTATTTTTTAAAATACAACAAATGTAGCGACCGAATAGAGACTGAATAGCGACCGAATTATTAGCGACCGATCAGGCGACCGATAATAATCGGTCTCTGGTAACGACTGATACTGCGACCGAATTATGTCGGTCGCTATATAGCGACTATTATATAGCGACCGACACATTCGGTCGCTATATAGTCTCTGTTCGGTCGCAATGAAGATTTGCGACCGATCTACGACTGAATAGCGACCGCTAGGTCGGTCGCTATCCGCGATTTTTCTTGTAGTGTTATCTCAAAAGGTATCACACTCGAGCTGAGAGAACCCTAGGGCATATTGGACTTGAGCTTGGATGACTGATGGGAGTCGGACTATAGTAGGACACTCACTCATATGGTGAGTGGGACTGGCACAGAAATCGTACGCTTTCTTAGAAGTTTAGATTGGGCTTTCATATAGACTTGATGAGGGTTGGACAATAGCATTAACGTCTATCTTAGAGTCAGGCCCTACCCAATTTTCTATCTCACAACGTCCAACCTGTCTGAAAGGTCCTACATATTTTTTATGAGATGATATTAAGGCAAGATTCATCGAATTTTCACGCAAAATTTCAAACAAATCATAAGCCTCATCTTCAATCTTATTCATGAAGGCCCCTCCACAATATATGTCTCCACCATTTGTCTATCATAATCAAATAACCCCTCATAAAATACATACATAACTTGCCATTTGGGTAACCCATGATGTGGACATTGACGTAACAAATCCTTCAGCCTTTCCCAAGATTCATGAATCTGCTCTCCCGGAAGTTGAGTAAAGCCTACAATCGCCCTTCTCATAATGTTGGTCCGGACTATGGGGTAAAATCTTTTCAAAAATTCTAATTGCATAACTTCCCAAGTCCTAATAGTCTTTCCAAAACTCCTTAAGCAACATTTTACTTTATCTTTCAATGAGAACGGAAACAAGATCAACATAAGGGCATCATCACTAAAGTTTTAGATTTTGACCATGGAGCAAATTTCTAAAAAGTCATCAAGATGCCTATAAGGATTTTCATCGAGATTCCCATAAAAAGATGGAAGTATCTTGATGATATTAGGGTCAATCTCATAATGATCCACATGAATATCAGGTAGTTCAATGCAAGTTGAGGGTTTATAAGTAGAAGGAATAAAGTGTTCCTTCATAGGCGTGGGTTTCCCTCCTTAATGGATGGCCATGGATGTTGATCGAAATAAATAAGACCCAAAATATTTTATTTCAAGCTTCTCTTTTTTTGAATTTTCTTTGTGTTGTATTTTTTTGTTCTTTTGATTTTTTAAAGTTTTTTTTCAAAGCAATGCAATCAATGAATCAACAACTATATGAACGATCCATGCAAAATGATGGGTTTTTTTTGTTTTGTTTTTGACCTTCTAAGGGCAAACTAACTTCGGGGTGCTTTTTGGTACAACCGGCCCGACGTCCGTGAGGGAATCCACTGGTGCGGGGACTTATAGAGGTCTTGGAAAAGGAGATTCTGGGCTAAAGAGATGGAGTGCTCAATGGAGGGTCCTTCCAATTTCAAGAAGGGTGTGCATAAATTACCCTTAAGAAGGGAGAAAGAGAAGAAGAGAATGATGATTTTTTTTATTTTTCAAATGATGCAAGTAAATGAAGAAACAATCACTAGATGCAATAATACAAGCAAGAGATATAACTAACATGAAAGTATGATGTCATGACAAAGGAATTTTTTTTCTTCTGTTTTCTATTTTCTGATTTTTTCAGAGAATTTTTTAAATTTTTATTTTCAAAGAGAGATGGATAAAGGACAAATATCTACTAAAACACTAAACAACATACAACCCACTGAAGAATAAAGCCTAAAATCCTGCTTTCTATGTTTTTTTGGTTTTCTGATTTGTTTAGATTTTTTAGAAATTTTTTTGATTTCCTTGAGATTTTTAAGAAATTTACAAAACAGGACCATTACCTACGGTTACTGACCTTTAGCGACGCTTGATTTCCAAGATTTTTAGATTTTTAGAATTCTGCTCCCTGTAGTGACAGATACAGACTTTCAGCGACACTTTCTGACTTTCTGCAACAGTTGATTTTCTATGAATTTCAGGTCCGAATTTCCATTTTTCTTTGATTTTTAAATTTTCTGATTTTTTTTTATTTTTTTATGCAAAATAAAAATTGAAAAATTACTAAACAAATATACAAATCAAACACAAGAATTTTCAACTATAAAAAATTACTTTCCCTCCCGACAACGGCGCCAAAAATTGATGTGCACTACACTCATCGTCAAAAGCCGTGCCATAATTTTAAAAATAACTGCACTCACTCACTAAAAAGACATTAAATATAAGTAGAGTGGTAAGAACGAGTCGATCCTACGGAGAAGAAAATTTTTTTTTGAAGCAAGTTGGAAAATCCTTATGTTTTGAAAAATAAATTTTGAGTGAGCTTTAAAATAAAAGAAAATAAAATTACAAGGAAATAAACTATTTAAAGAATATGAGAGGGTTAAAGAAGATAATTTGGAAGGAGTGGAGAGAGAAAATAAAGGAACAATTGCACAAAAATTAACTTTTATTGCTAAGGGAAGATTACAGTGTCTAAGAAAGCTAAAAATTATAACTTGAGTAAACTAAGGGAAACAAGGAAGAAATAGAGCCAAGATAGTGAAGAATTACATTATTAGCCTACATTATTTATTTCTCGTGGAAGTGGCTTTTTTTTATAAAAGATACCAGAGATAAAGCCAGAGAGAGTGCACCCCTACCTCAAAGAGGAGGAGTGTTCTCGCTCCACCAAGCACTACCAGAGGTACTAATTTCCATTGTAGACAAATAAACTATTAAAAAGTCAATTAGAGGCCCAGAACTATCGGCCAAACCAATCCCCAGAAATTACAGACCAGAAGAAACAAAGTAGAGACTTAATGAAAGTGACGAAAACTAGGGAGACCCGCTTTGTCCACTAGCACAGCCCCTCTGGCAGGATGCGGGAGATCCCTGACATTCTTGTATACCTCACTAACGCCTGAGTCACATGTAGCCTTAGCTAAGGCGTTCGCCACCGAATTACCTTCCCTATATATGTGTTTGATGAGGCAATTAAGGTGATGCATCATCTGCATTATTCCCCACCAGTAGGGGAAAACAAACCAATGAGGAATAACCTCTCTATGCACTGCACTGACTAAAGAGGCACAGTCAGATATCACAATTGAAAGAGTGTAACCCCTCTCCATAGCAAGTCTTAACCCATCATGGAGCGCCCTGGCTTTAGCGAGCAAGCTAGTGCCCATTCCATAGTAGAAAGAAAACCCCACCATGAAGTCACCGAATGAATCCCTGACACAACCACCTCCACCTCATTGACCTGGATTGCCTTTAGAAGCACCATCGATATTGAGAAAGTAACCAACCAACGGAGGGCACCACCTAACAATAATGGGGTCTTTAACCTGAACTGCAGGTTGAAGATTAAACTAGTGGAGAGTTTGAGCCTCTCTGTAAGAGATCGGCTGGGGGAATTTGATTCTCTTAATATCTGCAGCCATATGATTCAAGATATGTCTCTGGATCTTCTCCTTGAAGGGAAAAACACCTTCAAAGCGGGAACCACACCTAGCCTTCCAAATTTCCCACATCAACAACATGAATCCATACAAGCTGGCGAAATGAAACGCAGACTGCATGGAGGATGATGATATGAAGCTCCAGCATCGGATGGTCAGTTGGCTGCTAAGGTTAACCTTATGGCCGATCAGAGGCACCATCCAAGACCAGAAGGCGGCAGCAAGGTCACTGTGAATAAACAGATGATTAAGGTCTTCTTGTCCAACATTCCTGCAGCAGACACACTTGGAAACAAGAGGCACACCACAATCAATAATCCTGTTATCTACTTGAACAACCTGATGCATAATTTTCCAAGTGACGATGGTAGCTCTGGGTGAGAAAGTACGGTGCCATATCTTTCTCCAGGCACCTTTGCGGACGCCATGGGAAGCAGCAATAGAGTATGCAGAGGATGAAGTAAATTGACCAGAATTGCTACCCGTCCAGCAACATATGTCCCCTTCACTAGACAAATCAACATGCAGGTCCTCAGTCGGGATGGTGAGGCACTGCCAAAGTGGATGTTGCACATCAAGTTGCATTTCCTTTACACTGATCCACAGCTGATTAATAGCATTGCTAGGAGGAATCAGAAAGTGAATCAGAGGCCTGTCCCCAATCCAAGTATCATGGAGGAAGTCAGTGTCTTCCCCATCACTGACCATCCACCGTGAATGAGAGAGGATGATTTCCTTAGCCTTGAGGAAATTACCCTTGGAGATGCCATAGGGAAAAGGCATGACTACATCCATGAGGTGAGTTTTCAGAAATCGCTGCCTGGCATATGTGACCAAAGAGAAGTCCCATGCATGATGTTCCACAGCTACTTAATAGTAAGAGATAATTGGATGTCTAGCAAACTCCGAAACCCCAAACCTCCCTCCTCTATAGGCTTTTGAAGGTCCGACCAAGCGACCCAATGTCTCTTGTGCACTTCCCCTGGACCGCCCCAAAAGAAGTTAGCACAGAGACGATTTAAATGCTTACATACAAAGATACGGATATTGACAGAAGAAGCTAGATACATTGGCATGCTTCTAAGTTCAGAAGTGATCAAAACTGCACGTCCAGCTTGAGATAGGTGGTGAGTTCGCCATCTTGATAGACGAGTGATGATTTTATCAATAAGAGGCCGGAAGTCCACAGATACAAGCCTGCCCGCCTTGAGAGGAACACCAAGGCAGCTCAACACACCCATATGGTGCCTGTAACCTGTGCGAGCGTATACCCTCTGCACGGTGCTCCTCGGCGCCTTTGAAGACAACATAAAATAGCTTTTCCCAGCATTAATCTTTTGACCAGAGCTGTCCTCATATCTCCTCAAAAAAAGAAGTAAGCTCCTAATATTCCTGTCAGTTGCATTAGTGAAGATGAGTGTATCATCGGCATAATGGAGGTGAGAAACAACAATACCCCCATGCGGCGAATGGAAATATTGTATGCTATGATTCAAATATAGCTCTTTCAAACCTTTGCTCAGCACCTCGGAGCCAATGATGAACAGGAGAGGGGCCAACGGGTCGCCTTGGCGGAGGCCTCTTGTAGATTTGAAGAAACCAGTAAGACTCCCATTGAAAGAGATTGAGAACCAGCAATTAGAAACAAGCATCCCAATATAGGAGATAAATCGATTGCTGAACCCAAACCTCCGCTTGATCGCAAACAAAAAGTCCCATTCCATCCTATCATATGTCTTAGCCATATCTAATTTAAACAGAGCATTATGACCTCGAACCTTCCTATTAAGGTCTGACAAGAGATGGCGGGAGAGGGATACGTTATCTAACAGGAAATGGCCTTTGACAAATGCACATTGTTCTTCCGAAACAACATCCAGCAGAAGAGGCATCAGGCGGGCACACATAATACGCGAGACAATCTTATATGCAAAATTGCGCAAGCTAATGGGGCGGAAATCACTTTAAGAGATAGGTTCCTGAACTCTAGGCACCAGAGTGATAATGGATGATGTAATACCTCTAGGCAAAGGAAACCCAGCAAAGAACCCCTACACCGCCGGCACCACATCAATGGATATGATGTCCCAGCAAGAAGAGAAGAAGATGCCAGAAAAACCATCCGACCCTAGAGTGCTAGAACCCTTAAGCGAGAAAACCGCTGCCTTAACCTCCTCTGAAGAAGGTATAGCACAAAGGGCTTGGTTCTGGGTGTCATTGAGGACCTTCAGAATGCATTGCAACAAATCATCATCAACTGTGTGCGGTTCAGATGAGAGCAAATGTTGGTAGAACTCTACAACCTTACTTTGAAAAACATCATGCGCATAGCACCAATTGTCCGAGCCATCAATCTTCAGTCTGTGGATATAGTTCCTCCTTCTGTTCATTTGCACCACTGCGTGATAAAATGAAGTATTCCTATCCCCATTATCAAACCAATTAATTTTGGATTTTTGACACCAAAATATCTCCTCACGGCGCATAGCGAGTTGAAGCCTGGCATTGGCAGCATTGAGAGCTATTCTATTAGAATCAGTAGGGTCACCATCAAAAGAAGATTGGCACCTGTCCACTTCGTCTTCGGCATCCCGCACATTATGAGAAACATCACCAAAAATGCTTTTGTTCCAAATGCAGAGCTTGGCCTTGGTTTCTTTGAGTTTAAACTGAAGCCGAACGAAGGCATTGGGGTGGGTCACAACTGCACCCTCCCACACACTCCTTACCACCTACAGGAAGTCTTCATGCGATGTCCACATTTCCTGGAAAATAAATCTATTGGGGCCTCTTTCAATAGTAAGAAAAGAGATTACCAAGGGGGCATGATCAGAGGGACCCCTTCTTAGATGATTCACTTGTACATTGGGGAAATTATCTTGCCACTGCCTATTAAAGAGAACTCTATCCAACCGTGCACGAATATTAGCCGAACCTACACGATTATTAGTCTAGGTGTAGGCGGATCCTACAAAGCCAGCATCGAAAAGGGTAGCACCAGCGATGAAAGCATTAAAATCAGACAATGCATCCAAACTATATGGCAGACCTCCAAACTTTTCAGAGGAATGAGAAATACAATTAAAGTCCCCACCAATAATCCATGGGACATTCACAGAAGCTGCAAAGGACCCTAAATCTGCAAATAAATCGCGTATAGCCTCTGGAGAACAAGAGGCACAAACACAAGTGAAATATTTAGAAAAAGAAGACCTCTCCGTATACCTGAGAGTAATATGTTGCTCAGAGGAAGCAATCACCGTGAGGGGAATAGTAGCATGCCAGAAGACCCATATCTTAGAGTCGTCACCATCATTACTTGCAAACATATCCAATTTTAAGAGTCTAGCCACAGAAGATGCTTTAGAGAAGGGTATCTTCGGTTCACTAATAGCCACAAATGCCGGTCGAAGCTTCATTACAAGCCGTCTCAGTGATCTCCTTGATGCCCCATTACCTACTCCTCGAATATTCCATATAATTACGGAATCCATCCTCAAAGTTTGGTTTTACCTACACCCCCATCGGCCGATCGAGCACGTGCTCTAGTAATTACACCTCCCACACCAGGAATAACCAATGAACCATGATCCAAACTATGATGCGGCATAAAGACATTTTCTTTAGCCGCACGGGTGACAGTATCCACGCCATGAGGGTCAAGAGAAGAAGGAGTAGCTTCCTGGCCAATCACATCAAGAAGCATAGGAGCCTCCATAGTACTATTGCCAATCGACTTGTCAACAGGGTCCATATAAGACACCATCCTTTCCTCAATCTGATTCTCCTCTGAGGGATGCAGCCCCATAACAGCAGCAGCTTCATGCAAAGAATCCGACATCAAACTGGTACGTACAAGGTGGTCTCTCATGGCTCCAGCAGCACTGCCTACCTGCAGCGTCCCCTCCACCCCATCTTGCACTTCCATGCCCTCAGCCAGGGCACCCTTGAGTCTTCCAACCTTATCCGCAGAAATGATAGCGACAGCAGGACATGAGGGCGGAACACCACCAGACGAACTGGCCTCATGCACCACCCCTTGTACCACCGTAGCTAGCGCCAAGGAACCCAGAACAGGGTCTGCCCTTAGCGGCTGAGACTCCTTGGCCAGGAAAGGAGGAGATCCACTACTGCCAAAAGTAGGTGCAGCCTGCTCTCCCCTGCCATGAACATCAAGGTCTCTAGCAATAGCAAGACCCCCCTCCTTACCATTAATAACAGGAACCCAGATGCCTTCAGAAGAAAGTTTCCCAGGCACCTCCGACTTGGACTTGGATCTGCATGCTTCTTGATTATGCCCCAACTGTTTTCAGGATGCACAATACTAAGGAACATTAATGTATTTAATTTCTTGCCAAAATCCACAAAAATCAGGTCCCATACCAATCCAGAGTGGATCTGGACGACAATTGAGTAAGTCCAAGTCAACACAAACCCTAGCTGCTTTTGTGTTAACCAGAAACTCAGACGCATGCGCTACTTGATGGATCGGACTGACGTTGGCAGCGATGGACATTAAGAACTTTTTTTGATACAGGTTGACAGGGAGGTTCGGGAAATCAATCCAGATGGGGCAAATAGATGGTTCCTCTTCTGGCCTGAACAAAGGAGTCCACTTAAAGAACCGAAACAACTTCCCTTGCACATAGAGTGCTTCACGTAGGAGAACCAGAGATAATTGTCCTGTGTCTCGAAATGCAGCAAAAGATGTAGGTTATCCCTGGCACTGATCACAAAAGAATCTTTCCACCCACACCTTAAAGCCAGATACGATCTGATCTCCTGAAAAGCCGGATGGCCATAGGCTATTTGAGCGACCACCTCAAACATAAGAGGTTGTAATGAAGCGTCAATCTCTTCCTTTGTGAAGAAACATGCCGGCTCCCCCCTATCGGTGGACGTAGGTTGGTGCACTTCAATATCCACCAGGGGGATCTCCAAGGACGCAGCTGTTGACACCCCTTTTATACCTTCAGGTTGAGTCTTTTTCTTACCTTCATTTATGATATCCCAAATTGTCTATCACTTATCAGGCCATTTTGTGATGGTTTTTGGGCCTATTTTATGGGCATCTTTTCTCCCCGGTTGGACTTGGTCCCGTCACTACAAGAAAAATCGCGGATAGCGACCGACCTAGCGGTCGCTATTCAGTCGTAGATCGGTCGCAAATTTTCATTGCGACCGAATAGATACTATCTAGCGACCGAATATGTCGGTCGCTATATAATAGTCGCTATATAGCGACCGACATAATTCGGTCGCAGTATCAGTCGTTACAAGAGACCGATTATAATCGGTCGCCTGATCGGTCGCTAATTAATTCGGTCTCAATTCGGTCGTTATTCGGTCTCTAATTATGTTGTATTTTTAAAAATAAAATTAACCTATCGGATTTATTCGGTCTCAATTCGGTCGCTAGTCGGTCGCCAAGTATAATTATTTAATAAAAGAAATATAACGTATAGTCGCTATTCGGTCGCAATTCAGTCTCCATGCGGTCGCTAATTCTGCATTATTTTTTTTTTAAAAATTTATTTAAACTGATAAATAAATTACCTGATAAATAACAAATTCATAACATAAATATAAAATCAACTACACAGACAACAATATCGACAAATCTCAAATTCATCACATACAAACACCTGATAAATAACAATTTCATAAAACAATAATAAATCAACTACACGGATCACAATCTCCACGAACCTCAAATTACACACAATTAAAATAAAATCACAAATTAATCATACATCCATAATAATAAAATGACAACATACACAACTAAAATAAAATCACAAATCCTCCACATATGTCTCATCCTGGTCGTCGTCTCGTCCAACATCATCCTGGTCGTCGTCTCGTCCAACATCTCGCGACGGATGATCCTGTATATCATTTAAAAAAATTATAATCAAATCCTTAATAAAGAAATCAAGCATTAACAAGACTTAATAAAGAAATCAAGCATTAACAAGAGTATGCCAATAGTTTAAGCCAGCTCATTTTCATATATATAAATACACACACACAATATAAGTTCAAATTTCATCTTGTATTTTAAAAATGAAGTTTGAGCGCCGAGCTCAAACCGGGCATCCGATTTGGATTCCGTCAGTTCTGACAAGTCACTTTCATCTCCCCGGTCGTATTGGAATGATCGGCACGGCCATCCGACCGGTATTTCGAATTTTAGACCCCCGGACCCGTCCTAACAGTTCATTTGAACTAAGTGTATTTTAAAAATGAAGTTTGAGCGCCGAGCTCAAACCGGGCATCCGATTTGGATTCCGTCAGTTCTGACAAGTCACTTTCATCTCCCCGGTCGTATTGGAATGATCGGCACGGCCATCCGACCGGTATTTCAGATTTTTAGTTTTCATGAAGGTATCTTTCCATTGTCCAACTCTCATGACCACAGCCTGTCAGCCATCACATTGCCATTGTCTACCCGGATTCTCCTGATTCTCCAATAGGTGAGCAACAGGTGATGGGCTAGATGTGATAAGCAGCCCATGTCTTCCATACTTTCACCTGAACCATCCAGCTGCAGTTTACCCACCCTTTCTCATGAGGCCTACATCAACTTGCCACCCAGCGATACATCCTTGGATGCTAATGTGCCAGCATTTCCAACCTGTAAGTCAACTAGGATCTATACATACTCCAGCAAACTTGAAGGATTATGGCTGTCACTGTTCAATGCTAGCCTCCTAAACCATCTCCAGCAGAAAGTACTACACATTCACTATTTACTCATCTTTCTTACCATCATATCAAGTCTGAACATGTGTCTTTCCTTCTCATCTATTTCCTCATGCTAAGAACACACTTCATTCTCGGCCATAGCTGTTAGTTCCACCATGCTGCAGACCTACAGCAGCACAGGACAGGGTGCAAAACTGATCCACCCACCCAATGAGTCCAGGTGTTGTTTCAATTTTTTTCCATTTTTGTCCCAATCGAGCTACTGTAAACTGGGCATGCAGGGGATGGGGTGAGGCTGATCTGGGTGGGAACTGGAAGTGCAGCAGCCATCTGATGAAGATTGGACAGCTGTGCTACTGTGTAGACAGAGACCATTGAGGGCGCTCTCTCTCTCTCTCTCTCTCTCTCAACACACATGCACATACATTTGTGAAGTGCCACTATGTGCTGCCCAGCTACCAGCGCACATCAACAACATTGTCTGATCAAGTCAGTCAAACACAATCGGACATGCTGGATGCCCTCGAGCTCCCAGAAATTCAAGGAGGGGCATGGGAGCTGCTTAATCGAGCATCTCCAGCTGTGCAGATGCCCTCTTGTGTCCTCATGTTTGATGCTTAAATAATAATCATGTCCAGCATGCATGGTCATGTCCACACTTGAAACCTATATATGTATCCCAAATATCATAGACATGATAAGAGAGCCACAATGCCTAGGGTCTGAAATGCGAGGCAACTGAATATCAACCCATCAGACTGGGTCATATGGTTTGCAGTGAGACAAAACAAGCCATAAGAACTAAGATATTAAAAATGCATTATTATCCTCTGTTCAGTATTCTCAAGTTCACTGTGTGACATAGAAAGGAAAAGAGAACCTATTCTTCTGGGCAAATAGGTGCAAGTACAAAATGATGACAATAAGAATGCATAAATAGAAGAATTCAGCAATTTATAACATAAGATGTTTGTCGAATATAATTTTTTCAAAACTGAAAAAATATGGGGAGCAAGCAAACATAATATCTCCCAAACAAAGCATTGAAGGAGCTTAAGAAAGAAAAAGCAATAGAAATCCATCAAAGACCAAAAGATTTCAATGGCATAGTAATTAAACTGAAAAAACACCACAAATGGGACTAAAATATTCAACATTTTTTCAGCACAAATGGGAATAGAAAATCCATGCACCTTTGAGAAAAATGATCCACAAAGTTCAGGGGCTCTATACCACCTTGTTGCTACATAATCCTGCAAAATGAACTCTGATACTAAGGATACCAGGTAATGAAGTATTGTAACAGCAATATATGGTACAGACCTAGAGGAGGTCAGTTAATTCAGGAAAACTTACCGTCCAAAATATGGCAGTGGGCGTATCATTGAAAGCTACTCTTGCAAGGCCAAAGTCACAGATCTTGAGTTTACAGTCAGAATTTGCTAGAATATTTTTTGGCTTGAGATCACGGTGAAATACATTTGCTATGTTGCAATAAAAAAAAAGAAAAAGGAACTATTAGAATAAAATGAAACAACAAAAGAGTTTGGACTTCATAAACCTGTGAGAATGAAGGCTGGACAGTTATGCAGTTGGACAACTGGTCAATGATGGCAGACATGATCAATTACATGCACTCTGGGAGACGTTACTCATCAAATTTTAAAGAGAAAAGAGCACGAGAGCTGAAAGTAGGGAGTACATTATAAAAGTGGAAGCAGATATACCTGTGTGTATGTATTTCAATCCCCGAAGCAGTTGATAGAGGAAAAACTGATAGTGTTCAGGAGTAAGGTCATCATTAGCCTTGATAACTTGATGTAAATCAGCTTCCATTAATTCAAAAACAACATAGATATCCTTGAATTCCCTTCGTGAAGGAGGAAGAAGGATGTGCTTGATTTCAACTATATCAGGATGTCGGAGAAGTCTGAGAAGCTTAATTTCACGAAGTATTCGTGTCGCATCAGAAACGTGTTCAAAGATGTCATTTATCTTCTTAATTGCAACTTTCTCCCCAGTATGTGTGTCCAGTGCAGAGCAAACAACTCCATAGCTCCCCTTGCCTATCACTTCTTCGATTTTATACCTACTACCCTCACCATACTCGGTGAAAAAATCAATTTCTGATGGCTTCCGATGGCATTGGGAGGGTGAGACGATTCCGGTGGTGCAGCACAAAGGGGAGTTGGTGGGGGGTTTCCAGAGGTGGAGGGGGACGGGAAGGGGAGGGGAGGCAGAGGGGGACACGGGAAGGGGAGGAAGGGAGGAGACCGTCGGAGGCAGAGGGGGAGGCGGAGTGGGACGGGAAGGGGAGGGGGATCAGAGGGGTCAGGCCGGAGGGGGAGGGGCATGGGGATGGGAAGGAGATCTGAGGGGGACGGGGGCGCAGGCCGCAGGGGGGAGGGGAGGGGAGCAAGCCGGCGACGGGGCCGCAGGGGGGAGGGGAGTAGGCCGGCGGGGGAGGGGAGCAGGCCGGTGACGGAGGGGGAAGGGAGAGAGAGAGAGAGAGAGAGAGAGAGAGAGAGAGAGAGAGAGAGAGGTACCTGCGGAGGGCGACGACGGCAGGGCGAGCGGCGACGGCGACTCGACGCGAGCGGCGCGGCGACGGGCTCCGGCGGAGGGGGGCTCGGGCGGGAGGCAGCACGGGGAGGGGGGCTCCGGCGGAGGAGGGGGGCTCGGGCGGGAGGGCTCGGGCGGGGGGGGGGCTCCGGCGGAGGGGGCTCGGGCGGGAGCGGGGAGGGGGGCTAGGGCGGAGAGGGGGCCGCAGGGGAAGGGGGCTCGGGAGGGGGGGCTCGGGCGGGAGGGGGGGGGCTCGGGCGGGAGGGCTCGGGCGGGCGGGGGTCGTAGTAGGAAGTATAACGGCATCAGCGACCGACTGGAGACCGAAGTTAATTCGGTCGCAATAATAGCGACCGATTAGCGACCGATATACATGCGGTCGCTGAAATGGTCTCGGTTATGCGACCGATTATTTCGGTCTCCGAATTGGTCTCTATTTGGGACCGACTAGCGACCGATTAAATCGGTCGCTAATTCGGTCGCTATAGCCACTTTTTCTTGTAGTGCGTGTTTTCTCGAGTTTGGACCTAATGGAACTTGATTTAGCTAAGTCTTTGGGCTGAGTATGCATATTTATCTCTTATTCCCTTTTCAATCGACCACCTTAATAACGGTCTAGCGATTGGCCGTTTCATGACGGTGGCGGTCTATTGAACAACCCTTTTTTCTAACATGCGTCGACTTGTCTCTTTTTTGCGTCGACCTATCTTTTCACGCGTCGATCGGTGTTTTTGTAAACGGTCTCCCGATGGACCGTCCCATAAAAGCGACGGTCTGTCAAGGACCGTTTCTACTTGGCGGGAATCCCAGTTTGACTTGGTCTTTGGATAAATGAGCATATTTATCTTATTTTTTATTTTCTAAATGGCCAGGAGATTAGCGGTCAGCCGATGGGCCTCTTAGCATCCTGGGCGGTCTATCGGTGGCCCATTTCTATCAACTGAGATTCCTGGGTAGACGGGTGGTTTCTCCTTCTATATGTGGTCAAGATGGTTACTTGATCCACAGATTTCTCGACGGATTTTGAGCCAAATTGGGTGCCGTTTGATCCCATTGGCAGCTGGGAGTTTTATCTTCATTTTATTCAAAATAATCCAAGTCTAATTCCCGCTCAAAAGCCCTCCATTCGAGCTAGGGTTTCAAGGGTCTATAAATAGAACCCTTAGCTCATGGCTAGGGGGGGGGGGAGATTTCAGAGTTCACGTCGAAGTGTCGTCGCTTTCCAGAGTGAAATCCAGTCAGGGAGAATAGCTTTCTACGTCCTCTAAGCCTTTGGTCCAGGGAGTAGTTGCTTTTGTCACGTTTTTTGGTCATAGTTTAAGTCGCTTTTCGGTCACATTTTTAGTCATTTCATCACCATTCTCCTTTATTTTTCTTCACGTTTTTCACTGGCATTCTAGCATATTCACACCCTCCTATTATTTTCCACGCCCCATAGGGGTTAAAAACCCAAAACACCCAGGTATTTCCCCTTTTAATTATGCATTCTATTCATCGTTCCCGTTTATAGATATTGCACTTCCATAAACTAGTTGGGTCATCTTCTGTTGTTATTTGTGTTGTCTTGCAGGTCAGCATGTATCTTAATACGTGGCCCATCCCTCCTGGCCTGCCGGAAGGGGTGGAGGATCAAGTTCCCGGCTCAAGTTCTGGAAGCTTTTGCGATCTACCTCCAACCGTCTACCAGAGATAGCGATCTCTCTCAGACCGTCTTTCCTCTGTTTGCGGCCGATTGAAGACCGTCCAGGTTATACACCCAGGCCTTCTTTCGGCGTTCTGCTTCAGTGCTGGTAGCGGTCTATCGTCCGTTCGTTTTCACCGTTCAGCGGTCATCAGAAGACCGCCTTCACCCTGCACTAGCGCTATCTTGGTTTGGCGAGTGTCCTCATCTCCTTTTTTTCCAAGGTACGTAGTGCGCCTCTCCTCGCACTATTCATCTTGGTGGCGATCACGATCGGATAGTGTGCGTGGGTGATTGATTTCATTGTGTTGTTTATTTCTTTCTATGATCCATTTAGTGTCACATTAATTATATCCACCCACTCACACACCCACACATCTTTCCTTAGATTTAGAAAAAGATATCTACATCCTATTTTTTTGGCCATCACGGTGGGACCCCTTATGCCCATCGTGCTTCTGACATTGTTGGCCTACTCTTCTGTACTTGTTTGAGTCAGTTTTAGTCTCCTCGGATTTGTCGTTTCATTTCCTGTCATTTTCTGTTCTCTGGATTGGTTGCGGTCCTCTATGGGCCGTTTCTGCTATCCAGCGTCGGTCAATAGACCGCTTTATTCTGCCTCATGTACGTCCATCCCCTTAGTTCCTGTTGGTTGCGTTTTGTGTGTCTGTTACTTGTTACGGTCCTATCAGGGCCATTTTTATGCAGGTGACGGTCTTTCATCAGACCGCGTCTTCCACTCAGGTGCGTGTTTGTGATCCCTATTATTGTTCAGTTTAGCTTCTGTGTCTTGTTTTTTTACTGCTCCTTGGCATATTGCGGTCTTCCCAGGACCGTTTCCCTCCCTGTGCGGTCTCCCAACGGACCGTTATTTCATCACACTACACCCCGAGATTCATACTCGTGCTCTATTTTTCATCATCTCACTACTTGTTTTTGGTGCTATTTGTCTCCCCCTAGTTATCATTCATGTTTATACTATTGTTGCCATATTTGTAGCATTGTTTGGTCATTGCTTGTTTGTTTTAGGCTAGAATTTGCATGCACTCCGGTGCACATAGGGTCATACACTTTTATCATACCTACCTTGGTAGGAGATCCTCTCGCCTCCATATTCCTTGGAGTCGACTAGGTGATCCTATCCGGGACCTCCGTAAGCCCCCGTGAGCCATGGATTCCCACACGGACGCCGGGCAGGTTGTACCTTTGCCACCCCATGTTTAGGTTGCATCCGTGAGAGAGAGTGTACACATAGAATCAACCAAGTCTCCAAATCCACCCCTGTTTAGCAATCCTATTTTGGAGAGAACTTTGATATAATTCAAATCATTAAGGTTCCAAAAAGGAGAAACAAGTTAAAAATTTTCGTGCATCATTGTAACTTAATTGACCTTGGTTGCCTCTTATCTCCTCTCTTGTTTGTGCATCTTGTTAGTCATCACATTGTGCTTATTGTTTGTTGTTGTCATCTTTGTGTTAGGTACCACGTTGCATGTGGAGTTGTTTTCCGTTTATAGGATCTTCTCCTAGGGGTAGTCCTTTCTTCATTTCCTACTTCAACCCACTGTTCGATTCTACCATGTCATCCTATGACTTTTCCCAGTCCCGTGAGGACTCCCTTCCTCAAGGCTTCTTAGAGGACCCACCTAGGGTCATTGTTAAGGGGTCCGCCCCTCCATTGTCTGCTGTCATTGAAGGTGGTCAACCCTCCATTTCAAACCTTCCTACCCAAGGTTCCGTCGGTCATATCCTTCAGATGATGGCCCAGCTGGATCCTGCCCAGCTCCAGGTCATTTATCAAACTTTACAGGGGTCCAATGCCCCACCTCCTTCTATTTCACAGGGCCATGTTGCTACCTCCGCTTCCCAGCCCATGGTTAATGGGCCCGAGGCTTCGTCTGCTGCTCCCATTGACCTAACCCCGGTCCAACCTAGGGTTCTTCATTTCTCAAATTTAGAGGCGGGCTAGTCCTCTAACTCAGCCCATCAGATTCTGGACAAAGGGAAGGCTGGGCTCCTTCCATCTTCTCAGGTTGACCCTTATGGGTCCATTCCACCAGTGCCGCAGGCCCTCGTGGGCCCGGTTGATCTTCTACGCCCTCAGACTGGGGCTGCCCACTTGACCTACGAGCGTATGGGTCCTTCCTTGGCCCAATATCCTTCTTATGGGCTTCCCTCTACACCCACCTATCCTTCAGCCCCTCACATCAGGTCCGCTCCTTCTATTTTTCCTCCTCCGTCCGGAGAGAGGGAACTCCTCAACAAGTGGGCTGCCATGCAGCAACAGATTGACCTCCTTCAGAAGTGGGTCAGACAACAGTCCCTGGCTGACGTCCCCATTCCCAGCTTCCACAATATTCGTTTCCCTCCTCAGTCAGAGCTCCCCATGTACTGAAAGTACGATAGGAATGGTAACCCGTACATCAATGTGAGGGACTTTCTATGTGAGTCGGCGCAGTTCTAGTATGATGATCGCCTCATGGCGTATTTCTTCCGCCACTCGTTAGACGGGGTCGCCCAAGAGTGGTTTTATGCGTTGCCCTTGGAGGACGCAAAGAGCTTTAAGGTTGTGAAGGAAAAATTCATTCAGAGATTTCAGCACCGGGCCGGCGCGGAATATTCATTCACTGATCTAGTGGCCGAGAAGATGAAGGTTGATGAAGATTTTGCCACTTACGCTGATAGATGGAGGCAGATGGCTGCCCGTGTGCCCGGCCATATTCCGGAGGAAGAAAATGTCAAGCTCCTAATTTCTAATGCCACCCCTACCTTCAGGAACATCTTGGCCATGAACGACATTGCTAGCATGGTTCATCCAGACCCAATTTAAAGATTCCCCCATTCACACCCTCTTTGAACCCCAGAAGCCCAAGTACACCAAAAAGCCCCAAGGGCCAGTCACCGAGGGGTTCCAAACAAACGAGCAGGTGCAAGCCGTCAATTTCCCATCCACCAACCAGTCCGTTCCAACCCGTTTCCAGCAACCTCCTCGCAACCCTCAATTTCCCACTCCACAAAACACCCAACCATCCTTCCCGGCTCCCCAGCAGCCGCAGCAGCCACCTCAGTACCATAATGTCTCTCCACCTAATGGCTATGCACCCCCGCGTTCGGGTCCTAAGAGAGCCCAGTACCCTCCCTTGCCTGAAACCCTTCCAGATATCTTCACCGCCCTCATCTCCGTTGGGGCTCTGCAACTTCCTCCGGAATGGCCAAATTGGAACCCGGCTGTTGACCAGTCTAAATACTGTGTTTTTATTGCACCCCGGATAAAAATGATAAGGAAATAGATTTTTTTCCCAAGTAAGTAAAACCTTAAATAACTCTATGAGAAGGCCAAACGAAAAGGTAGAATACCCAATGAGGGCCATTATATAAATATGTAACAATTAAAGTCATCATTCGTATTGGGGCTTCCTGTTCCAAAAAGACTATTCACCTAAAATAGGGTCTTTAATTATACATGGGCGTCAATTTCTCAAGCCACAGGGCTACAACCCACGGTATGAAAGCCCACAGTATACATATATTTCTCTTTACCAACCAATCACATGCATATACATATACAATAACACCTTTTAATACCCAGCATGGCACAAAATAGGAAACACACCTATAGAATAATACATCTTAATATCCAACATGGCACTGAATATGAGACACACCCAGCATGGCTCGGAATAGGATCAATGGGCAGGAGGAAATAGCGCCCCTGACCTGGGTGCTATTCCCAATGGGGTGCCCTAACCCCAGGCACCATTTCCTTGTTGGCAATATATATATATGATATATATATGTAAGAACCAAAGGATGTAACGCCCACATGCATGGGCACTATTTCCCTAAACAGAGACTACATGGGAGGGCGCCATTTCTTTGCGAGTAACATGCCAAACCGAATGCCATTATGTCATCCTTCCAAAAGTAAACATGAAGAGCCCCTTTTTACTGGCAACGTACCCTTTTACCTGACAACCGATTGAAGCATTAATTGCTTCTTTTTCCCTGGCAATGGACCCTCATGTTTTTCCTTCCCTATAATTATACCCAACCTTCTAAGGTTAGAAGGTGATTGTCGACATCTGGTTCATCTCCACCTGCAAAAGAAGGCCTTTATAGGAACGCACGTGAGGGGGGGGAAACTTCATCTTACGTTCTTCTTCCTGCTGCTGGAACCTTGCAGGAAGGGCTTAGTCTTTTATTATCTCTTCATCTCTTCTACGTATTCACGATAAAAAGGTAGGTGTTCTCAAGATCTGGCTTAACTAGTAGTTAATATAGGTTAACATGCATGCTAGTTAAAACTTTCATAGCCACAATCTGGTCACCTGAGTCAGGGGTATATCAAAAGACTTAGTGGGAAGGTTAGTGTGAATGTGTCACATAGACATTTTAAAGAGAGGAAAAAGATTGAAAATGGAAATAAGGAGAAATGTGCTAAAATATGAGGGACATGAAGGAAAGGAGGATGAGCATGAGATGCTCTATAGAGGGTGATCGCCAGAGGGGTTACCTCAAAAATACAAAGATGATCGCATGTATCTTATATGAAGCGGGTGAGATTGCAAGTTCTTCCTTCCTCCTTCTACCGGCCGGCCGATGAAGGGGATTTATAGCTTGATTACCCTTGCTAGAAAACACACAAAATAAACAAAGATGTGGATTAGCCAAAGATGTGTAGTATCAATGCTATAGAAATATAGAATCAATCAAATTGGGCGTGAACACACCTTGTGTGTTTTGGTTTAAACCCCTTAAGAAGTAGTAACAAGGTATGGGATTATGTGAATGCAATGATATGCAAAGTAAACAAATGAATGACGTGCTGAGAAGATCTCTAGCAAAGAGCTAGAAGGAGGCGTAGAATGATATACTAATAACTAACAGACTAAAAGATTAAAGAGGGAAACTCCCTGCTACTGTGTGTGCAGCAGTAGAGGGAGGAAGAAAGCAAGTAGCGGCTGCTGCAGGATGAAGAAACGTCGCTGTGGGAGGAGAACGTTTGATGAAGAAGACCACTGCCCGGAGAAGAACGTTTGATGAAGAAGACCACTTAATGAAGAACCTGCAAAATAAAACCCTCCTCTCTCTCTATTCCACAGGTAAAAACTCTCTTATTCTTCTTCCTGTTCTCTCGTTCACCCCCGCGCGTGAGAGATTCAAGGGTTATTTATAAGCCCAAAACTCCTTGTTTCAATAGGATTAAAACAAGGAAATCAACCCTTGAACAAGGATCCTCCTTCCCAATCAAACACAATGTGTAAAATGGGGAAATGATGATTACTAGAAGGTAGCAGGCAAAATGGTGACGGAAGTGAAAATGATGACATTGATAGGGGCGTTAATTTAAATGACGACTTCCACATAGTCGTTAATTCCTGGATTTAATTATAGAAATAAAGGACTTTCCTTATTTAAAATTGACAAATGACGCCATTTTAACTAGGCGTCAAATAATCAACGCCCCCCAGGCGGGCGTCAATTCTTTGAATTTTATTTTCTTTAGGATTCGTAAAATTCAGGAAACAACACCTGTTTGAACAGTCATTTTTTTGTGAGATCACGACCCTCATCAAGTCGTCAGTTAAATGACGCCCTTCCTCCAAGCGTTAATTATCATTATTAAAAAAATGCCAAGAAATTACAATTATTATGGAAAAATTATCAAATAATTAGAAAAACTTCATATTAAGCCCATATTGAAGTCCGCTTTGGGGCGTCATGTGGTGACATGAGATTTACTCATTGCAGCATCAATTTTGCCGTGTCTACAGCTACCCCGCCTTGGCATCTGCTTTGCAAGGGAGCGAGACGGAATGAAGCGAAAGTGCAATGAGCGAAATGAAGTAGGAACGAATTGATAAGTAGATGCCAAGGTGTGATGTGACACGCCTCCGACACTAGGCGTTGAAAATATTTCCATGATTCTGGATGAAACAACCTCGGATGATTACAAGAAAGCAACGATCGACTGGATGAATGAACTAAATAAACAAATTGTGCGCGGGGGCACAGAAGGAAAGACACCATTGGAGAGCAGTTACCAGCCAATGTGGACGTGCTACAACCAAGGTGGGTTTGTAGGAAAATAAAGTGATTTGAGATAAAGATCCAGCAAACAAATGCTTTCAAGGAACCAGTCTGAGCGGCTTCAAGGAGATCATAGTACTCAATTTGGAATGGAATATCTCACGTCAACTCAATTAAGAGCGAGCAGTCTTCATTATTCGCATAATATGAGGATTTTCATCATGAAAGCTCAAAGTCCTACATGATGCATGCTGGGCTAAAAGAAAAATTAAAACTAAAAAAAATAAAAAATAATCAAGGATAATATTATTAAACCATCCAGACTTGGTCAGGAATCCATATCTCTTAGCTAACACTAAGCTGAAGCCCGTTTGTCCACGCATCAACTCAGAAAGTGGAACCGTCGTCCCAAACCTTAAATGACTCAACGGCCTATCAGTGTGATCAAGACTTCCCTGGAACAATCACTATTTTTGATGAAGGGGAACTCAAATTCCAAGTTCATCAGAACCACAAGGTCCTTGATATGCTATAATAGAGTAGATACTATATAGTAAAAAATGCATATAAGAGAAAATACAAGGAATGTAATGATGTTACTAGATTCGAGTGCCTCGAGACCTGCATGACTTGTGCTTCTCTGTGCTCCAAAAATTATTAGCTCCTCAAAAGCTCAGTAAAGCTCAAAATATGATCATAAGTGCATAATGCAATCAACTTCATAAAGATATAATTGCACTTAAGTTCATGAATAATCGTAATGCTGTAAAGTAATTCAAAAGTGTAAGCTCAAGAAATGATGACTCTGCATAGAGACGTTAGAATGATAAATGACGACGGCCAAGGGGGTGTTAATTATGATCACCATTCGATTTGGAATCGGACTGCAAATGACGCCCGTACTCAAGGCGCTGGATAAATGACGACACGAGTAATGTCGCTAATTAATGAAATGACGCCAGTTTATATGTCGTCAATTAACTAAAAACACCGACGTTCCTGTTCGGAAACAAAACTCCAACGAGTGAACCTCCTCAAGCTCAAACTGTGATTCTTCTAAACGACTGTCAGTGTTTTAAATGTTATAAAAGGCAACCCATTTGTCTGCTAAAACATCAAGGTGACTGAGAGCTGTAACCAAGAACAGCAAAGAACCGAAGAATTAACAGAGAACAGGGCACCGCAAGGATTTTCTTCAAACCGGAAGAAAAAGACGGAGAAGATGATGCTGCAGAAGCCCTCAAAGAAGCCTAGGATGGGGTTTCCTAGGATATCTGAAGTTGCTGGGCACATTAGCGGGAGAATAACTATGGGCCAAGTAAGTATTGATCTTATTTTAAGCTTTTTATTTCATTCTTCTTTTCTCTCTTCTTCCAAAAATTATGATCACATGCATATTCTTTTCTCTTTCATTTTTACCAGGACTACCCAAATGTACCGGGACCAAGGAGGTTCTTGAAGATCAAGTGACTCCCCTTACTCCTCTCTAAGCTGTCTTTAGACATGAGATCTTTTCTTAGTAGATGGCACCTACTTGGCCTTGTAACCCATGCTACCCACTATGATGATATCCACCTAGATTGGACCTCCATAGGAGCACTTATAGAATTATGGCATCCCAACACTCATACTTTCCTCTTTCCTACCTTTGAAGCCACTATTGTCCTAGAAGAAGTAGAGATGCTCTTTGGGTTAAGAAAGATGAAGCAAGGAGAAGAGTCAAAGATGGCTAGTATGATTAAACCAATAAATTCTCATGACATGCTTACTAGCCTCATACCAAGCCCAAATCTAGTGAACCAAATTAAAGCCCATAAAGGAATCAACCTTTTAAAGTTAGCCTCATGGGTATACAAGAATATGGATAAAGCCCAAGAGGATGAGGATTTGTTGGAGAGAGTAATGAAAGGCTTCGTTATATGCATGGTAGGAGCTCTACTCTTCCCTTCAATGGAAGACCACCTAGAGGAATGCCACTTGAGTGCCATAGCTAACATTTGGGAAGGAAAAAGGATCGGTCCAACGGTGCTAGCCAACCTATACAATGGACTCACCTCGGCTTCCTTGGGACGGCCTCTCTATGGGTCAATGCTACTTATCTCTTGTTGGGTGGACCTCCACCTAAAGTTTGATCCATGCCAAGAAACCCAATCGGCCTCAAAAATCTTTTCTAAGAGCCCTCTCCGGTATATGACGGATTCTTTAGGCTTATGTGAGAGGGCGACAAATCGGGTGCCAATGCTAAAGAAGTGAAGTGATTGGAGGAACTACTTCAAGACCATGCCAAAGGACGGCTTCACTTGCACTCCAGGGTTCCTCAAGACCCAAGAGCTTCACTCAAGACTCTCCTCCGGCATCGAGCTACGACTAATCGGCGGGACCGACTTCATCCTCTATAACGCTCACCAGTGCCTTCAACAACTTGGTCTACCTCGACACACTTTTGAAGAAGCTTCTCACCTTCCACCACTCAAGTGAAGGGAACTAGGCACAAGTGGGGATCAAGAAGAAGTCAAGACAATCATGGCTCAATGGAAGGTTGGACTACTTCATAGGTCCAAAACACATGTTGAAGGGGAAGAAGACAATTGCAAATCCTATGTAATAGCACTTAGGAAGATAAGGCCCATGGTGACTCATTGAATGTAACAATGATTTTCTTTCATGAAATAAAAGAATCTTTTCTTATTTGAGCCAAACTAACATGTTATATGATCTTATCTTCCAATTCAATGTGATTCTATCTGATAAAACTGAGCTTCGGTTTTTTTTTTTACTGAGAAGCGCCTTCTATAATGGCATCATTTCCTTAAACAGCGCCCGCCAACACGTCGTCAATATCTATTAATCAATGTCCCTAAAAATGAATAAAACCCACAATTGACGCCCTCGCAAACTGGCGTTAATTAATCCGCGCCCCAGATTAAGGCGTTTATTGCTTAAAATTTTAAAATCTTTTCGAAATATCCCCTTCAATTTTTTACAAATAACGCCTTGACCAACGTCGTTCCTTAACGAACTAACGCCTCCTCTAGTGACGTCAATTCTTAATCATAATCATGACTTTCAATCACATCAATCAAATTCCTATTAATGCGTCTGACAAAGGTGCAAGTTCCCATGCAAAGGTAAATGATGCCTATCCTCGGGTCGTCAGATCCTGAAACCACGCCTTGACCGAGACCGTCAATTAATAGAGTGACGACATCCCTCAAGGCGTCAATTCATTTCGACCGTTAAACCCTATTTCCCTCTTCTCTTCTCCTTCCTTCATCTACTTTCCCTCTTCTGCAACCAAACCCTAACCGAGCCCCCATTTCTCTTCCATCTCCCATCTCTCTTCTCTGCTCTCATTTCTACCCATGGCGGGTGGCGCACACAAGCGTCAACGTGTCTCTGCCCCCGAGGTCGTGGACTTGGGCGACGACGAGCACGCCGTGGAGGAGTAGGCTCCTCCAGCGGCGGTCGAAGACGCTCCGGCGTTAGAGCACGGTGGAGAGGAAGAAGCCAACACAGAAGAAGGAGGAGGAGATGATGGAGAAGAAGAAGATGGCGAAGATGAAGAAGAAGATGGTGATGAGGATGATGACGATGATGAAGAAGATGAGAGCGAGGAGGAAGAAGATGAAGAAGGAGAAGAAAGAGAGGAAGGGGAAGAGACACCGGCGGTGGCCCCTCGACCACGACGACCACGGCAGCCTCGACAGCCCCGTCAGCCACGGCAACCTCTCCGTGGGGGACTCCTAGCACCAGAACAAAGCAAGGTAGGTGCCCCTACCCTAGCTCTTTCATTTTATTTTCTTTTATTTTATTCATCAATTTTCCATAGCCCTCGGTGAAGGGAAGAAATGTTGAACCTGTGACATTGTAAAATTACACCCCCGTGGGTGCCGTCAATTCAAACAACACCCCACCTCAGGTCGTCAATTAAAATTGCTTTTTTCTATTTTCTGAAAATGATTAATCCATGAAACTACGCCCTACAGCATGTCGTCATTTTAAAATCATGATGTTTAATTTTCATCTGCTGTTATTTTCCATGCCATTTTTGATTTTTGATACATCTTCCTGTTTTTATTTCCACTTCATATACCGTTTATTTTAAATCACCGTAGAAAACAACGCCTCCCACCGGGGCATTAATTCAACATACAACGGCCACAGTGGTGGTCGTCAATTAAAAAATCCATAATGGTAATTGATGGGACAGAAAATAATCCTCAAAACAGCGTCCCCCACAGGGGCATCACTTAAACAAACAACGACCCAGGGTTGGTCATCAATTCAAATCATTAATTAAATCACCAAAAACACATTCTGAAATAGCGCCCCCCACAGGGGCGTCAATTAAATAATCAACGACCGATGATAGGTCGTCAATTCAAATAGAGAACAAACAACAAATGAATAACCACGAAACTCATATCAAATTGCTCTTTTGTTGGCATGGTTTGATGAGGACTAGGATCTCCTTGGTCCAGGTCCGAGCTGCCTACTACGGGCTCCCAGATTTTCAGAGGGCTAGGGTAGAGGCTATGGGGTTCGGACCCTTCCTTAGCATAGAGCCTATGAGACCCGACCTACCCTTGATCTAGGTTCTTAGGGAGAGATGGGATAGGACTAGCTGAGCATTTCTGATGCCGTGGGGTCACATGGTTCCCAGCTTGGAGGATGTTGCTAGGATCACCGGGTTGAGGGTGGATTGCGAGGCTGTGAGCGAGATCACCCTACCCGACTATAGCGAGTTGACACAGAGGCTGCTAGGGTTAGAGATGATAGCAAGGACACCTAGCGAGTGTAGGACCATCTACCGCACCGACCTTACCATTGCTATGGGGTTGGGTGATTCTAGACAGAGGTCAAGGGAGTCTCTAGAGCAGTTCTCGCAGAGGTTGATTGGGGGAGCTAGGGCCATCTTTTGCCAGGACCCGGCTGAGAGAGAGAGAGCATATCGAGATTTGAGGAGATTCCTTTTCCTGATGCTCGGGAGGCTATTGCTCGGGACGAAGGGCGACATCATCAACTGCCAATTCCTAGGGATCCTCGAGGACTTGGATAGCGTCGATAGATACGCTTGGGGAGCTGCTCTGCTAGTGCACTTGATGGACGACCTGTCCACATGGACAGGTCGAGAGACGACGGTAAGTGGCTTCTCACCTTTCCTTCAGGTATGCATTTTTTCATTTTTTTCATTTTTCCCTTTTTCTCTTTTAGTGCATGTGAATGCTTTACTAATGCAATGGATGGATATAGGTGTGGAGCCACCTGTACATGCCGATGGGGTGTGCCGACCCCCGACCTGGAGATGAGGGATCTTTCCCACTGGCGCGATGCTGGTTGCCACTAGTGACCGGAGCGCCACTCGCCTACGAGTTGCGAGTTCTACGATGAGAGTTCCGCGACTACCCCGCCTCACTAGTATGCATACTAAACATGATGCAAATCTTTTAATTCCCTATTTTATGAAATATGATGAAATGACATGATAGGATGATATGCATGTTTGTGAATGCAGGTGGTGTGGAGACCCTACGAGGGCATGACCGACGAGGGCCAACCCTGGGTCGTAGCGGGCCGACCTCACTTCGGGCATGAGCTTTGGGTTCATTGCCTAAACGAGATTGAGCCGCTATGGCTTAGGCTGGTGATGAGGACCCTCGGCCTACACCAGGAGTGGGTCGAGGTAGGAGAGCCCCGAGGGATAGGAAAGAAGACCCGCGGTCGCACGAAGGCGACCGACTGGAGAGTAAGGTACCCTGACCAGTATGCTGACTGGTAGCACGGCGGGACCCGAGTCACTTCCCAGGCGACAGACAGCTCCGAGTACCTCCGACGCTACTGGGAGGTTTACACCGGTCAACCCCAGATGAGGGTCCATATGCATGCACTTTCTTTTTTCCTTTTATGCAAAGTTATATGCTTATTATGCAACTGATATGTCTGATGAATGCAGGATGCATGGGACATAGCGGCGATGGACATGAAGGTTCACCTTTCACAGTCTAGAGGCCCAGCTGGCCGCCACACGGGCAGACCTACAGACCCTGGTGAGTGTTTAATTATCTATATGCAAATGATTTCCTGAATTATTAATGATTAGCCACTGACAATCACAATGAATGCAGTGTGCCCAGTAGGGAGCAGTAGTGAGAGAGACCGGAGGAGCCTCCAGCTCGAGAGGGCCTAGTGCAGAGACGACTGCACTAGCAGAGCAGCTTACTGGAGCAGTGGCTCGGGCCGAGGCAGTAGAGCGTGACCTCGCCACATGGGTAAGTTCAAACTCAAATTCAAAATGCACTCGATTACATTTCATTATGTGTGTTCATGAAGATTTGTGTTTTACAGACCGAGGAGCTCCGAGCCTCGCTCACCTGCATCAAGGCAGGACAGCTCGCGATGGCTACCCAGGTGAGTTAATAACAATCTGTTTTAGTTATTTTATGAAATTGAATTAAATGTGGAACTGATGATTTGTTTAATTGATTGCATACCATAGAGTTACAAGTGACGCTTACCCAGGCTGCACTAGCCGGGACGGAGCTGGCCATTCGCGAGCAGCGAGTCGCGGAGCTCGAGAGGGCCTTGAGGCGGTGAGAGGAGCTACCTCAGGACGTGGCAGAGCTGAGGGTTGCCCTCGACATGGAGCGTAGGGAGCGTACCCGAGAGAGAGAGGAGCGCACGGCGGAGACGACCCTTGACCAGGAGCAGCACTTGGCGGAGCAGACCCGTGATCGGAAGCAGCAGGTGGCACGCGAGCGAGTGCTCGCAGACTTGAGGACTCAGCTAGCAGTCACTCAGGAGTGGCTACGAGCGACAGAGGAGCGCCTCCAGCGAGGCCGGGACTGGGCGCGTGCTGCGGGGTACGTGTTTACTAGTTCTACTTTTGTGGCGGGTTCCTCTCTTCGGCAGAGGAGCGAGGCAGAGAAGCAGGCTCATGCTCCAGCTACTTCTCGGGGGTCCATGCCCCCTCCCCATGCGCCTCATCGGGACGACGATGGTGAGGTAGAGAGTAGGAGAGAGGAGGGTGGAGGCGAGAGTTGAGAGAGAGACTTACTTGTACTCCTCCACCTTCACACTTGTACTCAGATATTCATTGATATATGTATATATATATATATATATATATATATATATATATATATATATATATATATATATATATATATATATATATATATATATATATACATGAGATTTTTGTTGAGTTACCTGAGCCTCGAGCACTTGTGTACCTGCCTTTGCTTTCGCTTTCTTTCCTTTTGCCCTTCTTCATTATCGTTCGTTCTTGCCCTGTTGTTCACACTTAAACAAACAGATTAATCCATCTGTTCGGCTTGGCCCCTTGCTCAAAAAGGAAGGGGTTGTCACTTCTTTGACCTTGTTGATGGGTTAAGGGGCCAAGCCTCTAATTAATAAAGGCGGATAACAGAAATATATAAGGAAATGCAGCATGCAAGCAAGCAGATGCGAACTTAAAATAAAAGATGCCCACACAAAATGCAATCAAGCATATGAGATGGAAAGCAGTAGGCTTAATTTTTGTTCTTCTTCATTTTCTCCTTCTTCTCTTTTTTTTTCTTTTTAAAAAATGAAGCCCTCGCACACAGGCGTTGATTATAATAAATCAATTTTTTTGAATTTTTATTAAAATAACGACATTGACAAAGCCGTGAATTTATTAAGTGATGCCCCCTAAGCGGGCGTGAATTAAAAAAATATTTTTTTATTTTCTTCTTTATTTGAAAATGACGACGTAGAAACTATCGCTATTTACTGAAATGACGCCCTAAAGTGGGGCGTTAATTATAAAAACATTTTTTTGGGCTTTTGTTTGAGGCTGAGTATAGTGTAAGGGTCTTAAACCTTACACAATCACCATCTTAAATTCATTAATCTTTCTTGTATGATTTAACATCCGGTCAAGGTGTTTATTGACTTATGCTTTTACTCATATTCTCTTGCGGCCCATCCTTCTTAGTCGGTCTTGGCCATCCTTTGAGCTTATAACCTACCATGGAGGGAGAAGGGAAGAATAAATTGAGGAAGCTCACGGGAGGTTTCCAAGAACGGGGAAACTTTCATCCCCTGCCCTAATGCCCGTTGGGGTTCGGTCTTCGACTTAGGGAAAATTTGTTGCTCTTTCTGCCCTTATTTCTACATGCTTACGACCAGGGTTTTCCCTGCGGGGACTTTGCCCTCTTGACATGCTTTTTGTTGGTTTTCCTTCTTTTTATTTGCAAACATATAAAGACCTAATTGTACTTGGGCTTTAAGCATTTTGTTCCCTTTTGGGCCCTGACTTTCACCTACTAGGGCGGCGGGCAGGTTTGATTAGCATTCCTTGACTCGTACTACCTCTCGTGAGCCGAAGAGAAGAGAATAGGTAAAGTTTTTTACACTCTTAGTTTGGTTCTGACTTTCCACGAATTCCGGGCCGCTTGATTTTAAGAGTAAAGCGTGTAGTGTGTGCGGGAATTGACCCCAAGGTTAAACCATCAAGACTGAATAATGAATTAAGGATCTTGATTTTTCAGGCTTGTGGCCTATGCACTATGCCAGCCTACAATTTTTATCATCTTTTTTTTTCTTTTTCTTTTCCTTTTCTCCTTTTTTTCTTTTTTCTTTCTTCTTTCTTCTTTTTTTATTATTTTTCTTTTTTCTTTTTTTAAAATTTTTTCTTTTCGAAGACTTAAGGGTAGTACTTCTTCAAGTAAAGTCCATTCAAGGGGTGGGTTAGCTCTTCCCCTTCAGCGTTAATTAGCTTATAAGCGTTGCCAGGATAAACATTTTTTATAACATAGGGCCCTTCCCAATTAAGTTGGAGCTTTGACCGGGGTCCACCGAGTTTTACAAAGATTCTTTTAATTACCATTTCACTAATTTTAAATTTTCTCTCAATCACTTTCTTTTGGTAAAAACGTGAAAGCCTATTTTGGTAAATATGCGCATGCTCGGCGGCGGCCAAACGCTTCTCATCTAGGAGTTCCAATTGAGCAAGGAGAGATTCGCGATGCTCATCAATGGGGAGCTCCTTGTCCAATTGTACTCGTAGAGAAGGGATGAGAATCTCATAAGGGACTACCGCCTCAATTCCATAAGTACGGGGGAAAGGGGTTTGCCAAGTAGGAGTGCGAATGGAAGTTAAATAGGCCCAAAGAGCTTCAACCAATTTTTCTAGCCAATCCGTAAATTTATTAGCTTCACACGTTTTCTTGATAATTTTAATCAGCGTTTTATTAGTTACCTCCGCTTGGCCATTGCCCTGTGGATAATAAGGAGATGAATGATGCAATGCAATGTTATACCTGTTGCAGACATCTTGAAGCTCTTGAGAGATGAATTGCGGTCCATTGTCGGTGACGATGGTACTTGGGATGCCGAACCTTGCGATGATGTTCTTCATTATAAATTTGCAGACGGTTGATGCTTTTATCTCCGCGTATGCTTCCGCTTCCGCCCACTTTGTGAAGTACTCCGTGGCCGTCAGTATAAATGATTTTGACTTTGTGAGGAGGTTCGAATCACCAAGAGGTCCAATGATATCGAAAGCCCACATGGAGAAAGGCCATGGGGAAGACATAGGATGGAGTGAAGAAGCTGAAAAATGAATTTTATCGGCGTGCAGTTGGCACTTAACACACCTTCGAACATAGATAGAGCAATCCTCTTCTAGAGTGGGCCAATAGAAGCCGAGCCTAAGGATTTTTTCAGCTAGCATCTGGCTATTCACATGACCACCACATACTCCCGAATGTGCCTCTTCCACAACCTTCCAAGATTCGTCATCATCCAAGCACCTTAATAAAACTCCGGTGAGACCTCTTCTATAGAGCACACCTCCAACTAAAGTGTATCGCTGAGCAACTCTTCGAATGGCTTTCTTCTCTTCGGCCGTAGCCTCCTCAGGATAGGATTGATCCTAGCAATACTTAGCAATTTCATAATACCACGGCTTTTCCTCATCGTCCAATTCTTCATCTAAATCCTTCAACATGATCTTCTTATTCTCAATGATTCCTCATTGCTTAACCTTTTTAAGCACCTCCTCCTTAATATTAAGAAAATCTGGATCCTTGATAGCTGGAGTGAGACACTTGTGAACAATAACGGAATAGAAATCTCTTTTGGGGAGGAAAACCAAAGAAGAAGCAAGAGAAGCAAGAGCATCGGCTAGAATATTCTGATCGCGAGGAACATGGGCAAAGATTAATTTGGTGAAAAGCTTGGCATAAGCAGAAGTTAGTTCTTGATAGGGTTTGAGTTTAGGATTGAGTGTGCGACACTTGGTGAGCACTTGGCGAAGAATAAGCTGACTATCACCTACAATCCGCAATTGGGTAACACCGAATTGGTGAGCGGCCTCTAGTCCGGCTAGAAGAGCCTCGTACTCAGCTATATTATTTGTAACTAGAAATGCAAGCTGAGAGGCGAGTGGAATAGTGATACCCTCTGGTGATAGAAGAATAATGCCAATCCCTTTCCCTTTTGAATTCAATGCTCCATCAAAATGTAACATCCACATCGAATCGGGCTGATTGACGGACATTAGTTCCTCATCTGGAAACTCTGAGCGAACAGGGTCGAATCTGGGGAGAGGGTGGTGAGCGAGGTGTTCTGCTATGGCATAGCCTTTAATCACTTTTTGCTGAATGTAAATGATATCAAATTGAGAAAGGAAGCTTTGCCATTGTGCTAATCGGTCGGTGAGGGCGGATTTTTCAAGAAGGAACTTGATTGGATTCATACGAGCGATGAGATGAACCTCGTGAGCTAAAAAATAATACTTAAGTTTATGAACTACCTTGACTAAAGTAGCACAAGTCCTCTCCATGGCTCAGTACTTCTGCTCACAGGAGTTGAGAAGCTTGGACAAGTAGTAGGCTGCTCTTTCCTTTCCTTCTTCATCCTCCTGGGCAACAACAGCACCTACTGAGTCATCCAGAACAGAAATATAAAGAACAAGCGGTTTGCCTAGAACTGGCGTCCTCAGGACAGAAGGATTTGAGAGATAATCCTTCAATCTGTCAAAGGCTGCCTGACACTTGTCATCCCAAATAAATTTCACTCCCGACTTAGTAAGCTCATAGAACGGCCTACATCTTTGTGAATGCTGGGAGACAAATCTGCGAATAAATTGCAACCTCCCGATCAATCCTCGAACTTCTTTCAAATTCTTGGGAGGAGGCATTTATCTAATTACCTTTGCCTTGTTGGGATCAATCTCGATACCCCTCTTACTTACGATGAATCCAAGCAACTTTCCTGATGAAACACCAAATACGCACTTCTTGGGATTCATCTTGAGCTTATATTCTCGTGATCTCTGTAAGACTTTGGCTAGAACCCCGGGATGCTCAATCCTTGTCCTTGATTTTACTACCAGGTCATCCACATACACCTCTATAAAAATGTGGATCATGTCAGGAAAAATAGCCATCATGGCCCTTTGATAGGTGGCTCCAGCATTCTTGAGTCCGAAGGGCATGACCACATAACAATAAGTTCCCCATGGTGTAGTGAATGAGGTTTTCTCCTGATCTTCCTGAGCCAAGCAAATTTGATTATATCTTGAAAAGCCATCCATAAAGGAGAGAGTCTCGTATCCTGCCGTATTGTCAATCAAAACATCAATATGAGGGAGGGGGAAGTCATCTTTAGGACACGCGCGGTTGAGGTCCCGAAAGTCTATGCAAATCTTGACCTTTCCGTCTTTCTTCATGATTGGGACAATGTTTGCCACCCAATTAGGATAGAGGGTGACTCTAATGAATCTAGCCTTATGAAGCTTATAGACCTCTTCTTTCATTTTTCATGCCATGTTAGGGTGGAAACGTCTCAATCGTTGATTGACCAGGATGGACCATGGCTTAAGTGTAAGTCGATGTTCAACAAGCGCAGGGTCTAGTCCAGGCATATCTTCATAACTCCACGCGAACGTGTCCTTATATTCTCGAAGAACTAAAATAAGTGCCTCTTCTTCAGAGGGCGGCAAATTCTTGCTAATGAGGACGATCCTAGGGTCTTCCTTGGTACCCAGATTTATTTCTTTGGTAGGCTCTTCTACTGAGGCTGACGGCTCGTCGAATCTTCTCATGCCACTAGCAAAAGCATCAGCCTCGTCCTCATATTCTTCGTACTCTTCATCCCCCTCTTCAATAGGGTCTTCATCATTCATAATCTCATAAACACCAAAACCCTCATTAAAAGCACATGTATCTTCGTATTCTATTTCTGGCAGGATAGTCAGATTCTCTACAAATTTGGGGATGGCTAGACAAGCTTGGCATCTGATAGCTAGCTCTCTAAGAAATCTATGGGAAATCTGCTTACCCTTGGATTTTCTAATAGCTACCCCTGGACTCTTAGAACTAGGCGAATAAGAACAGCTAGCCTGACCACTAGAACCTGACGAAGAGAAAGAAGGAGGGGAATAGGATGGCAAACTGGACGACCTACCCTGACCCAAAGGAGGAGGGGTAGAAGCCAAAGACGCAATGGATATAGGAGGGGATACAAGAGGAGCCTCCTTGTTGGAGGAGAAATAAAGGTCCACTAACGAACCTTGGGAGAGCGGCCCTTGGATCGGGGCATACTCCGAAGCAAGATAGGAGGTCTCCTCAACAAACATGGAAGATTGGATAGTTGGAATTTTGGCATTTTTTTTCATTTTCAATAATGAAGCAATGAGAGGAAGGAATAGGAGACGATGCTGAAATCGAAAGATTTGAAAAAGATTGGCCAATTAACTACCCGCGCAGGGGCGTGATGGATAGTTTATAAAATTGCTCGAGAAGCAGGGGAGGAATTGGAGGAGAAGATTGAAGTGAATCTGGAGACAAAGTTATCAGGACCGCGGGCGGTCTAGGGATATCTGGGGAAAACAATTTGGAGCACTAGAAAGTGATAAGTGAAGGGTGCATGGAATTGAGAGAAAAGAGGCCGGCCCACAGCCTATCCACGTTAAAGCCTTCTTCATACGGCACATCCGGCTCCCCGGTATCTGTGTAGTTGCTTAACAGCTACCTTTTGTGAGTGATTACTGCTGGCTTTTCAATCAGCTCATGAATCAACGGCGGCCATTCCGGATCAGTCGGCATAAACAATCGGCTCAGAGCAATGGTAATATCATTCATATCGAACCATCTGTACCAGTCACATTCGGGGTCATCCATCTTTCTTCTTTTATCTGGCCGTAAGGGCTCCAGGGCCTTGTATGTAGCCAATGGGGCTATGTGGCGAGCAAACTACTGTGCATGTACATCTTGACAGTCCAGTATGGAAGTAACTAGCGTGGTTTGCTCATCATTATGAGTGCCCCCTTTCACAAAGTGTGTTTACAGGGTCCATGTAAGAGGCTGCCGGTCTGTTTTAAGAGTGGAAGTCATGACGGCCCATGGCCCTTGTTCTTCATTGCTTGGCCCTTTGTACCCTAGGCCACCCCGGGGAATCATCTTTTGGTGCCTAACAGGTTTGACTCTACCTTGGAGATTAATGCCCAGGCCTTTATTAGTCTTATACCCCATTTTCATTAAAATGTTCCATCCAGGTGTGTTTATCAAACCCTTTTTATTCTTGCCTTTGGATGGCTGTGGTGACATTTGCGTAGTAGGAGGGGTTGAAGGAGACGGCTTTGCCAAGTCTTGCCGCAGATCGGCAACATCCAAGATCGACAATATGGGTGTATTAGCCGGCCACATTGAAGGAACTGAGGTAGCTGAATGTATGTCATGAATTGGCAAAATGGGCATGCTGGTAACTTTGATAATGCGCCCTTTATGTGGAAATTTTATGCATTGATGGTTCGTGCAGGGCACAGCGTCAAGTTCCTGAATGTAAGGATGGCCCAAGATGCCGTTGAATGTTGGGTCCATGTCTAGAATATGAAAATCCACTGTGACTGAAACTGGACCCAAACCAACTTTTAAAGTGATAATCCCTCGAGGCGACTTCTTTGTATTGTCGTAGGCTATGATAGTGATTGTAGATGGCCAGATCTGACTCTCCGGAAAGCTACACATTTTCAAAGTACTTGGTGGCAAACCATTAATTGATGCCCCAGTATCAACCAAACATTGCTTCACTGCCACTTTGTTGATGTCAATAGTAATGCATAATGCATATTTTCGGGCCGGCTTCGGGGCCAATTCATGTTCATAAAAAGTGATGGCCGGTTGATTGCTGGCTGGACTTAAAACTGCAGTGACTTGTTCAACTGGGATATCTTCATTTACCATTACTTTCTGCAGATATTGCTTCAGGGCCAGCTGATGTGTGGTGGATCTTCTAATCAATTCTAGAATAGATATTCGGGCCAGTGATTGGTCCAAATGCTTCAATAGATCATACTCTGTGCCTGGTACAGACTCTTGTTCTTGTTCTCCTTGCTCTTGTACCGGCTCTTGCTCCCACTGGGGAAACACTCGGTGGAACATCCGTCCACTACGGAGCACCATTATTTTCGGCGCCTCTGTCGTGTCTGGAGTAGGTAAAGGGGTAGAGGAGGTAGAGGGAACAGTGGAAGGCGTGTTGGATGCTGGGGCAGGGTTGGTAGGATGTGGGGTTCTTATAAGGGGCCTCGCCGGTTGAGGGTCATCGGAAGGTGGAGGTGGAGGCCGGGTGACAAGGAGGGGTCTCGAAAGCATGGTGGTGGTAGGCAGGGTAGGTTGTGGTGAAACATGGGGGAAGACGATTGCCGGCGAGGGGTGGATAAGGAGGGGTCTATTTAGTGGGGGGTTTTGAGGTGAAGGAGAATTTATAGGTTGGCGTAAAAGAAGGGGCCGTGAAGGAGTAGGGTCAGAGTTAAGTGATCGTATGAGGGGACATGGCGGGTGGGAGGAGGGTGCGGGTTGAAGTCTTCTTATCAATTGTGGTGGTTGTTGACTTTGGTTAATAACCCCAGCAGAGGCGTGATCTTCATGCCAACCCTACCCTCTCTCCACTTCATGGTTTAAGGTGACAGGGTTTACCTGTTGGTTTTGAACCGGGTGCTCTGGTAGCAGATTATTAAAAATCCCCATACTTGGCTGGGGTGTAGGAGCTTGCTGTTGTTGTGGAGGAGGTACTACTGGTTGCTGAGGAGGGTGCTGAGCCTGTGGTTGCCGAGGAGGCCTTCGTGCCTTTAAAGTAGCGGTGAATCTCCTCATCTCGTCCCAATCAATATCACCTTGATCATTCATATCATATATGTAATCCTTGAAGTGAAAACAATGGTCGATGTTGTGCCCTGGCTGCCGATGAAAAACATAATACCGAGAAGTGTCTATATTAGCCGGCCACACCATCCTTTCTTTAGGCAAAGTGAGCGCATTGGCAGCCATGAGGGCGTTGAAGATATCTGGTAGACTTTCCGGTAACGGAGGGTATTGGGCCCTTCGGGGACCCAATGGTCTTCTTGGTTGTTGCGGTGCATAATTGGCTGGCGGGGGTACCTGGTGGTATTGTGGGGGTTGATTTTGCGGTGGGAAGTGAGGTTGTTGTTGCTGTTGGGGAGGAAGAGGCCAGAAGGTTGGAGGAGGATTGTCGTTTGGCTGGTGAACTTGGTTTTGGAAGGTAGGCTATTGTGATCTTTGGTTCGGAGGGTGGCGGAAAGGTGTGGAGTTGCCAAACGCGCTCACCTGCTCATTAATAACAGTGCCTTCGGTAGTGGCGCCAGTATTGCCGACATTGACGTTCTTCCTCATCATCTTCGGTCTTGGTTCAAACATGCCCATAATGGGTGAATATTTCATCTGTGTCTGTATGTATCTTGCTCTTTCATAAAGCTCTTCCATGGTGCTCAACTTATTCATGGCTAGAATATGACGGAATTGCGGAGTGGAGTTTGATATAATCATCTTCACTTGCTCTGTTTCCGACAGTGTGTCTTTCAGTCTTTCGGCCATGGCTCTCCACCTATCAGTAAATAAAATGAAGTCCTCCTCGGGCTTCATCTTTTCGGCAACCAAATCAGTAATAGATAGTGAGGGACCCACACGGTCCTTGTACTTCTGCAAAAATTTTCGTTGGACTACATCAAAATCACCGGCATCAGCCGGCTCCAGGGAGTAAAATCATTCTAGTGCCGGACCATCTAAAGACCGTCTAAAGAGATAAGCCAAAGAAGTCTTGTTATCATGCCAGAATGATGCCTCATATAATAAGTCTTTCAAATGGATGTATGGATTACCCGTTCCATTGTACCGCCAGAAATTTGGCATCTCAGATGGGGGTAAGTGAAAGATTGGCAGAGTGGGAAGAGTAACTTCGGGAGCGGCCTTGGGTGCAGTGACCTTCTTGAGCTGCTCCTCCATACTAGCAATCTTTTGGAGGAGTATAGTGTGGTTATCAGACTTGGCTGGGGCCAGACAAGAAGAGCATTGGTTCGGCATAGGCCTTCTCAAGAATTGAGGAACAGGAGGTTGTTGAGGCCTAGCAGCAGAGTGACTTGCCGGTTGGGCCGGCGTAGTCATACCAGGAGTTGGTGGGCGCGAGGGCACCCTAGGTGCGATCGCCTGGTCGTTGGGAGAGTTAACAGAGTGGCCACCCACGGCCTGGGGAGGGTTGGAAGATGAAGGGACAGATTTTCCTTTTAAGGCGGCTTGGACCGCCTGGCGTTTGGAATCATCCAGTTGAGTGAGAGCTTTGAGAAAATCATTGAAGTTGAAAGAAGGGGAGGTGTCCCCAGAAGTATTTTGGGTGGTAGGTTGGGCCTGTGAAGAAGGCTCCACCTCCTGATAAGTAGTATCCACCATGTGGACCTGAGGGTAGTGAGTGGGAGAGGGAGCATAGTTTCCCTCGTAGTAGACGGAATCCTGAGAGGGAACCTCATAAAACGGGTCGGACTGACCCTCCTCGTAACCATCGTAGGTATACCCGTAGTTGGCCATGTTGATAATTTTACCTGAACGGAGTTTCTTGCTTAAGGAGAGAAATAAATTCTTGATAATCAAGTATAATCAAGAGATAATCACCCAATCAAATAAGATATACACTCAAGTTGTGATGAACCCAAAGTTTTAAGGTTTTCCTTAGAGATTTAGATGAGTTTTATAATAAATTCTCTCCTGTGAACGTGGGTCCTGGTTGAAAGTTTGGATATAATCTCTGGGTTTAACTAGGTTCTTTCTTACTCTTCACCAATGTATGGGTCAACTATACTCCGGGTGCTTCAATGGTACAACATGCCCAACGTCCGTGAGGGAATCCACGGGTGCGGGCACTTACGGAGGCTTGGTTTAGGAATTTCCGGTCCAATGAGACGGAATGCTCAAAGGAGGGTCTTTCCTTCACCAAGAGGGGGTGAGATCCTAAGTGTGTAGAGAGAGGTGGTCTCTCAATCAAATGCCCTAAGATGTAGTCTAATGCAGGCAAATCAAGCAGATGATGATCAGATAGACAGTAATAGCAATCAACATGTGAATGAAGAGCAATAACCATGGTTCTGTGGGCACAGAACAAAATGACGACCTCACTGAGGTCGCTATATCAATAAGCAGCGACTGAGTCTCAGTCGCTAATCACTGTGAATAGTGTAAGTAGAAAATAGCCGAGACGAAATAGCGCCTTAGGGTGAGGCGTTAAATGAGGATGTAACGCCTCTATGAAGGGGCGTCAAATGGCAGTAAACAGTGCATGGAATAATGAATAAATAAAAATGATCCAGATAACGCCTTTGGGTAAGGCGCTATATCAGTGAAAGACGCCTTTGTGGGGGGCGTCAAAATGCAGTCAACAAACTGTGGCAATAGTGAGCGAGAAAAAAAATGCCTTGGTGTGAGGCGTTAAATGTGAAAATGACGTCTCTGTGAGGGGCGTTGAAATGCAGTAAACAGTAATCAGGGAAATGGCCAAAATCAATAGTAGTCAAAGAAACTGATGCCTTGGTGTGAGGCATTAAATGTGAAAATGCCACCTCTGAGAGGGGCGTGGATTATAAAAAAATGCAAAAAATAAATGGAAACAACGCCTGTTTGAATAGTCTCTGTATGTAGAAATGACGGCGGAATGAAGGGCGCTATTCAGTTCTAGAGAACCGAAGGCCCTGATAACTGACAGAAATCAATTTTTCTTTCTAAAAAAAAGCTATGAATACTTCAAAAATTGGCTAATCCAGTGGGGGGTGTGCACATGATGCATAAGGGGAGTGTACTACGTGGAGCACGAAGGAGGGGCACGCGAGGGTGTCAAAGGGAGGGGCACGCGAGGGCGCCAATGGGAGGGGCATACGAGGGCTCCAAAGAGAGGGGTAATCAAACTAAAAATAAAAAGTGTCCCACCATGATCGCCAATTTGTGAATGTGTCACATAGATATTTTAAAGAGAGGAAAAAGATTTAAAATGGAAATAGGGAGAAATGTGTTAAAATATGAGGGATATGAAGGAAAGGAGGATGAACATGAGATGCTCTATGGAGGGTGATCGCCAGAGGGGTTACCTCCAAAATACAAAGATGATTGCATGTACCTTGTATGAAGCGGGTGAGATTGCAAGTTCTTCCTTCCTCCTTCTACCGGCCGGCCGATGAAGGGGGTTTATAGCTTGATTACCCTTGCAAGAAAATACACAAAATAAACAAAGATGTGGATTAGCCAAAGATGTGTAGTATCAATGTTCTAGAAATATAGAATCAATCAAATTGGGCGTGAACACACCTTGTGCGTTTTGGTTTAAACCCCTTAAGAAGGAGTAACAAGGTATGGGATTATATGAATGCAATGATATGCAAAGTAAACAAACGAATGACGTGCTGAGAAGATCTCCAGCAAAGAGCTAGAAGAAGGAGGCATAGGATGATATACTAATAACTAACAGACTAAAAGATTAAAGAGGGAAACTCCCTGCTGTTGGGTTCGGTGCAGTATTCAGAGGGGGGGTGAATGAATATAGCCCTTTAAAAAATCTTTCGCCCAATTAAAATATGATGCTCACTAGAATTACTAGTTCGCAAACTAGACAAGCTTAAATGCTAATGGGCAGATGCGGAACTGAACAAACACACATTAAGATCACTAGAGTGCTAACAAGATAGATTTAGACAAAGTATAGTTCAACTAGAATTTCGCTCTCTTAACAAATTAAAGCACTCTAAGAAGACTAATTAACTCTTCTGCTCAACCAGAAGCCAAACACCTGGAGCGCCCCTATGCATTCATCTAGCGGAAGCAAACCATAAGCAATCAAACCACAATGCAAGAGGGGTTTTTAGGTGGTTCGGTCCTGCAGACCTACATCCACCCCACACTCAAACCGAGTGTGGATTCCGCTGACTCACAGCTTGAACAGCTGGGCATCATAGCTTGCCTTACAACCGTTGGGCAACACAGCTTGCCGTCCGAGGAATCCTCCTCGCCCCGCTGAGCAACACAGCTTGCTGTCCAGTGGACTCCTCCACTGCAAACCGCTGGGCAATATAGCTTAGCCGTCCAGAGGCAGCACCTCTGCAATCCGCTGACTAACAGCTTGACAAAGGAAGTTCAAAAGAAAACAAAAGATGGGAGTAAACAGCATCGGAAAGCTGTAAGCACTAAGCACAGAATATGGCTCTTAAAGAGCTGACTGGAGTGGATCTGATCCAACTTCTAGCAAGAACAGATCTCCCTCGATCTCACTCTCTTTCTTCACTCTCTCTCTCTTCTCAACTCCTTCACGTCTGCTTCTCTCCTCTTTTCTTTCTCTTCACACTCTGCTCGAGCTCTCTATCTCTCACTTTTTGTCTTCTACTTCTTCTCTCTTTCTTTTCTTCTTCTTCTGCTGGATCGTGGAAGCTCTCTCTCCTTTTTCTCTTATTCTTCTCTCAGCTTCTGCTCCCTGGCTTCGATCACAATCGGCCTCCATCTGAAGACGAAGGTTCCATTATATACCAGTAGCAGCAGCAGCAGCAGGGCGCGTGTGGCTTCCACAGTTCCCGCCCTAAGAATTCGGACCACGTGGCAGCATCAGCAGGCTGTCAGTACACGTGTCCTCATCTGGGCACTCTCCTTATCCTCGGATCACGTGCCCAACACAGTACGCTCAACAACTGGAGTTAGATGGCATCAACCCACTTGCTCCAAGGAGTTGACACAGCCTTCAGAGATACTTTATCAGCAAAGCTCAAGTCTGCTGCGTTGACGCTTCCAACCCGCAGCGTTGACGCATCAGAGTAATCCAGTAAGCTTCTTTCTTGATTGATTGAACTACAGCGTCCACGCCACTTGATCAAGGCGTTGACGCATTGGTGTCCAGTGATCAATGTCTTCAGTATATAAGTGTGCTGCGTCGACGCTACTAGCCCATAGCGTTGATGCAGTGGTGTTCCAGCAGCTAATACTTTAGCTTGTTTGCTTGCTGCGTGGACGCTACCAGGCCGTGGCGTTGACGCATTGCAGTATTCCAGTGAGCTATGGACTCTGCCTCATTAACTACTGCGTCGACGCTGCTGTAGCATGGAGTTGAAGCAGCCAGGTGAAGCTCTGAAATCCTCTTCAACTGAAGCGTGGACGCATTGAACTCTCAGCGTCGACCCTGTTCTTCATTGGTGTCATCATCTGAAGATAGTGTATAGACTTTAGAACTGGTGCACGATGTACATACTTCATGATACTCGTCCAATGTATATACTTAGCTGAACAAGACACACAATGTATAGACTTGCAGCCATGAACAAATGCAATGTATAGACTTTTCAATCGACAGGTAGACAATGTATATACTTGCTCAACCTGAATCAATGTCTAGACTTCAGCTCAAGGCCAGTGTATAGACTTCAAGCTTCAGAAACGAATGTACAGACTTCACTTAAGAAACGTATGGAAAGACCCCAGTGTATAGACTTTGCCTTGAACGAAGGTCAGTGATGAGTGTATAGACTTTCACGATGTGTAGACTTGGATACGTGAAAGCTACAGTGAAAACACTTGACCAAAGCAAGGGCAAATCGAGTGTACAGACTCTGAGGTTCAAAGCCAACGGCTGTACAGACTTAGAATATTAAGACTGATGTACAGACTTCATGCGTTGACGCTGTACACTTGAGAATGCTCACAGCGTTGACGCAGCATGAGACGCTCGGATGTATAGACATGGAGACTTAGCCTATGCATAAGACGCTAAGTGAGACGGTCTAATGTATGGACTTAGTCTTCACAGCGAATGCAGGCAGTGTACACGCTTGTGTCCACTTGAGACGCTGAAGGAGACGGTCCAATGTATGGACATCAACTCATGCGACCAAAGCATCAATGCAATGTGCAGACTTCGCCTGAGACAATGCATGACTGTATAGACTTGTGTTCTCAACGAAACACAAACACAACACAATGTATAGACTATGCTGAGTGTCTAGACTTGTGAGATGCATAGAACACACAAAGGCTGTATAGACTTGGAAACCAATGCACACGGCTGACAGACATGAAGTGAACATGAATGAACATGATGTACAGACTTTGGACTCCAAGGGTGATGTATGGACTTTCATATGAAAGGCTGTATAGGCTTGAGCACAGAAGCTCTGTACATACTTGATCAAACAAGGTCCAGTGTATAGACTTGGTGGACTGACTCCAATGTACAGACTTGCACAAGCGAGCTACAGTGACAACGTTTAGACTTCACGCTGTACAGACTTTCCAAAGATGCAGACTCTGTATAGACTCCAACTCAACCATGCATAATGTAGTCTGATGTGTAGACTTTTGAAGGCGAATGCAGTGTACAGACTTTGCCAAGCAATGTACACACTTGTAGAGTTGACGCTATATGAAACATGGACAGTGTACAGACTTTACCCACTGTGTGGACTTCATGCAATGCAAACGAATGTGTAGACTTCACTATGTAAATGGCTGTACAGACTTAGTCAAATGCATGAGACGCTTACTGAGACGCTGGACTCTGTGACAGACCAGTGAGTTGATGCAATGATCCCATGCGTCAACGCATCATGCAATACGCATGCAAACTCATGAATACAATGCTGTATATCTGACACAGTCTTATGCAATCATATCAGCAGCCATACTCAAAACACATATTCAAAACACAATATCATAATGCACTGACTGTGTTGCAATCATCAAAATAAATCAGCATGCTATCATCAAAACGCAATAACATTTTCTTCATCAAAATACAATATCAAGTGCACTCACTATCTTGCTATCATCAAAACCAAATAGCATTGCTATCATAAAAGCAACATAGCACATGCTTGTGCCAAAGATGCACAACATTCTCCCCCTTTTTGATGATGGCAACACAATGTGACAGTGAGTCACACACAAAATTTCTCCCCCTTTGACATAATCAAAAAGAAAGGGAATGGTTTGAGAGACACAATGCAGCACACAAAGACACTTATGACAATGAAACATCACTCCCCCTATCAGCATGCAAGATTAACTACTCTCCCCTAGATGCAAAGAAACCATAACTCCCCCTGAAGCACAGGAATGGATTCAGGTTATCCAATAAATCAATCTGAATTCTGCCTTTACAAAGAATCTGAATTCTGGTGAAAAGACCACATAATCAGAACTTATTGCAGAACAAGATGGAAGATTCCAACAGTGTGGAGAGTAAAGTGATTTGTGATAGAAGGGCAATAATAGACAACAATCATCACAAGACATCTCAATGAATGATCAGACTGAAGCTAATCAGGCTATCTGGAAAATCTGATCATGAGGGATTTTAATGCATACATCACTTCAATAAGTCTTAAAAGATGTAGACTTTTCTATCATAGTGGGTTATGAAGTGGCAACTTAACCAATCTGATTTAATTTTGATGTATACCAAATTCGACAAATTAAACTCAATACTCATATATGAATCCAAGTTTTAATAAAGGTGAACCAAATATTCAGAGAACACCCAAAATCAATCATCTTTTATCTTACACATATGATCTCAATAGCACCTTTGAAAGATACACAGATTAGTACAGAAGTTAAACACTTTTCAAGAACATGAGTTGACAGATTTTTCAAGATAATTTCATTTGAAGCACATTATATTTTTCTTGAGCAATTTAAGTTGATCAACACCTTTTTACATGAGGCACGACAAGTCTTAGTTGAAGTGACCCAGTTACTCAGTGTGATAACTGTCATTGCCTCTCACTTTGAGAGCAGAGTTAGCAATATGAGTGTCTTTTTACATGAGAAGACACCTTTATCAGAGGCCAGACTCCCCAGCTACTCAACACAGATAAGCTATTGCTCCGTCAGGTTTTGTTTCACTAAATTTTTATCAGAGATAACTGTGGCACCTCATGACATGAGTTGCTTTATTTCATTGATAAAGAACTCAGTTTCTCAGAGACCGAGTCATTGCTCTGAATTCACAATTTCTTCATTTAGTCAACATTTTCAAATTAATGTTTAACAACAGTACACACTATATGCATCTTAGCCAAAGAAGCCCTGAATTCAAATTTTTAGATATCTGATGAGAGAGTCAAAGGTTTACATGAAACATGTGGTTAAAGTTTATTAAACCTTATCATTCAGATATTTTTAATTCATTTAATTACAAATCTGAGAATACATTAATCTTATATCAGTCTGATTCAGTGATAATTCTTAAACCTATATGATAGAAATTTCTACAATGCTCTCAGACTAAATTGCATGACATGCAGCTTTAAGTTCCTCAGATCAGAAAAATAAGTTTAGCTGACCAACAAATCAATAGTAGAGCCAATTCAGTCACACCAGCTGAGAAGAGTGTGAAAGGTGAGTATAGGCTGGAATATAGACAGATAGTATCATGAAGGGAGTTGAAGGAAACTTTTCTTTAACAGCTCAACAAATAGAAGGTAGAATCCTTTTTCAAGGGAGAGAAATATGACATCAGATGAGAGTTGATCAATTTTTAGGCAAGAAGTGTTCAAGATGTGACAAACAAAACACCAATTCTAAGTGCTCCCCCTGTCTAGATGCAATTAAATTTCTTTTCAGGTTTTTCAACTCCACTACACTTCATATGCAACATTAGTCAAACTCCCGCTAACAAAGTGCATGAAATACAATTAATGAACTGCTCATGATTTTAGAATATGCTCAAGAAGAATAAATGCTTTTTTTAATCAGAGAGAGAATTTATCAAATGCATCATTTTCATTTCAAAGTTTTCATCATATGTTGCAAAGCAGCCCTATTCTGCATTGAAAAATATGCAGTCTACGACAATGGGCAAATGACAGTCATGCAAATGATGTATGCAAGTACTAGACACATGCATTGACTGTATGCACTAACTGACCCGTTCAAGCTCAGTCCAAGTATGTAATCAAGCATGCAATGCATTGACACCAGACATATGCATTGACTCTAAAAATGATTGTGCAGAGCATCTATCAGCCTATTTATTCAGTGCAATAATCAGTGAGAGAAGAGCATCAGATATATGCAAGGTAAAACTCAGTGGCTGAGTCTGGAATGCAGACTGATCAGCTAGACATGAAGAGATCATCAACAATCAATCAAGCAAATCAATATGAAACTCACAATTTTCATGCTCACAATTTCAGATAATGGAATTTAAGCATAGAGTTTTGGAACTGACCTGAATTGTGCTATCATGGGGTTTTCATCCTTGAGTGCCTTGGTTAACCCCTTTTATTTCTCCCACCAAGGCACACCTGCAACATATCAATCAATATGATCTTGCAGGGACCCAAGAAGTCTTGGGTCATAAATTACCCCTATCAGGTGTTCTAAATAATTTCTTAGCAATATTGTCATCAAATTCCATTAGTTTACACTCAAACATTGAATGTCCAGTTTTTCCACAATAATAACATGAAGCCACAGAATTTTTATTTTTATTCTTCATGTTAGCAGAAACATGATGCCCATGTGCATGCATATGAGTATGAAAATTATATGTATGAGCATGAGTATTTCTTTTATTGACTTGAAAATTTTTCTTTCCATGCTCAGCCAGCCGACAGTTGGCAGCTTTGTGGCCTAGCTTACCACATTCAAAACATGCAAAGTTTTACTTTTTATCTCTCAAGTTATTTCTAGCAGAATTATAGAAAGCAGGGAATTTGACAGATTTAGAGTTTAATCTATTTCCCTGAGCATGCCAGCAATCTTTGACTGCATGCCCATGCTTACCACATTCAAAGCATTTAAGATGCTTTCTTCTTGATTCATTTTTACCCCAATGATTTCCTGACCAGCACTCATTAGCCTTATGCCCAGGCTTGTTGCAAGTGAAACAAATGATATGCTGATTGAATTTGAGTTTGTTTCTTTTGTACTCATGATGATTTGGGGTGTATCTGGCATGCATTCTGTCACCAGATTTCAAGGCATAGCACAAATTCATTAAATGACCATACCTACCACAATAATAGCATGAAGCATCAGATTTCCTAGGGGCATGGTTTATATCAGATGAATTAATGTTGTGCCTCTTCGGCACAAGCATGTGCTATGTTGCTTTTATGATAGCAATGCTATTTGGTTTTGATGATAGCAAGACAGTGAGTGCACTTGATATTGTATTTTGATGAAGAAAATGTTATTGTGTTTTGATGATAGCAAGCTGATTTGTTTTGATGATTGCAACACAGCTAGTGCATTATGATATTGTGTTTTGAATATGTGTTTTGAGTATGGCTGCTGATATGATTGCATAAGACTGTGTCTGATATACATCATTGTATTCATGAGTTTGCATGCGTATTGCATGATGCGTTGACGAATGGGATCATTGCGTCAACTCACTGGTCTGTCACAGAGTCCAGCGTCTCAGTAAGCGTCTTATGCATTTGACTAAGTCTGTACAGCCATTTACATAGTGAAGTCTACACATTCGTTTGCATTGCATGAAGTCCACACAGTGGGTAAAGTCTGTACACTGTCCATGTTTCATATAGCGTCAACTCTACAAGTGTGTACATTGCTTGGCAAAGTCTGTACACTGCATTCGCCTTCAAAAGTCTACACATCAGACTACATTATGCATGGTTGAGTTGGAGTCTATACAGAGTCTGCATCTTTGGAAAGTCTGTACAGCGTGAAGTCTAAACGTTGTCACTGTAGCTCGCTTGTGCAAGTCTGTACATTGGAGTCAGTCCACCAAGTCTATACACTGGACCTTGTTTGATCAAGTATGTACAGAGCTTCTGTGCTCAAGCCTATACAGCCTTTCATATGAAAGTCCATACATCGCCCTTGGAGTCCAAAGTCTATACATCATGTTCATTCATGTTCACTTCATGTCTGTCAGCCGTGTGCATTGGTTTCCAAGTCTATACAGCCTCTATGTGTTCTATGCATCTCACAAGTCTAGACACTCAGCATAGTCTATACATTGTGTTGTGTTTGTGTTTCGTTGAGAACACAAGTCTATACAGTCATGCATTGTCTCAGGCGAAGTCTGCACATTGCATTGATGCTTTGGTCGCATGAGTTGATGTCCATACATTGGACCGTCTCCTTCAGCGTCTCAAGTGGACACAAGCGTGTACACTGCCTGCATTCGCTGTGAAGACTAAGTCCATACATTAGACCGTCTCACTTAGCGTCTTATGCATAGGCTAAGTCTCCATGTCTATACATCCGAGCATCTCATGCTGCGTCAACGCTGTGAGCATTCTCAAGTGTACATCATCAACGCATGAAGTATGTACATCAGTCTTAATATTCTAAGTCTGTACAGCCGTTGGCTTTCAACCTCAGAGTCTGTACACTCGATTTGCCCTTGCTTTGGTCAAGTGTTTTCACTGTAGCTTTCACGTATCCAAGTCTACACATCGTGAAAGTCTATACACTCATCACTGACCTTCGTTCAAGGCAAAGTCTATACACTGGGGTCTTTCCATACGTTTCTTAAGTGAAGTCTGTACATTCGTTTCTGAAGCTTGAAGTCTATACACTGGCCTTGAGCTGAAGTCTAGACATTGATTCAGGTTGAGCAAGTATATACATTGTCTGCCTGTCGATTGAAAAGTCTATACATTGCATTTGTTCATGGCTGCAAGTCTATACATTGTGTGTCTTGTTCAGCTAAGTATATACATTGGACGAGTATCATGAAGTATGTACATCGTGCACCAGTTCTAAAGTCTATACACTGTCTTCAGATGATGACACCAATGAAGAACAGGGTCGATGCTAAGAGTTCAATGCATCCACACTTTAGTTGAAGAGGATTTCAGAGCTTCACCTGGCTGCGTCAACTCCATGCTACAGTAGCGTCGATGCAGTAGTTAATGAGGCAGAGTCCATAGCTCACTGGAATACTGCAGTGCGTCAACGCCACGGCCTGGTAGCATCCACGCAGCAAGCAAACAAGCTAAAGTATTAGCTGTTGGAACACCACTGCGTCAACGCTATGGGCTAGTAGCGTCGACGCAGCACGCTTATATACTGAAGACATTGATCACTGGACACCAATGCGTCAATGCCTTGATTAAGTGGCGTGGACGCTGTAGTTCAATCAATCAAGAAAGAAGCTTACTGGATTACTCTGATGCGTCAACGCTGCGGGTTGGAAGCGTCAACGCAGCAGACTTGAGCTTTGCTGATAAAGTATCTCTGAAGGCTGCGTCAACTCCTTGGAGCAAGTGGGTTGACGCCATCTAACTCCAGTTGCTGAGCGTACTGTGCTGGGCACGTGATCCGAGGATAAGGAGAGTGCCCAGATGAGGACACGTGTACTGACAGCCTGCTGATGCTGCCACGTGGTCCGAATTCTTAGGGCGGGAACTGTGGAAGCCACACGCGCCCTGCTGCTGCTGGTATATAATGGAACCTTCGTCTTCAGATGGAGGCCGATCGTGATCGTAGCCAGGGAGCAGAAGCTGAGAGAAGAATAAGAGAAAAAGGAGAGAGAGCTTCTACGATCCAGCAGAAGAAGAAGAAAAGAAAGAGAGAAGAAGCAAAAGAGAAAAAGTGAGAGATAGAGAGCTCGAGCAGAGTGTGAAGAGAAAGAAAAGAGGAGAGAAGCAGACATGAAGGAGTTGAGAAGAGAGAGAGAGTGAAGAAAGAGAGTGAGATCGAGGGAGATCTGTTCTTGCTGGAAGTTGGATCAGATCCACTCCAGTCAGCTCTTTAAGAGCCATATTCTGTGCTTAGTGCTTACAGCTTTCCGATGCTGTTTACTCCCATCTTTTGTTTTCTTTTGAACTTCCTTTGTCAAGCTGTTAGTCAGCGGATTGCAGAGGTGCTGCCTCTGGACGGCTAAGCTGTATTGCCCAGCGGTTTGCAATGGAGGAGTCCACTGGACAGCAAGCTGTGTTGCTCAGCGAGGTGAGGAGGATTCCTCGGACGGCAAGCTGTGTTGCCCAGCGGTTGTAAGGCAAGCTGTGATGCCCAGCTGTGCAAGCTGTGAGTCAGTGGAATCCACACTCGGTTTGAGTGTGGGGTGGATGTAGGTCTGTAGGACCGAACCACCTAAAAACCCCTCTTGCATTGTGGTTTGATTGCTTATGGTTTGCTTCCGCTAGATGAATGCATAGGGGCGCTCCAGGTGTTTGGCTTCTGGTTGAGTAGAAGAGTTAATTAGTCTTCTTAGAGTGCTTTAATTTGTCAAGAGAGCGAAATTCTAGTTGAACTATACTTTGTCTAAATCTATCTTGTTAGCACTCTAGTGATCTTAATGTGTGTTTGTTCAGTTCCGCATCTGCCCATTAGCATTTAAGCTTGTCTAGTTTGCGAACTAGTAATTCTAGTGAGCATCATATTTTAATTGGGCGAAAGATTTTTTAAAGGGCTATATTCATTCACCCCCACTCTGAATACTGCACCGAACCCAACAATTGGTATCAGAGCGGTCTCTGACTTAACAGATCTAACAATCTGCAGAGGATCCTGCTAACTATTTAGTACATTTCAGAGTGGGTCTTTTGGAATCGTCTTGATTTACTGTCTTAGTGCATTTCTGTCTGGTGCATTTCATAAGTGTGCCTCTTGTGTTCTGTATTTAGTTTCACTGAGTTAGTACCGTGTCTTGGTTATCTGGTTTTATTGTCTAGTGTTTTGTGCTTTGAATTTGGTTGTTATCTGATTCGATGGCTAATCCTCCGATATTCAGAGGTGATAACTTTGACTCTTGGTTCGAAAACCTCCATCGGTATGTAAAGTCTACTGATCCAAAACTGTGGAAGGTAATGACTCACGGCCCATACAAACTGTCGAAGGATAAATCTAAATGGACCAAGAAGGACAAGCTAAAAGACTCTGTCAATAATAGAGCTGTAGTTTTATTAAAAGAATCAATTGACATATCTCTAATTGAATGCATTTCATCTTGCAGGTCTGCCAAAGACATTTTGGATAAACTGAAGCTAATCAGGAATCACAGCAAGTGCTTAATGACTGATCATAGAAATGCTGATGATGAAACTTCATCCGAGGTAAGTTCTGAATCAGAAGGATACTCTTTCGATGAATTGATAGAGATGTATGAAAGTTTCCAAGAAATTGAAATATGAAAATAAAAAATTGAAAAAGAAATGTGATAGAATAAATCTGAAAGATTCATGTGAAAACTGTCCAAATATGAAAAAGTCTTATGATGCTTGCATGCTAGATGTTCAGAATCTTAAGAAACAAAATGATTCTCTAAAATTTGAAAAACAAACATGGTTGGATAAAATGTCAGAAATAGAGAATCAGTTGAATGATAAGAAAAAGGAGCATCTAAAAGGCATGCAGGAACTCACTGAAGTTAATTCTGAATTGGACAAAATGAAATTGGAGAATGAAGATCTTCAAAAGAAGAATAAAACTCTTATGGTCAGAATGAATGAAATCAATGAGGTTTCACAGTCCCCTTCTGCTAAATCAAATTGTAAAACATGCTCAGCTTTAAGAGAACGTAATGAAGATCTCTTTAGTGAGAATGAATGGCTAAATAAACAAATTGCCTCACTTAAAGATGATCACAAAAATATGCTCGCTGAGAAAATTAAAGCAGAAGAAAGAGAAGATGAACTGATTGAAAAATTGGAGCACATGTCTGGAAGAGAGAGATGTGCTAATAATGAAATTCAGGATAAAAATCTTGAGGAAGAAAACACTGAATTAAAAGCTGAAGTTGAAAAACTAAAGTGGTTGAACACTGGCTTCTCTGAAAGACTTCTCACTATAGAAAAAGGAAAGGCTGGCTATGATGGAAATTCAGAAATTTTGAACAGTCTAGAACAAGAAATTGAGAAGTATAAAACTGTAAACCAAGTTCTAAGTGAATGTGTTAATTGCAGTGAACAGGAAATAGCCAGTTATGAACTTCACATTGCTAGCTTGGAAGATAAAATTCATAATCTGGAAAATTCAGCTATTGAGTCTGCCAAGATTAGAGGAAAAATGAAAACTGTTGGGAAGAGGAAGGATGATAATTCTGAAGGGAGAATAAATTGCTGTTCTGATGTTAAGAAAATCACTAAAAACCAGCTATATACAACTTTTGTTCAAAGCACTGATGTAGCTGGTACTTCAAGGTAATCCCCAAAACAAAATGAAAATTAGAAATCACCTTCAAAATCTGTTTTTCAGTTCAAAGCTCAGAAAATAGAAAAACAAATAAAACCTGCTAAGGATAATCAGAAATTGAAAAGAAAGAGTCAAATAAAGAAGGTAAAGACTATTCCTGCTCATGAACAGAAATCTGCTAGCTCGGTTGAGTCTGATGGTGTACACACTGTTCATGCTTCCTGTACTCATTCACACGCATCTGCCCATTAGCATTTAAGCTTGTCTAGTTTGCGAACTAGTAATTCTAGTGAGCATCATATTTTAATTGGGCGAAAGATTTTTTAAAGGGCTATATTCATTCACCCCCCCTCTAAATACTGCACCGAACCCAACACCTGCTGCTGTGTGTGCAGCAGTAGAGGGAGGAAGAAAGCAAGTAGCGGCTGCTGCAGGATGAAGAAACGCCGCTGTGGGAGGAGAACGTTTGATGAAGAAGACCACTACCGGGAGAAGAACGTTTGATGAAGAAGACCACTTGATAAAGAACCTGCAAAATAAAACCCTCCCCTCTCTCTCTATTCCGTAGGCAAAAACTCTCTTATTCTTCTTCCTGTTCTCTCATTCACGCCCGCGCGTGAGGGATTCAAGGGGTATTTATAGGCCCAAAACACGTTGTTTCAATAGGATTAAAACAAGGAAATCAACCCTTCAATAAGGATTCTCCTTCCCAATCAAACACAATGTGTAAAGTGGGGAAAGGATGATTACTGGAAGGTAGCAGGCGAAACGGTGACGGAAGTGAAAATGACGACATTGATAGGGGCGTTAATTGAAATGACGACATCCACACAGTCGTTAATTCCTGGATTTAATTATAGAAATAAAGGACTTTTCTTATTTAAAATTGACAAATGACGCCTGTTTAACTGGGCGTCAAATAATCAACGCCCCCCAGGCGGGCGTCAATTCTGTGAATTTTACTTTCTTTAGGATTCGTAAAATCCATGAAACAACGCTTGTTTGAACAGTCGTTTATTTGTGAGATCACGACCCTCATCAGGTCGTCAGTTAAATGACGCCCTTCCTCCAGGCGTTAATTACCATTATTAAAAAAATGCTAAGAAATTACAATTATTATGGAAAAATTATCAAATAATTAGAAAAACTTCATATTAAGCCCATATTGAAGTCCACTTTGGGACGTCATGTGGTGACATGAGATTTACTCATTGCAGCATCAATTTTGGCGTGTCTACAGTTAGGCTACGCCTATCTGAAACACTAACTCTTGCGTGAGTAGATCTATGATCTCACCTTCGCCAAGTACCCCATGTACAGCATACGGTTCGTATATTTTGTCATTACTCATAACATATCCCAATTTCTTGTAAATTGATCCATGTTTAAAAATTTAAATCTATGAAATTAAAATCAAAAATTGTTGCATAAGCATGGCCTTACAATCCTGCTATTTTTCCATATCTATCTATGTCTCTACTTCCTGATTCTGTGAACATGTTATAAATCATGAATAGTAAGGTTACGTTGTTAGTCGTCACCATGTTCAGAAATTTATATCTATTGAACCAAATCATGAAACTCCTGCATGAGCATGACTTTGAAATCTTGAGATTTTTCTCTATTTAACCATGTCCTCATTTCTGGATTTCATGAAATTTAGCCTGATGAACAGTGGTTTGTGTCTTGTGGAGCACCCAGGGGAAGGGCGCCCTTGGCCAGGGCGCCATTTCACCATGGGGCGCCCCTGCCCAGGGCACCATTTCCAACTGTGTTAAAAACCCCCTGATCCTATTGGTTATCTAGCCCGTTAAACCTGTTACCTGTTAACATGTTACCTGTTAACTTTCTAATTACATACCTTGTTAAGCCTATTAAATCATTTAGCCTATTAAACTTGTTAATTACATAGCATGGTAATTGCATATCCTGTCAAACCTTGTTAATTACATAGCCATCGTTAAGCTTTGTTAATTCTGTAACCTGTTAAATCACATAGCCTGTTAAACATGTTTACAGCATGTGTAAACCTGTTATCCTGTTAGATTGTTAACCTTCTGAATAGAGACCCTCAGGGAAGTCTCTATTTTCTGAAATAGAGACCCTCCGGGAAGACTCTATTTTCACATTTCTGAAATAGAGACCCTCTGAGAAGACTCTATTTTAACGTAGCCTTTCTGAGAACCTACATGGATGCCATCTCTCTCTCCCAGAACTGAAACCCCAGAAACTCAATCCAATGACATTTATGTAGAACCTGGAAAAGACCAGTACTGAGAAACTCTGTAAACCCCATTCTGTAATGTGGAAATAGTTACTAAAAACCTGAAAGCCTTTACTAAAGACTCCTGGAAACCCAGTTCTGAAAGGCATTGTGAAAAGACCCAGTTTCTGGAACCCATTACAGAAGATCAAGAAAACCATTTCAATATATATATATATATATAATATAGTGCCCCTGACTAGGGCGCCATTTCAATAGGGTGCCCTGGCCCAGGGCACCATTCACCTCTATCCAAAAAAAAAAAGAAAATGAAAAGGGCCCCCCCTTCTAAGGCGCCATTTAAAGAAATGAAGACCCTCTGTAAGGGAGCCATTTCCCTGTAACCTGGAATTTTTGGACTTCTGTCCGGCCCTTACCCAATGATACCTGGCCATCTCCTTAACCCTAATTGGCCTATGTGTCATGCATTTTAAGTAGTTTGGTCATAAACCATCATTTATATGTGATATGCCCTTGAACTCTATTCCTGAAAGATCTACCTGATGTTCCTACAATGTATACTTTTCTTGAAATTTCATATTGGCTATAAAAATGAGAGTAGATGTCTAAAGATATACATAAAATAATGCTGTGCATATAGGGCCCGGTCTGGTCTAGGAGGAGCACCGGAAGGTACTTGTGTCCATGGGAGTTTATTGACCATGGTGTTTACATTGTACCAAAGTACTTGCTTGCTTGACTTGAGACATTCCCACTCACTCTCTCGTGACATGCTTGATTTGCTTGACATGAATGATTTGACCCGAAAAAAGGCAAATTACTTGCTTGAATGAAATGAATGAAATAGTCAATTCCATTACACTACTTGTTATTACACGAGCTTGAGATCACTTGCTTGAATATTGAGTATTATCTTCTTGGGAAGACTTGCTGGAATATTGACTATTACCTTCTTGGAAAGACTTGCTTGAATATTGATTTCTTGGAATGACTTGCGCAATTTCGTGGCAATTACTTGCTAGTTCCTTATTGATATATCTTTTGGCTGTTCATGTGATACTCTTTTGGTATAATTCTTGATAAACTTGCTCGATCCAACATGCATCATTATACCGCATGAACTTGTAATTAACTTAAAAATTGTTAGAGCTTGAGATATAAATCCTACTGAGCGATTCGCTCATAAAGTTGCGATTTTAACATTTTTTAGGAAACTTGGATAGCGACCACCACCCGGATGGGATCGATACCGAGTGATGAGTTCTAGATTTGATGTATCATCAGTTAGTCATGCCTTTCGTATTTGTAGGACCTACTTTGTATTTTCAGTTATTGTTAAAGGCTTGTATAATTTAATTGAGTCAGTTATGATTTAGTTAGATGGAACTTATTAAACTTGTAGCCTTATGAATGATTATGGGATATTGTCATTTGGTTAAGTAGAAAATTGTCATCTTCGACTATGGTATTATGTTCAAATTTTAAGTTAGCCATAAAATTACCGGGTACTATGCGCACTCTGTCTTTACATGAATGACACGATCGATACAGACGTGTCGCGCACCCGGGTATCTTCCGCGCTCGGGACGTGACAATCTTCGTGGTATCAGAGCCTAGGATTTCAATTTTCTAGGTAAAACCTAAGTCCAAGGATAGATTTATACCTTACCCGGTGAGATGGGTAGAGCCATGGGTTAAGTTTTATAATGACATTCGACCTTATAATTAAACCCGATCTTTATTATGCTAAAACCCATTTGTAGGATCATGGCTGCTGAAAGAGCACAATGGCGCGAGATGCAGCGCACCGTGCAAGGCCTTACACAAGCGCTACAAGAAGTGGCGCAAGGCGGTGCTAACCGTGGAACTGGTGATTGTTGACACCCATTTTTTGCTGATAAGTTGAGTCATTTCTCTTATTTTCATTTGTTAATGCCTCAAGTTGTCCGTTACTCGTTGGTTTATTTTGCTGGCATGTCTCTGGGCCTATTTTATGGGTAGACTCCCTCTCTGGCTAGGTCTGCTTCAATTTAGGGGTTAATAGGCCTTGATTTTGTTCAATCTATCTTTTTTATGAATTTCAAGCGTCCAGGGCGTGCACGGTCAGTCTCCCGGCCGTTCATCCTATGAGCGGTCATTCTTGGGCCGTCCACATATTTTTTTTATATTTAGCTGATTTTGTGAATTTCCACCGACAAGCCGTCACACGGTCTGAGTGTAGCCGTTCAAGCTAATCGAGTGGTGTATCCTTAGCCGTGCATCTCCCAGAGTCCTAAGCTTGCTGACTCTTTCAGATAATTATCTATTTATTTATCTCTTTTGATTTACCACCGACAGGCTATGAATGGTTAGCCCTTAGCTGCTCTAGTTGTTGAAAGGTCTAGAAATAGCCGTTCAATCCATGAGAGTCCAACGGTGAAATAGTCGGTCAGTTCGATGGATATTTGGATAATATTTGTTATTTATTGAATTTCCACCGACAGGTTAAGTGGTTTGGAATTAGCCGTTCAACATGATGGGCGGTCTATCGGCAGACCGTGCAACTGCCCGATCTCTGAAGAATATAAGGTTTTTTCTCTCTCCATCCGTGATTTTATCCCTAACTTCTCCCATCATTTTCTCCGCGGATATTCCACCAAATGGAGTGCTGTTTCCTCTGGTTGAGAGATAATTCAATTATCTACACATTTTATGTTATTATCTTGACTTGAAAATGGCTGGAAACCCTAATTTCGAGTTAGGACTTAGAGGCTCTATAAATAAACCCTAAGCCCAAGCTTTGAAAGGGGGGGAGATTTCAAGATCACGGCGAAGCCCTGCCGGATTCTGGAGCGACCTTAAGTCAGGGAGGGAGGCCTTTTACGTCCGTTCAGGCCTCCAGTTTTAGGGAGTAACCTTTTTTTTTTAGTGTCATTAGTTCATTAGTCCCACCGTTCTTCTTATTTGCATGCTTGATTCCTCTTCTTTCATCCACGTTTTTCCTACTTGTTTCACTGCATTACGCACACCCTCCTACCTTTTGACGCCCCTAGGGGTTTAAAAACTCCCAGGTATCCCCCGTTCCATGTTGGTTGGTCTGTCTCTCATATTCTTCTATAGTTTCTACACTTTAAAGTTCTAATTTTGGGTTTATTTTTGTGTTCTACACCTTGTCTTGCAGGTCAGCAACATCTTAGCATGAGGCCCACTCCTTCTGGCCGGCCGGAAGGAGTGGAGGTTGAGCTCCTACGTCCTGGAAGGTGGTGGCGTCGAGACGTCATTTTTTGGCCGTTTGAGGAGTAGAGCGGCTTCATCCTTGCCGTTCATCTTCTTCGTGCGGTCGTCTCCAAACCGTTCTTCTGCCACCGTTCTTCGTCCCACTTTCCACCCCCAGCACTGTTAGACGGTCTATCGAGCGGCCATGCGTCGTCCGAGCTGTTCTTCCACAGCCGCTCATCTCTGAAGTGTTGGTTAAAGGCGAGTGTCTCCCTTCTTTTCCAAGGTAGGGCTTGTTCATCGCGTTTGGTGCCTTGGTGGCGATCACACAGGTTCACATACTTCTGTCCCCTTCTACGTTCAGTTTATTGCTCATATTGACCAAGTAGAGGGGTAAGAAGGGTTTTAAGACGATAGGAAAATATATCTACATCCCCATTTTCTGGCAATCACAGTGGGACACCTAGTGCCCATCGTGTTACTGATTTGCTGACCCTTTTCTTTTGCTTTCCATGTTCCCCTTCTTTGAGTTGTTCACAGGTTGTTCTCTGGTTATTCTCCTTTCTATCTTCGGGCGGTTGTGCTGTTCACATAGAGCCGTCCGTGCGTCAGAGCGGATGTGAATCGGCCGTTCTTCTCTGCCTACCGTGCTGATTATTCTGCGAGCCTGCTATCTTAAGCGGTCCTACTCAGACCGTTCATTTCTCCTACGGCTTGATCGCGGCCGCCCATCCTGCTGGCTCAGGTACGCTTCTGCGTTTGCTCTGTTGGTTTTACTGATCTTCTGCATACGTCTCAGGTTCATTCCAGAGTTTGAATAGTCTATCGAGAGGCCGTCTATCCAGGTGCGCCTCTGTTCTCTGCTGAGTAGTTCATTTCAGCATTTTGTGTTTTCTGCAAGCGTCTGTCATTACTCCCTGCCAGTGAACGGTCCACCCAGGACCGTCGCCTTCCCTGCACGGTCTCCCAGAGACCGTTCTTGTCGTGCTATAGTGCACCCGAGCCTCACTTTGATTGCCATGTTATATTATTTTCATGCTATGTGGTCCTGATCATTGATCTCCCCTTGCTGTCATTATATGTTTGCATGATTGTTAGCTATCATTGTCATTCATATTTCTTCATTGGTTGCTAGTTTGTAGGCTAGACTCTTGCATGCACTCCGGTGCACATAGGATCATACACCACTCTTCATCAGTAGTTGCATTCCTACCGAGGTAGGGTTTCCTCTCGTCTCCATATTCCTTGGAGCCGACTAGGTGACCTTACCGAGGGCCTCCATAAGTCTCCATGAGCCGTGGATTCCCACACGGACGCCGGGCAGGTTGTACCGTACCCACCCCAGTCTAGGGTTTGCATCCGTGAGAGAGAGTGTCCCTTAGAGTCGGCCAGTTCCCCATTTCCTACCCTGGTTAGGTACCTTGTGGTCGAGTGAATTTATACTTTAATTAATCTATTAAGGTCCTAGAGAGGAACTTATAAAAATTTCTGTGCATCATTTGAAAACTTGGTTGCTTAATTGGTTGACTCTTCTCTTATCTCTCCCCTCCATAGTATGATTTTTGTTTGAATTGTTTGTTTATATCTTAGTTAGGGCTGTTTGCGTTTTATTCCTTGTAGTGATCAGTGCATGTGGAGTTGCTTCACACCCTCAGGATCATCTCCTAGGGGCAGCTCGCATTTCTATTCCTATTTTAACCCCTTGTTCGATTCATCACCCACCATGTCGTCTACAACTTCTCCCATTCCCATGAGGATTCTCTCCCTCGGGGACTTCTGGAGGACCCGCCTAGGGTCGCTCATGTGCAAGGGGGAGAGGGGACTGCCCCTCCTCTCCCGACCATTGTTGTTGAGGGTGCCCAACCCTCCCTCTCCGATTCCTCCACTCACAACTCGGCCAGTCAGGTTCTCCACATGATGGCCCAGTTGGACCCTACTCAACTCCATCTCCTGAAGCAAGCTCTGCAAGGGGCGGATGCCCCGCCTTCAATGCTCTCCTCTGGCGTGACTGCTGTCGCCTCTTCTACATCTTTGATTACTGGATTGGGAGTCGCCTCCGCGGCCCCCATTGATCTCACTCCCATTCGTTCTCAGGTTCTTCGATTCCCCAATGTGGAATCGGGCCAAGCCTCTACCTCAGCCCATCAATTTCAGGACAAGGGGAAGACCCAGATCCCCACACCCTCTTACTTGGATCCATACACCACTGTCTCTCCAGCACTGCAGGCCCTCGTGGCCCCAACTGATTTTGCTCGCCTCCAGCCAGGGGCGGCCCAGCTTGCATATTCTGATATGGGCCCTTCCTTGGCCCATTATCCATCATACGAGCTTACCCCTCCATCAATTTATCTGTCTGCTCCTTATCCAGATTCTGCTCTTCCTACTCCGTCTCCTCCATCCCGAGAATGGGAGATTCTTGAAAAGTGGGCTGCCATGCAGCAACAGGTTGATCTCCTCCATAAGAGGGTCGGCCCACAATCCCTTGCCGATGTCCCCATTCTTAACTTCAGGGACATTCGTTTTCCTCCCCAGTTTGAGCTCCCCGTGTACTGGAAATATGACGGGAATGGCAACCCATTTATTCATGTCAGGGAGTTCCTTTATGAATCGACGCAGTTCCAGCACGATGATCGCATGATGGCGTACTTGTTCCGTCGGTCCTTGGATGGGGTCGCCCTTGAATGGTTCTACACCTTACCCCTGGAGGAGGCAGAGAGTTTAAGGACCGTGAAGGAGAAGTTTATCCAGAGGTTTCAAGACCGGGTCGGCCTGGAGTATTCTTTCATAGACTTAGTTGCAAAAAAGATGAAGGCAGACGAAGACTTCGCAACATATGCTGACTGATGGAGGCAGATGGCCTCGCGTGTGCCCGGACAGATCCCGGAAGAAGAAAAAGTGAAGTTGTTGATTTCTAATGCCACTCCAACGTTCCGAAACATATTAGCAATGAACGATATTTTGAACATGCACCAGTTGTACAGTCGGGCCCGGTTTATCCAGACCCAATTCAAAGACTCCCCTATCCATTCCTTTTTGAGGCTCAAAAATCCAAAGCTACCAGAAAATTCCAGGGGCCCGTTACTGAGGGAGTTCAAATCAATGACTAGGTCCTGGCTGTTCAATTCCCTAACCAGTCCGCTCCACCCTGTTTCTAACAACCTCCACGTAACCCTCAGTTCTCCACCCCACAAGCTCCCCGACCCCCCTTCCAAGCTCCTCAACACCCACAACAACCACCACCATCACCACAACAACCACAACAACCACCCCAGTACCATAACGTTCCCCCTCCCACTGGTTATGGGCCTGCTCGGCCAGGACCAAAGATAGTCAATTATCCACCACTTCCAGAAACACTCCCTGTCATCTTTTCAGCCTTAATGTACACTGGTGACATTCAGTTGCCTCCGAAACGTCAGAACTGGAATCCGGCAGCCGATCAGTCAAGGTATTGCATATACCATCGGCAACCCGGGCACACGATAGAGAGGTGTTATCAGTTCAGGGATCTAGTCTATGATTTACATGAGGGCCAGAGGATTGATTGGGCCCAAATGCACAAGTTGATTGAAGATATAAAAGAAAGAAGAAGACAAGCAAGGCCGCAGCAGGCGGCACCTCAGCAGCAGCAGTTCTAGCAACCTCTTCAACAACAACCTCCACAGCAGCAACAGCAGCACCAAGACCTCAGGATTCATCAGAATCCCATGCCAGAACATCTGCCCACTTCTCAACAGCAACAGCAACAATAGCCCCCGGCACAGGCACAAGTGAATGTAGTCCACCGCACAGCCCCTAATGTTGGGTGGTCTTTTGATGATGAGACCCCCGCTCATCTCTTGGCCTTCCACCACACTAACTCCCCCGTGCCTTCTGTTTCCTCCATTCTCCGGACCACCACCTTTACTACCGTTCCATCCACTATCCTTTCCCGACCGCCTATTGCACCCACCACATTCCCCACCATTCCACTAGTCCTTCCACCATCACCCTCCATACCTTCTATCATTACCTCTACATTTAACCCTTCACCAATCACCACTCCCCCAGGGCCCGTCAGGCCAGCCTCCGCCATCCTCACCCCTATTTCTATCCCTTCCACTTACCCCACCGGGCCAATCGGGAGTCCGTTTGATGCCGTGCGTACGACATGCGCCCTCCGGAGCGGGCGTTTATTCCACAGAAGTTACCCCTCCACTGGTGCACCTGCACCCAACCCTCCAATTTCTTCCTCGACAGTTGAAGCTGAAGAAGTAGACCCCGTGCCTGACATGAAATATGATTTGCTACAGCACTTGGACTAGATGCCGGCCAAGATTTCAGTGTGGAGTTGATAAAAAGGTCCACGCTACACCAGGATGCCCTAAGGGCTTTTCTGCAGAAAGTGATGGTTAACGAAGACATAGCAGTGGACAGTTTGCCGTCAGTGTTGGCCACTATCACGAGGGGGCCTTCCATTTCATTTTTGGAATCAGAATTGGCACCCCCAGAGGCACGGTAGATGCCACTCTGCATTACCATTTCCTTAAACAAAGTGGCAGTTGAGTCAGCCCTTGTGGATATGGAGCATCGATAAACGTGTGTCCCTTGAGCACGTTGCGTGCCTGCAATATCTCAGAGGGCATGCTTAGGCCAACGCCAACCACAATTGCGGCTTATGATAACTCCAGGCGAGCTTGCCATGGGGTTGTGACAGTTCAGGCTGAGCTAGGGCCTTTAAAAATGGATGTGGAGTTTTACGTACTGGACATAGACCCGATGTTCAAGGCAATTCTGGGTCGTCCGTGGATAGATAGTTTGAATGCAGTACCCTCGACTGCCCACCAATGCCTCAAGTTCCCATTTCAGGGGCAGGGTAGTCAAGGTGAAGAGTGTTTCCACGATTCAGACTGTTGATGCGATTGCTGATAAGATTCTTCCTACTTTGTGGCCAAGCAACATGCCAGTTCTTTCTGTTATGGACTTGAACTATTCATGGGCATATGCGTCACGCAAGCCCGCCACTGCACCAAAAATATTAAAATTGAGTCCAAGATTAGAGATTCAAAAGGGTGGCACATGATTTTGAAGTTAGGCTATCAGCCGGGCTTGGGCCTCGGCGCACAGTTGCAAGGGCGGACTAAGCCCGTCCCTAAAGACAGAAAAATGAGTCGAAGAGGCCTTGGCTACCAAGAATCGACATTGTCTATGCTGGGAGACTCCGGGCCACTAACGTGGGATTACCGTCAACACTTCGTAAAAGGCCCGTTTCAACCTGGTACTTTGAAGAAGCCGCCGCCCTGTTCTAATGAGAAGACCGACGCCACTTATGTTGCTGCTGACCCACTACCACCACTGAAGGGGCTGGTGGGTGACATGGAAGAATTTTGCAGTTGTCTTGAGAAGCTGTTCTATGAAGGAGAAGTTCATCCAAAGAAGACGGAGATGCAGCTGGTGAAGCATTCTCCGGTGAAGCCAGTATACCGGAGGCCGCGGGAAGTAGGAAGCTCCATCACTACCTTTTCTTTGTCCCCGTCTCGTCTTGCCTCCTTGTTTCAGCAATTGGGATTTATTCCCGTTCCCCTCCGATTATGGTCGACCCGTACTTTATGGAAAGACCACCTGAAATTCTGTTTGTTCCTTGTGCATGTGGGCGCTGCCCACCCATTGATCTGTCAACTCTGTTTACTCCTCCCTCCCCCACTGCCGAACTCCACGAGATGTGGTTTTCATCTTCCGACCCTTCTTCGATTGCATCTTCCCCTCTCTGTTTCCCATGCAACTCCCTCCTCCCCCGTCCTCCTCTTCCTGTTGCGTGATCTCCTCCGACTTCGAAAAAAAATGCCAATTTTAAAACAGAGGTTTCAATGGAGGATTATGCTATGTTCTGCCCATCTTCCCAGGGGCATGAGACCCCTACTCCTTCTTTTCCTGTAGATTTCTTATCTCCTAGGATAGATGTACATTCTGCAGAATCTCCTAGGTTAGTTGAGTCAGTTGGGGTAGAGTCTAGCTCTAGTGTTGTTAGCTCGTCCACGTCTGCGGCGCACCCTGTGATGCGTCATTCCAAATCTATCCCAGATAGGTTTTTGCAAGATTTAGCTCAGAGATGCCATGCCCTGGTCAAATGCCCTAAGTTTGTAGAGACTGCAATAGTTTTAGAAGCTGATAAGGAGATAGAAGGGGTGTGGAGCAATGACGGGTTAGGCATGTATGAAATCATAGATGAGAAGGTCCCAGCAGATGATGAGGAAAGTGATGTGGATGACACCACCGATCTGTACGCACAGGGATTAAAGAGATTTGATGAACCGTCAACAACAGTGGATGAACCTACTAAAGAAATTAATCTTGGAACAGAAGAGGACCCCAGGCACATAATTATTTCTGCTAATCTCCCTCCTCAGGGAGAAGAGGAGCTAATAAAGGTTTTGAGGGAGTACAACGATTCTTTCGCCTGGTCCTATGAGGACATGCCGGGTCTTGACCCCGTTTCGGTTGAACACCGACTTATTCTTAAACCAGGGGCAACACCCATTAAACAAAAATCAAGAAGATTCCACCCGTAGATGGCCTTAAGGATAAAGGAGGAAGTTGATAAATTGACCAAGGCCAGGTTTATTAGAGTTGTATTATATCCGCAATGGGTGGGAAACATAGTCCCGGTAATGAAAAAGGATGGAAAAGTTTGAATTTGTATCGATTTCAGGGACTTAAATAAGGCATGTCCGAAGGATGACTTCCCGCTTCCTCACATTGATGTGTTGGTGGACAACACGGCTTGGTATGAGGCACTCTCATTTATGGATGGGTATTCTGGTTATAATCAAATCCGTCTTGCTCCCGAGGACCAAGAGAAGACCTCTTTCACCATGCCCTGGGGCACATACTGCTATGTCGTTATGCCATTTGGATTGACGAATGCATGTGCCACGTATCAATGGGCAATGATGGCCATCTTTCACGACATGATGCATGTGTACTTGGAAGCCTATGTGGATGATATCCTGGTGAAGTCGAGGTCCAAGGAAGAACACCCCGCCATTCTAGCCAAGGTGTTGCAAAGGGCTAGGGAGTACAAACTGAAAATGAATCCGAAGAAATACGTGTTCGGAGTTACATCAGGGAAATTGCTAGGGTTTATAGTTAATAAACAGGGGATTCAGATTGATCCGAATAAAGCAAAGGCCGTTATGGAGATGCCATCGCCTAAGAATATCACTGAACTTAGAGGTTTGATTGGGCGTTTGTAATTCATTAGGAGATTCATATCTCAACATTTGCAGAGATGCCGCCCATTCTATGAACTTTTGAAGGCGGGAGTTAAGTTTGAATGGAATGAACAATGTCAGAAGGCCTATGAGGATCTTAAGGTTTATCTATCTAATCCCCCGATTCTGCAACTACCCGTCCCTGGGAAACCCCTGTTCTTGTACATTTCTGTTATTGAGGACTCCTTAGGAGCTGTCCTGGCTCAAGTGGACGATGAAGAAAGGGAAAGGGCAGCATACTACCTTTTGAGGTTGTTTAATCCTTTGGAATCCAAGTATACTACCATGGAGAAGACCTGTGCAGCATTAGTACGGGTAGCTCAGAAGCTCAAACACTATTTCCTTGCCCATGAGGTTAGGTTGATTTTTAGAATGGACCCAATTCGTTACCTCTTAGAAAAGCCTGTCCTTTCTAGCAGATTAGCTCGTTGGCAGAGCTTTCTTTCCCAATTTGATGTCACCTTCATTGTTCAAAAAGCGATCAAGGGATACGCGATTGCTGAACATCTTACTCATTCTCCTATCCCTAGCACTGATTCGATCCAGGACGAGTTTCCTGATGAACACTTGGCTGTACTTACTCATCTTCCCTTTTGGTCTCTTCATTTCGACGGTGCTCTCAATTCTCAGGGCCGTGGAATCGGCGCCGTCCTCCTCACTCCGGAAGGAGTAACAATCCGTATAGCTCATCAGCTCTCTTTCCCTGCCACAAATAATATAGTCGAGTATGAGGCTCTCCTGGCCAGTCTGAAGTACGCCTACCTCTTGGGCGCGCGCTATCTTAATATCATAGGAGACTCTCAATTGGTGCTACGTCAAGTTCTGTCAATTCATTCACTTACCGCACCTGTGACCCTAAACTCAAGCCTTATCAGGATCTGGTCATGCTCTTGGCTAGGAAGTTCCGTAAGCTTATCTATATCTATACCCCTCGTTCCCAGAATATCCTTGCTGATGCATTGGCATCACTTGGTTCTTCCATATCACTCCCCCTCAGTCGCGCCACTGAGACCATTGTGGTCCAGCGGTTAGACGCTCCTTCCCTTCAGGATCCCAGGTTTGACAACCTTAGGAAATCTGTAGAAAGGAAAGTAGAGAAGGAAGGTTTGAAAGAGGTTTCGTTGACTGAGCTCGAGGAGATTATAGAAGAAGAGGAATTGCCGTGGTACCACGAGATAGAGCAGTATTGCAGGGATGGTTCCTTCCCAGAGACGGCGAATGCCGAGCAGCGCAAGGCCATTAGAAGAGTCACCTCAAGGTACACAATTATTGCTGGAGAACTATATAGGCGGGCTCTTAATGGAGTTCTCATAAGATTTCTAGATGACGACGAGGCTTGGAAGGTGGTAGAAGCAGCTCATGCAAGTGAGTGCGGAGGGCACGCTAATGGACAGGCGTTGGTGAAGAAGATTCGTAGGCAGGGCTATTACTGGCCAACCCTAGAAGAAGACTGTTGCACCTATGTCCGTAGGTGTCTTCAATGCCAACTTCATGCCAACAAAATCCATGCTCCGGCTTCTTCTCTCCATCCTCTTTCTGCTCGTTGGCCATTCTCGATGTGGGCCTTTGACATTGTTGGACCACTTGGTAACTCTAATGCTCAGGTTAAACAAAAATCCTTCATTCTGACGGCTAAGGAGTACTTCACCAAGTGGGTGGAAGCTGAAGCCTATGCTGAAATCAAAGCCACCACAGTATGCCGTTTCATTCTGAAGAACATCATCTCGCGGTTTAGAGTGCCAAGTGATATCGTCACCGACAATGGGCCTCAATTTGTTTCTCAAGAACTTCAGAACCTCTATAAGAAATTTAATATTTCATTGCATCATTCATCACCATACTACCCTCAAGGTAACGGCCAAGCTGAGGCCACGAACAAAACCCTTCTTAAAATTATTAAGAAAACATGCGAGTCACACAAATTTGCTGATTGGGTCGACAAATTGGTAGAAGCTCTGTGGGCTTATCGCACCTCCGTCCGTACTCCCACGGGACATACTCCTTTTACTCTCACCTATGGGATGGAGGTGGTACTCCCGTACGAGATCTTGATCCCTTCCCTAAGAGTGCAGCTAGACAAAGAACTTAAGCTCGACGAGTGTCGAGAGGCGTTGCTAGTCCAACTGGAACTCTTAGATGAGAAGAGGCTTAATGCGGCCAATCACGTCTTGGTTTATCAAAAACATGTCTCGCGGCATTTTCAAAAGGAGGTTATTGAAAGAAAGTTTCAAGTGGGTAACATGATTTTGAAACGTAAATTTATCAGATCAGCAGGTCCTAGGTCTAAGCTGCAACCCAATTGGGAAGGGCCGTTTGTAATTAAAGAAGTCTATCCTGGTAACGCGTACCGTCTTGTTAACGCGAAGGGTGAAGAATCGCCAAATCCATGGAATGGGTTGTATTTATAACGTTTTTATCCATAGAGTCAAGCCAGCAACGGCTCGGTGATGGGGTGTACCTCTACTTGATCACGAAGGGAGATCCCCGGTTCAACATTCACACACTACACGACCCCCCTGTGGTTCGATTTTCCTCTTTTGTGCAACATCGTTTCTCCCATGGCCATGCTTAGGGGATAGTGAAAATCCTTATTTTTCTTCTCTCTCGGCTGCAAATAGGGGCAAGTGGTGAATAAGGGGGGCGAGAACTGATCTAGACCCACCGATAAAAAGAGCTCTTAAATAGGGGCAGTCCGTTATAACCTTATTCCGCATTCATGAGAGCAAGAAAAGAAAAAAGAAAAATATATAGAGAAAAGGGGCAAAGTCAAAGACAAACCTAAAAGCTCATTCAAAAGCTCGAAGCTCAAAAAGTTTAAATACCCCAAAATAATGAAACTAGGCATGACAATAGTGGCAGTACAGTTTCCCCGCGGGACGTTATGAAACTGGTCGTATGCGTGTCTAGAGCGGATGTAGGTTCGATGACGGACATAAAGCCTCGGCGCAACAGACCAAATTCTTTGAAAAGGGGTTGTCGTGAGAAGAACTCAAGCCTGAAAAATCTCTATACCTGTTGTCAACTTTTCTATCAAATTCTTTTCTTTTTTCCAAGGAATCGATCCTACCCCGGGTATGGCCTCGGTAGAGGCACCGTTAAGCAGAAATGGACCCCGGCCGTGGGCGATCACCCATAATGCACGTCGAGCTTGGGAGACCCCTAATGAGATATGAGGTTCCCCGTCGTCGGGTTTAAGTTGGTTTCAAAATTCAAAAATCAAATATTTTAATATTTCAAAATCCAAAAAAAATAAATATTCCAAAATAAAAAAAACAAATATTCTAAAGTCAAAAAAATCAAATACTTTAAAATCCAAAAAAAAATCTAATATTTCAAAAATTCAAAAAAAAATCAAATATTTTCAAACCCACAAAAAAGATTTTCATCATCATGATTTGTATTCATGCATTGTGTTTATTTTCATTTGTTATTTTGCCTATTTGATAAGGCTTACCCCTTGAGCAAAAATCAAGAACTGGTCATTTTCTAACTTGCTACAGGCATGGGGTTAAACATAAAATAGATTTAATCTATTTTCTTTGTTTGTGTATGCGGGGGCAGGTTGAAGTTAAAGGTTCAGTCAGTAAACGGTCATGTGGCGACCGTCCTATCATTCACACGGATTCATTCAGACCGTTCCAATCATTAACACGGCTTCATTCAGACCGTTAACGGAGGCAAACGGCATATTTTTGACCGTTTTACTATGTTCACAACCTATCGATAAGCCGTTCAATTTCCTGTTCTCAACTCTGCCGTTGATCTAATGCACGGCTCTAGTCTTGCCGTTCCTTTCCTGGCACGGTTAGTCTCTAACCGTTTATTCTACTGAGCGGTCTGTGTGTGGCCGTGTTCATTCTGAGGTTATGTCCCAAACTCACTCAATCACATGTAAAGAAGGGCCAAGCTCAAGTCAAACCAAATCATCAATTTTATTCATTCATATGTCAAACCTTTCTAAGCATAAGTCTCTATATCAAGCATCATCAAGAAAAGAAAAATCACTCAATCCTCCGCTGGGCATCCTGACGGGGACGTATCTCTCTCAGCTCCCTAACATAAGTCTGGAGTGTCACTGAAATCTCTGCAACCACCGCTGGAAGGGTAAGCACCCTACTAACCTCCCACATGATCAGGGCACTCCTGACCGCCTGTTCATCCTCCTCCGTCCCGATCTTTCTAGCATGTAGTGCGGGAAGGTGGGGTAGTGCTGGAAGTATGGTCCTGGGTAGCCCAACCTGTAGGTAGCACCGGTGCGGGCTGTACATCGCCAGTACAATGTTGCTCACGAGCCTCAGATCCAAGCCTGGCCTCCTAGGTATCCTGATAGTGGTGTCGTGGAGGAAGTCAGGGCGCATCACAAACCAATCCAGGGGCAATCTATTGATGTACAGTCGCCACTCATCCCTGGTCTTCTTCTCTGCTGTCCTGCACTCTACCTGTGGGGAGAACCTGAAGGTGCCACTTATAAAGAAGAGGGGGTGGCTCCCGAAGATCCGGCTAGCTGAAGTGACATCCTCCCTATGGATGAATTTCATCCTAACACCCATCCAGCACTCTAAAAGTATCATGGAGCCAAAGAGAGGACCTCCTAGAGCTGCTGAGGTAAGGCCCTCGTACAAATAGGCAAGGATGGCCTAGGAGATAGAAAGACCCTATCACAGACCATTGATGGTGCTAAGGATAGGAGTATCTAACACGTGGTCGACAGAGGGGAACATGATGGCCCCGCATAGGCAGATAGACGCGGCCTTGGCTATGGCCTCGTACCACCCACATTTTTTCCTACAATGAGCAACTACCCACTGGCTAAGGGGAAGAAGATGGATCTGGTGTGGGCCTATGAAGGTGAGGATGTCCCTGCTATCACGTATAAACCCTCCCAAGATAAGGCTAGGGTCTACCGGGGCTACAGTAAAACACACTAAGTCCTCCTCGCCCTCCTTAGACCTAGGAACGGAGAGATAGGTTTCTACCTCCTCTAGTAGGATAGTGGCCTCAAAAGATGAGAAAATGAACGTGTGGGTTTGAGGGTGCCAGATTTTTACCAGGGCTGAGATGCTATGCCAGTCTAAGGACAACTTCGAGCAATTTTGGCCTAGTACCAAGAGTGGGTGTAGGTGCCAAGACTTCAGGATGGATATCACTCCTAGGGGCAATGCACGGACCATGGGAGCCATCCACTTCAAAGTGGAATAGCGCCTGGAGCCAGGGAGAAGCTGAGATGGAGGGAAAGAAAAGGAGAAGGAGAAAGAGAGGAAAAATGTGTAAGTGAATGAATAAATTGACTTGAATGAAATCATGCTAACATTCCTCTCTCAAAGGACTCGAGCTGAGATGACGAGGGATCGTAGTCAGCCGTTGGATCACTTCACGCTCCTTCCTAGCCGGCTTTGGCCCTTCATAAGCTGCCTCCTCCATGGAACTCCCCTCAAAGGATCTTTTCATGATGGTTTGATGAAGAATAGCAAGAGTTTGAGGCCTAGAAAGAGAGGTGTGGTGTGAGTTACGAATTTAGGATCCCCCACTTCTTATAGAGCTTGCATAGAAGCCTAAACCCATTTGGACTAAGCTAGGATACATCTAGATAGGGATGGGCTAGTGTTTGGGTTGGATTAGAACACCATACCTTGGTTTGGGACTCTCCATGAGAGTCCCGATCGGATTCCCAGTGCATGGGAGTGGACGGTCTTGCGATAGACCACCCTTCCATCGAGCGGTCGACAGAGGACCGTTCACTTGCTTCTAGACAGTTCGGGTCTTAGGCTTCGCACGATCAAAACCCAACCTTTCTCCTACTTGCACGGTCGGTCTAGGACCGTTTATATGTCTATGCTGGTCTAAGTCAAACAGCCTTCACGCGGTCCCACGCGAGCCGTGTATCCCCTAGGCGGCCACTTTCTGACCGCTCATCCCCTACCACACTACCTTATACTCTCGACGTCTCTCTCTCACTCTGAGTCGGCGTCTCTCTCTCACTCATTTTTTGGTGTCTCTCTTTATCATTCATTGTTTGGCGTCCCTCTTTCTCACTCATTATTTGGCGTCCCTCTTTCTTACTCATTGTTTGGCGTCTACTCTCCCGCTCTGTCGTCTCTCCCACTCACTCGTGTCGTGTCTGTCTCTCTACTCTCCCACTCAAAGTCGTCTCTCCCGCTCACTCTGTCATGTCTCTCACCTCCTCACTCGCTCACTCGTGTCATCTCTCTCTCGCTCGTGTCCGTCTCACTCGTATCGAGCTAGTAATCGTAGTTAGTTAGTGTCAATCATTCGCATTCATTCATTCATACATTTATCCACAAAATCAAAGCAAAGCATATCATATAACTATCATGTCCATATGTACAAAAGTCAAGTCCCAAGTATAAAAGTCAGGCCTATCCCTCTCCCTAACCCCCATCATTGTCACCGCCACCCTCATGCCTCTTTGGTGGAGGCATCGCCGAGGTCTCCTTGTCACGCTATCATCGGCGCCGCTCATCCTCCTCATTCCTCTTGGTGGCTGGAGGAACCCATAAAGTAACTCCTCACGGAGCCGTGAGTACTGTGGCTGCCGCTCGGAGTTGCTATGTTGTGCTCCCGACTCACCTCTCTCAGGCCCACCACCATGCCCTCTAGTCTCGCTGCCTGAAGTCGAGCCTGCTCGGCCTCATCTCGATAGCGCTCTACATCAGTCGGGTAGTGCTCTGCCTCAGTAGCTCCAGCCCGGAGATGCTCCAGCTCCGCACGGAGAAGTGCTGTCTCAAGCGCGTCGGCCGGTCGACTCTATGCCACCTCCTCCCGCAGGCGGGCCGCCTCCTGCTGAGCCGCTGCCCGGCTCTGCTTGAACTCCGCCCTCAATCGGGTCAGCTCGGTCGTCTGCATATACATTTCATGGTCAGTTAATTGCATTTCATAATCATAAGCATAATCAACATGGAAAGTGTAGTGATTGCGTACCCTCTCAGTGAGCGCCACCTCGGCCGCCTTTGCCCGAGCTACAATCCACGCGAAATCGGCATCCCGCTCGGCTCGGTCTGCGGGAGTCTGCGAAGAAGAGGAAGGAGCGTCGGCCCCCTGTCGCCGAGTCCCCTCGGCGCACTGCATCCAAAACTCCAGGTCAGTCACTTGCATAATCATAATTAAGTGCCTAATTTTAGAGTTTAAGGGTTAGAAAACTCACCAGCAGGGCCAGGGCCTGCCGAGCCTCGTCTCTCTCCCTGATCATAGAATGTAGAAGCCCCTGCAGCTCCGCAAGCCGTCCCTCAGGGTCGATTTGCATTCAGAAGTCCAAATGTCAGTGCATCATCATATATAAATCATAAACATAATAAACAAAGTTTAAGTTTAGTGGTCGTACCGGTCGGTGAGCACCTCGGAACACCTGGTCCCAGTAGTGTCTGGCGTACGCCGTGTTGTACGCCGAGTCACTCTCTACTCGAGCGGTCACCCCCTGCCCGAGTGCTATCCAGTCAGCAATCTACGTGGCATTCCGAGCCGTCCAGTCGAAGGTCGCTGCCAGGCCCCGTGTGGTCCGCATGACACGCTCCCCCGGCTTCTTTGGCATCGGGAAATCTACTACTGGCTGATGGACCCCAATGGTCCTCATCACCAGTCGGAAGTAGAGTGGCTCCACCACATTCATGCAGTGAAGCCACACATCCCGGCCAGAGAAGGCAAGGGCCCCTACCACCCAGGGCTGGCCCTCCTGTCCCTCCTCTGCGTATGGTGTCCACTGTACCTACGAAATAGAAAGTTGCATCAGCATCATCGACATGTAGAGCTGCATTTAATTAAAGAGTCTAAGTTTAGAATCGTACAGAGGTGTACGGTAGAGCGTCCGGGTTGTCCTGTAACTCCCGGACCTATCTCCTTAGGGCCCTGGTCTCTCGAGGTGCGGTCCACCTCCGGGCAACGGGCAGTAGGTCTGGGTAGGTCTTGTCGCCTCTCCCCAGTCTTTGAAGTCTCACATAGGCCCAAACCTACATCGCATCACATCGCGTCAGCATATAGGAAGCATATAGGAATTGCATAATCGAGTCTAAGGTAGAGGTAATACCTGGAGAAGAGGGGAGAAGGCCCCGAGCATGGTTCGCCTGCTGGTCGAACTCAGGGTCTCGAAGAGGAAGGCTAGGACCACCGCTCCCCACGCGTAGTCGCCGACGTGGTCAAGGTCCTGGAGTAGTGGAAGAAAGTGATAGTGGATCACATCCGCACGCGTCGAGAAGAGGAGTCATCCGAACAGCAACATCAGGAATCTCCTCAGCACTCTGTCTGCCTCAGCTCCCGGCTCCGCCGTGACTCTCGGTCTGGCCAGGTCCACCAACCTCTGGAGGTGCTGCTCCGGCTGCTCCCCCGTTGCTATCCCGGCACGTCGTAGCCCAAGGCTGTCCTGCAGTCGTGCCCGGGGAAGGATAGTGGACTGCCGCTCAGAACGCCGTAGCTCCAAGCCCAGCAGCTCCTAGGCTATCTCACGGTAGTCGAGATAAGTGCTCCCGCTGACCGACAGCCCATGTACCCGTAGGCCCTTAAATCGAGCCACGTCCTCCAACATGGGGACCATATGCCCCCACAGAAAAAGGAAGGCACAACTCACTGGGCCCCAGCGGTCGTGCAGAGCGTAAAGGAGAGCGGTGTCGAACCGGCTCACCTCAATGCTCAAGAATGGGGAGAACCCCATGGCTATCAACCGCTCTCGCTGAAAGTCGGGCAGTGCCGAGTATACCGCCCGAACCTGAAGCCATGAGACGCGGGTCCTACGCTTTCCCTACATTTATTTTTATAATTGCAAACATTTAATAATTTCATGCATCGTGATCAACAAATAAATGAAAAACAATAAAAATTACACTTTTCCAGTAGTGCGCTTCACCTTGGACCACTCTACCTCATAAACGGTTCTATTTCGACCACTCTACTTTGTCAGAAGGGCGGTTCCCCATGGACCACTTTTCTTATTGCACGGACCGGTATGGGCTGTTTAGTTCTCAGCCCTTTCATATTCGAACAGACCACTGTGGCCCATCCATCTTTCCCGCAGTAGCTCCCTCACCATTTTTCTTTTTCTTAGCCCTATCATTTTCTAGATTTAGATAGCCACCCCTGGGCCGCATGTGTTATGGGCGGTTCTATGTCAGCCGCATGTCTCCTTTTGAGTGGTTCGTGTTGAACTGTTCGTCCGTCGTCTTCCCCGATGACGGCGAACCTCCCCACCAGCGGTGAGGCTACCGTAGCCCCCCAAACTGGTCCCAAAGAGGCCGTTTGCCTCTGCCATCACCCTAGGACTAGCATGCGTTAATTAAAAAATGAAAAAGGGATAGGTTTTGGGGCTTACCTCATCGGACTTCGCCGGCTTGGCCGCCGCCGCTGTGGCCACCTTCGGTGCGTCTCCGGTATCCACGGGCGTTGCCGTTTCTCCTCCGGCCACCGCAGCCTCCACCTCGGTGCCTCCTTCAACTGCCAGTGGCACCCCCTCCTCCGGGACGGACGGGAGCTCGCCCGTGGTCGCGGCCACCGGTGGCGGCGCTCCTTCTTCTTCTCTGGCCATTCGTGGACACCGCGACTGGTGCTTCGTTCGCATAAGCGAGGGCGAGAGCGAGGGGGGGAGTATGAGAGACTGAGAGAGATTGAGAGAACGAGAGGGATTGAGAGAAATGGGGGAGGGGTTGCTTCGGTTTCATTCTCCCCCTCCCACCGTGGGTTACGGTGGAGGGAGGGAGACGAAGGGTTTAAGCTTTCGAAGCCCCAGTTGTTGAACGGTCTATCGCAGGGCCGTGCATCTTAAGAACGATTCTTTTATGTCCGTTTGAACCTCAATGGTATTTCATTATGAGCGGTAGCTTGATAGCCATTTTTCTTATTGGCGGTTTAAGATGAGCCATTCATCTTCCTATTACACTTTCAAATTTTTACTTTTGAGCTGCTTGTCCTTAGCCATTCCATAACATAAGCGGCCCCTAATTAGCCATTCATATAGTGAAATAATGGTTGCTGCATCATATGGTTAAACGGTTAAATATGGTTGCTTTATATTGCAAATCTTGTTAATGATCTTCTTTGCAGCATTAGTCATTCGCCGTTTCGCCTGCACAGGTAAGTCAGGTATGGCTTTCTATCTCTGTATCCCTTATTGCATTACTATACGATAATATGCTATATTATCTCGAGAAGCAGTTGGTTATCTACGTGTTCCATGATCTAATGTTCCCCTTTAACAAAAATGATGATGATCCAGGTTTACGTGTTTAATCAGCGGATAGGCCATTAGGTTGGGAAAATTTGGGGACGATGGTTCTATCCTACACGCCGTGGTTGCGGATAGTGTCTTGACCCTGATTGCCCAAGTCTAGCAATTTTATTCTCGAGTATTTTCTATTTTGTGGCTTTCTTTGCATTTGATTTATGATTTCTTTTATTTTAGCCCAGCATGCATCATACGCATCTTTTAAGCATTCTTGACCCATGATTTGCCTACTAATGTCCCACCAGTGATAGATAGCTGTGCGTTCAGTGATTGGGTATGAGGAACAATTCCATTCAGAGTTGGAAGGTTCTCTCTGGTCTATTCGCTTGGTTTGGTTGATTAAGAGGTTCCCATTTGGAGTTTTAGTGTGTTTATTTAATTTTGCTACTTATTCTGGTCTCCTCATTGGTCCGAGAGATTGTGTCCCCCATGAGGTTGATCGTGTGTTTTGTTTATTTAGTTAGTTCCTCTAGACTGGTGTCGCTTTTAGTCCGATTATTCCTTGTGAATGGTTCAGAGTTTTCCGGAATATTCATATCGCTCGTTGGCAAAACGGGTGTCGTTTTACCTTAACGCCCGCTTTTCAGTCCGCTCCGCTTCATCTCCACGTTCCATTTCGCTTTCGCTTCACCTCCGCTCGCTCCCCTGCAAAGAAGACATTAAGGAGGGGCATCTGTTGACACCCGTTTTTTGTTGATAATTGGAGTCATTTCTCTTATTTTCATTTGTTAATGTCTCAAGTTGTCCGTTACTCATTGGGTTATTTTTCTGACATGTCTCTGGGCCTATTTTATGGGTATCCTCCCTCCCTGGCTAGGTCTGCTTCAATTTGGGGCTTAATAGGCCTTGATTTTGTTCAACCTATCTTTTTTATGAATTTCAAGCGTCCAGAGCGTGCACGGTCAGTCTCCCGGCCGTTCATCCTATGAGCGGTCGTTCTTGGGCCGTCCACATATTTTTTCTATATTTAGCTGATTTTGTGAATTTCCACCGACAAGCCGTCACACGGTCTGAGTGTAGCCGTTCAAGCTAATCGAGCGGTGTATCCTTAGCCGTGCATCTCCCAGAGTCCTAAGCTTGCTGACTCTTTCAGATAATTATCTATTTATTTATCTCTTTTGATTTACCACCGACAGGCTATGAACGGTTAGCCCTTGGCCGCTCTAGTTGTTGAAAGGTCTAGAAATAGCCGTTCAATCCATGAGAGTCCAACGGCGAAATAGTCGGTCAGTTCGATGGATATTTGGATAATATTTGTTATTTATTGAATTTCCACTGACAGGTTGAGCAGTTTGGAATCAGCCGTTCAACATGAAGGGCGGTCTATCGGCAGACCGTGCAACTGCCAGATTTCTGAAGAATTTAAGGTTTTTTCTCTCTCCATACGTGATTTTATCCCCAACTTCTCCCATCATTTTCTCTGCGGATATTCCACCAAATGGAGTGTCGTTTCCTCTGGTTGAGAGATAATTCAATTATCTACACATTTTATGTTATTATCTCGACCTGAAAATGACTGAAAACCCTAATTTCGAGCTAGGACTTAGAGGCTCTATAAATAAACCCTAAGCCCAAGGTTTGAAAGGGGGGAGATTTCAAGGTCACGATGAAGCCCTGCCGGATTCTGGAGCGACCTTAAGTCAGGGAGGGAGGCCTTCTATGTCCGTTCAGGCCTCCGGTTTCAGGGAGTAGCCTATTTTTTTTTAGTGTCATTAGTTCATTAGTCCCACCGTTCTTCTTATTTGCATGCTCGATTCCTTTTCTTTCATCCACGTTTTTCCTGCTCATTTCACTGCATTATGCACACCCTCCTACCTTTTGACGCCCCTAGCAGTTTAAAAACTCCTAGGTATCCCCCGTTCCATGTTGGTTGGTCTGTCTCTCATGTTCTTCTATAGTTTCTACACTTTAAAGTTCTAATTTTGGGTTTATTTTTATGTTCTACACCTTGTCTTGCAGGTCAGCAACATCCTAGCACGAGGCCCACTCCTTCTGGCCGGCCGGAAGGAGTGGTGGTTGAGCTCCTACGTCCTGGAAGGTGGTGGCGTCGAGTGGTCATTTTTTGGCCGTTTGAAAAGTAGAGCGGCTTCATCCTTGCCGTTCATCTTCTTCGTGCGGCCATCTCCAAACCGCTCTTCTGCCATCGTTCTTCGTCCCGCGTTCTCCCCCCAGCACTGTTAGACGGTCTATTGAGCGGCCGTGCGTCGTTTGAGCGGTTCTTCCACAGCCGCTCATCTCTACAGTGTTGGTTAAAGGCAAGTTTCTCCCTTCTTTTCCAAGGTAGGGCGTGTTCATCGCGTTTGGTGCCTTGGTGGTGATCACATAGGTTCACATACTTTTGTCCCCTTCTACGTTCAGTTTATTGCTCATATTGATCTAGTAGAGGGGTAAGAAGGGTTTTAAGATGATAGGAAAATATCTACAGTGATCTCCACAAGGGTTTTCGTAACATGAACCCACCAAGGTTCACAGGTTTGTCTGACCCCGAGGATGCCGAAAATTGGTTAAAGGAAATGGAACGAATTTTCCATGTGATGCAATGCATGGACGAGGAGAAGGTTCTACTGGCTATATTCCAACTGGAGCGGGACGCTCGATGTTGGTGGAATTTGTGGAAGTAACATTGCTCGATGACCACGTCACATGGGATGAATTCGCTGAGTAGTTCAACAACAAGTACTTCTCCGACCATATCCAGGAAAAGGAGGCTGCAAAATTTGCTGCATTGAAACAACGGACCTTCAAAGTAGCCGAGTATGAGGCCCAGTTTTCAAGATTAGCTAGGTATGCACCCCACTTGGTGTGTACGGAGAAGATGAAGGCTAAAAGGTTCCTCAACGGGCTTCGGCCCCATTATATTACACAACTTGCACCAATGGACATCCAAGTCTATTCGGAAATGATTCGGCGTGCGCAGTTGCTCGAGGACACCACCGAATTATCAGAGAGGATCCGAGGAAGGGACAAGAAGGAACCTGTCACAAGCCCGAGAAATTTTAATGCATCATTCAACAAGAAGCGGTACTATAGTGGAGGGGAGTCCTCCAAAGCAATGAAATTCCAAAAGAATGTCAAGCCATTCTCCACTGATGTGCCCCTATGGTCATTTAAAACTCATGGTTTTGATAATGGCTAAACACTATAAGTCATTGATGTTTCCCACTCTCATATGATTGAAATACTTGATGCTTTTTCATGGCAGATAAGCCAAGGAATGGAGTGGAGATGGCAAAAGTGAAAGCCCAATGATCGTGCCCAAGCAAAGATGAAAATCCCTTCAAGAAGCAAGAGTCAACTCTTCAGGCTGGATGGCCATTAGAAGATCAGGCTGGCTTCAAGAAGAGTCGACACTCGGCACCAAAGAGTCGACACTTCAGATACCACAGTGCTCATCTCAGAAGAAAATTGAAGGGTGATATATATAGAGAGAGAGAGAGAGCATACCGAAAACCCTTATTACATGGATTTCAAAGTTGAGAGGAAGGTTCCAATACTGACACATGCTATATCCATCATGTTATGAACAAGGTCTGTGCATGCATAGCCAAGGTCGATGCACAATGAAGAACACACTTGGCTTCAACATCCAAAGGTCTGAGCATTCGTTAAAGGTCAAATACTCAGTAGACATCCTCAAAGTCTAAAGAGTTAGATGCCACAGACTTGAATGGACTGCAAACGGGTTTAAGGGGCTGAATGAAGCAAATCTGGGAAAAAACCCAGATGTTGGTCGACCGTCGGTCATGAACTGGTCGATCGGAATTTCTAGAGACGAAAAAGCTACAGAATTCTCAGTAGCGATCGACCGCCCAGAAAGTACCGGCCGACCGCCCAAGGACCGGTCGACCGACCAGCAAGGACTGGTCAACTGAAATTCCCAGCAACGAAAAGTTTCAAACCTTTAAAATTCCGGTCGACTGCCACCTACCACCAGTAGACCGACAGCCCCGATGCAGCTATTGTTGACTTCATTTTTCTCAACGTGGGCAGCCCCTCTTCTTGGATTTGTTTAATCCTAAAGTTATCCAACCTGCCATGAATTGTGGATCTGGTCTGGGGGATGTCTCTTGACCATTCAAGAGATAGAAAACAAACACAATGGGGTTACAAACCCTAATGCATCAAGGGAGATCATGAGGAGGCCAAAGGAGGCTGTCCAAGGGAGAAGAGGGTAATGTAGCTGCGTGAACAGTACTTCGTGCAGGAGTTCATCATCTATTTCCAAGGTGATTCAAACTCATATCCAAGCCAGCAACCTCCAAGGAATTGGAGAAGCAAGCAAGGCTATCAAGGGGATCCAAGGAAGCTCATTTCACAAGGAAGAAGAAGCCATTGCTGCTGAATCAAGAGGAGAGCTTTGTGAAGAAGAAGAAGCCTCTATTGGTGATCTACAACGTGTGAAGACAAGAAGAAAAAGAGGCAGCCCTTGCTGAAGCATCAGATTCACCTCCCACATTTCAGACAAGATCTTCTCGATTTTATCATATCTCCATATCTTGTTTGAGCATTTTCATCTTGTTCTCTTTTCATTTTATTCAAGCTACTATAACTGAGAATCGTCCCTACTGGGGTTAGTAGGAAGGCAGTTGGAAGGTGCTCCAATCTACAGTGTTATCATCCCTACCGGTGGTTAGTAGGAAGGCAGTCGGAGGTTCTCCGATCTGTGATTTGGTGCGCTGCACTAGTGAAGTCTCACCGGGTTTAGTGAGGGGTGGACGTAGGACTAGGGATTCAATCTTAACCACCTTAAAATCTCTTGTGTTGTGGTTTGCTTGTGTGATTGGTTAGTGCTAGATGCATGCTTAGGTTTGATCTCTATATTACTTGTCCATCCTGCTAAGCTAATCGTTGTGTCCTTCGCTAAGCTAGTTGTATTCCACTGCTATTCTTCTTTATCTAGCTTTAAAGAGGGGTGTTCTGCGAAAAGAGGGGTAGATCTATTCACCCCTCCCCTCTAGATCCGCCATCCACTACTCAACAAGTGGTATCAAAGCCTAATCTCTCATTATGGGGTCCAACGACCTTGAGAAAAATGGTGGATGGGCGTCCAAGGGTTTGTTACCTGAATGACATTCTGTGAATATGCCTCCTTATTTCACTGGATCTAATTATCCTTATTGGGAAACAACGCATGCAAGTGTTCATTCGCGCCCAAGATTATGAACTCTGGCGAGTGATCAGCAAAGGTCCGTATGAGCTTTCGGATGATGAGGACTTGTGGACCAAAGAACAAATAAGAAGATCCACTGTCAACTGGAGTGCTAGACACATCTTGCAATGCTCACTCCATCCAGTAGAATTCTCAAGAGTAGCTACCTACGCAACTGCAAAAGAAATGTGGGATAGGTTAGAAGTGATTTACGAAGGAACCTCTCAGGTACGAGAAACAAAAGCCAGCATTTTAGTTTCTGAATATGAAATGTTCAGAATGAGGCCTGATGAGTCAATTCAAGACATGTATGCTCGCTTAACTATGCTTACTAATAGTCTAACTGATTTGGGAAAGAAATATTCAGAGCAGGAAATTGTAAGGAAGATTCTCAGATCACTGACCCAAGCATGGCACACGAAGGCTACCATGGTTGAAGAATCAGAGATCTCACAACTACTAAGGTAGATGAACTCATTGGGTCATTGATGACCAATGAGATCAACCTAAAGAACAAAGAGGCTGAGATACCTAAGAAAAAGTCCCTAGCTCTTAAAGCAGGACCTAGCGGTCAAAGCACTTCTGATGAAGGTGATGCTTCTGCAAGTGAGTGAGATGAGGATGACGTAGCCATGCTCACAGGTAAGTTCAGAAAATTTCTGAGAAAGGAAGGTAGGAGCTTCATGAGAGGAAGGTCACAGGTAAGGAAAGGTTTCAAATCCAACTTTGAAAACTTTAAGAAAGCAGACAAGATCATTTGTTATTCTTGCAACAAACCAGGGCATTTCAAGACTAAATGTCCTGAAAAATTCAGAAAAGTTGACAAATGAAAGGGAAAAAAGAAGAACAAGGCCATAGTGTCCACATGGAGCGACGAAGAAGAAAGTGATGATAGAACCAGCTCCTCGGACAAGGAAAAAGAAGATCTCTGCTTCATGGCCAGAGGTGGCGAAGAAACTGAGGTACACTCTCCATTTGAAAATTTCACAATTGATGATTGGAAGGAAGCATATATACAGCTCATGGAGAAATATGACATGTACAAGAAGGAGAGTAAATCATTGAAAAATAAAATTAAATTGTTTATGCATGATCATGATATGAATCATAAGACTGCTTCACTTGAAACTGAAATTGAAGACCTTAAGAAAATGATTGAGAACTTGGAAGAGGGAAGAAAAGAAATGGCTGACTTGGAAACTGAAAATGAAGACCTAAGAAATGAGATTGATAGCATGAAGCTAAAAATGCATACCTATGAAAATGACATCAAATTGAGTAATGAGAAGTATGATGCTGTCAAACAAGTCAACACTCAACTCCTTCAAAACATTGAAAACCTACAAAAAGAGTTGAAGGATAAACAACATTCTTTAGAAAAGTTTGTAGATGGAAGAGAAAACCTAGATGTATTGCTAGATACTAGAATGAATTTCAACAAGGAAGGGTTGGGTTTTGATCCCACAAATAAAAGGCCAATTGGGTTAAAAACTGTCACATTTGGTTCCTCTTCTGATGCTTCTACCTCAAACACAACACCTACTCAAAATCAACCAAAACAAAATGATAATGGAAAAGAAAAGGTTGAAGAGGAAGCCACTGAAATCCCCAAAAAAATTGCTCAAAAATCTCAAAAGAGTCGACCTTCCCCACAGCACAGATCGACACTTCCTTGACCATCGCCCGCTCAGCCTTCCAGATGCCACTATAATTGGGTTGCACGTAGGATAGGTCGACACTCCCATTCATACAGGTCGACACCACCCTACTTTTGGGGCAATTATGATTCCTTTGTGCATCAATCCTATAAGCTTCAATCCCCTAGGTGGCAAAACAATCACTTTCAACCCAAAACCAACTAGTGGCCTCAATGGTTTAAGAAGCATATTTCCTCAAATGTCCACAAAATCCAACAAAGAGCCTCTAAACAGAAAATGTGTGTCAAAGCTGAAAAGAAAAACAAAATCTATGCTCTACGCAAAGAAAACATGAATGCAAGGAAGGTTTGGATTCTAAAAGAGATGGTATCATGTCTTGAAAATTTGAATAAGTTGGTGGGACCCAAGTTTTGTTAGGTTCCAAACCCCATTGCTTAATTCCTTGTGCATGAGTGTCTTGCAGCCATGCATAACCGGTGGTACATTGATAGCGGCTGTTCAAGACACGTGACTGGAGACAAAATAAAATTTTGTCTCTTGATTGAAAATGAAAGGAGGACACGTCACATTTAGAGGGAACAACAAAGGAAGAATCACTGGAACAGGTAATGTAGGTAAGAACCTCTCCAACTCCATTGGAAACGTGTTGCTAGTTGAAGGTTTGAAATACAATTTACTCAGTATAAGTCAATTGTATGATAAAGGTCACAAAGTGTTGTTTGACTCTCATGAATGTAGAATCCTTGAACCAAAATTTGACAAGGAAAAAAATTCTGGTAAAAGAGTCAACAATGTTTACATGATTGACTTAGATGATCCTGTTCACATAAACCTCTGTCTTGCTGCACCAAAATTCGAGCTTGCATAGTTATGGCATCGTAGACTAGGACATGCTAGCTACAATATCTTACATAAACTTTTAAAGCATTCAATGGTGAAAGGTTTGCCTGAACTATCTTTTAAACAAGAAAATAAATTGTGTGATGCATGTGCCCCAGGTAAACAAACAAGAAAATCCTTCAAGGATAGATCTGTAAATATGTCATCCAAACCACTCGAGCTGATTCATATGGACTTGTTTGGTCCAACCAGAAATGCTAGTTTAAGTGGTAGAAAATATGGATATGTCTTGGTGCATGATTTCTCTTGGTTCATATGGGTTTTCTTTCTCACACATAAAAATGATACTTTTCATGAGTTTCAGGCACTCTATATGAAGATAAAGCAAGACGGTGAGTTTAAAATCTCCAACCTTTAATTTGATCATGGTGGTGAATTTGAAAATACAGAATTCTATAATCTTTGTAGGGCTGATGGCATTTCACATCGGTTTTCTTCACCAAGAACCCCTGAGAAAAATGGTGTAGTTGAAAGAAGGAATCGAACACTCATAGAGATGGCGAGAATAATGCTTGTCGAACGGCAACTCCCAAGGAAGTTTTGGGCTGAGGCGGTAAACATGGCTTGTTACATTATTAACCGATCTATGGTAATGCCACACATCAAAAAGTCTCCTTATGAGTTACTGAAAGGTAACAAGCCCTCTCTCTCACATATGAAAGTGTTTGGGTCTAAATGCTTCATCCACAACAATGACAAAAGAGAATTAGATAAATTCGAGCCCAAGAGCAATGAAGGTATATTCCTTGGATATTCTGATAGATCTAGGGCTTATAGAATTTACAACATTAAGAGTCAAACTGTGGAAGAATCACCCCATGTTTCCTTTGATGAATATCATGATGATTCTAAAAATGATAACTATTGCAGGAAAAATGATGAAGACGGGGAATTCCTAAGCATGAAGGAAAAGAATAATCCTCCACAAGAAGAAACAAGAGAAGATGGTGACCTAGCTGAATCAAGCAATGCAAGGGATCAAGCTCCAGAAGAAGGTAATGATTCTACAGACATTAGAATTCTTAAGGATCATCCTTTAGAAAATGTCATTGGAAGCTTGAATGATCCACCTAGAACTAGGTCACATTTTAGAATTGTGGAAGAATTAGATCATCTTGCTCTTGTCTCCCAGATTGAACCCAAGAATATTGATGAAGCATTAAAAGATGAAACCTGGATAAACTCAATGCAAGACGAATTAAACCAGTTTGAAAGAAATAAAATTTGGCATCTTGTTCCTAGACCATCATCACAATCTGTCATTGACACTAAATGGATATTTAGGAACAAACTCAGTGAGGATGGTAAGATAATAAGAAATAAGGTTAGATTGGTGGCTCAAGGGTATAATCAAGAGTTTGGGGTAGACTTTGAGGAATCTTATGCCCCAGTAGCTAGACTTGAGGCCATCAGAATTTTACTTGCCTTTACATGCTCCCTTAGAATAAAGTTGTATCAAATGGATGTAAAAAGTGATTTCTTAAATGGTTTGATCAAAGAAGAAGTCTATGTTGAGTAGCCCCCTGGCTTTGAGAACTCTAAGCATGAAGATTTTGTATACAAGCAAGATAGGGCGCTTTATGGACTGAAGCAAGCACCAAGAGCTTGGTATGAGGGACTAAGCTCGTTTCTCATTGAGAAAGGGTACACACGAGGTAAGGTAGATCAAATACTTTTCACCAAGAAGCAAGGTAAGAACATCTTGATTGTTCAAATTTATGTTGATGATATTGTGTTTGGTTCTACGAAATCTGAAATGTGTAAGGAATTTACTAAGCTCATGACTAGCGAATTCGAGATGAGCCTAATGGGAGAACTCTAATTTTTTCTCGGTTTGTAGGTCAACCAAGGAGAAGATGGGTGCTTCATAAGTCAAGCCAAATACATCAAGGAGCTGCTGAAAAGATTCATAATGACAAGCTACAAAATAATTGCAACTCCTATAAGCACCACAACATCACTCGATTCGGATGAAAATGGTAAATTAGTGGATGCAAAAATCTATAGAGGTATGATCGGCTCCTTGCTTTATTTGACTGCATCCCAACCAGATATCCAGTTTCGTGTTTACCTTTGTGCTAGATTTCAAGCTACTTCTAGAGAATCTCACTTGACTACCGTCAAACGTATCCTTAGATATCTTGTCGGAACTCAAGATTCGGGATTATGGTATCCGTCATCATGTGATTTATTCTTATTCTGATGCAGACTACGCTAGATGCAAGTTGGATCGCAAGAGTACTCGTGGCTACTGCCAGTTTCTGGATGGGTGTTTAGTTTCTTTGGCCTCCAAGAAATAACACTCGGTTGCCCTCTCAACCGTAGAAGCAGAATACGTTGCTGCGGAGAGATGTGGTACCCAAGTGTTATGGATTAAACACTAACTCTAAGATTACTTAGTGGATCTTCGTTGTGTCCCGATTCTGTGTGATAACACTAGTGCTATCAACCTTGCAAAAAATCCAGTCCAGCACTCTAGGACCAAGCATATTGAGATTACACATCACTTCATTAGAGATGAGGTCTTTAAGAAAAACTTTGAACTGCATTTTGTTGATACACTAAATCAGATTGCTGACATCTTCACTAAGCCCTTGTGTAATGACATGTTTACAACACTCAGAAGGGAGCTTGGTCTTTGCAGACCTCAATCTAATAAAATTTGAAATGATGATCTTCTTCAGTTTGGTTGTGTGTTGTGCTGATTGATATCTATGCATTGTTTATATGTAAATATGTCATTCTGCACTCATTTGCATAATAAAGTTGACTTCATGACCACGATGAATTGCATATGGTGTAGTATCATTCTTGCTTGGCCATGGTATATTAAATGCTGAAATGTGGAAAGGCAGGTTATGCTTGTCTAGAAGCACTCACCATGCGTGAGGATTCACCTCTACCAAGTACCATGCATCACTATCGCATATAGGCCATACAGTAAGGGGGAGTTGTTTCTTTGAAGTATTCATGCATATGTTTCATCTTCATTCTATTACCCTTAATAAGTGTTCAACCATGGGCCGGGTCATGCATTTCATTTCTGACAACTTCATGGTTGACTAGGTTGACCCATGCATGGTACATGTCAACCTCTCCTTGGCCCTCAGGTCGACATCTGATCATTCACGTCGCTTGGAAACATAACTCTTTGAGTGCATCCACTACATATCCAAAGGGGGAGTGTTGCTGCTTCTCTTACTCTCTTGCAATCTGAACTTCAATGACTTCCAGTCTGCAACAGACAAAACTATGGCGCAAGAGCTTTCTATTATATGAACTGATGATTGTCCATCCAATAAAAATGGTTCAGATTTAATGATCTCCTTAAAGTTCTGATATATTTTTTTGAAATCATCTATGTTCCGTGGTGTTAATAGACTTTAACTAGAGATTGCATGTTGTGCCCTGAATGATTCTTCTAAAATCTGAAACTTCTAATGTCATAGCAACGTTGGTTGAGATGCTAAAGCCTGGTATTGTTTTTAAACAACTTGAAGTATTGGAATTCATAAAAGTAAATCTTGACAGAGCAATGACATTGGGTCATTGAGAAATATGTCCCCTCATCAAGGATATGAGGTAACATATGTCATGAAGTGCCTTTGTTATCTTTGTTATAAATGGAATAAACTCTAGGTAGAGCAATGACATAATTGCTGAGAAATATATCTCATCATCAAAGAAATGAGGTCAGATATGTCATGAGGTGACAAAGCTATCTCTGTTCAATCTGAAGCATAACAGTATGTCTTACCAAATACCTAAGAATACTGGCGTCTAAACAACGTGTATTCTTACGGATAGGAGGCATGTACTAGACTCAATTGCTCGTAAAATATGAGTCATGTGCATACCAATGCAAAAGATCATGAAAAATAGTGCTGCAATCATAAAATTTCATGCTTTAGTCATGCTTGTTTAACCTCAATACTAGTTTGTGCTATTCCCAATGGAGTTATGGAATATAGATGTATAAGACAAAGGAAGGTTAACCACTGCCATGATATGCACTTCTGGTTCATTTCTATTAAAATATAGATGTAGATGCTCTTCGAACTCTATTGTTGATCTCGGATTTCATTAGCTTTGAACCATGTATATTGCTCATGGCATGTTTCAGATCTGCATATAATGGCTTGCTCTACTCTCCTATTCAGCTCTGGTCTCTAAGACATTTGTCACCATCTCTGCCTTATCCCTCCTTTTTGCTATTGTCAAAGGGGGAGAATAACTTTCTGAGATGGGGGAGAGAATAAATTTGTGAGACGGGGGAGAGTCAAAAGTCCCTCATCAGGCATACACTTAGGGGGAGAGCAGCATCCATAATCAGGAGGAACTTGAATAGCATTCACATGCTCTGATCATCTATGCATACATATTCGCATTCACATGCTCTTATCATCACTATGTATCTTGAGCTACATATGTTATAAAATTTGCCATCTTGGACATTACTGCCAGATAATGACTCACAGTGTTGTCATCATCAAAAAGGGGGAGAATGTTGTGCCCCTGTGGTCATTTGAAACTCATGGTTTTGATAATGGCTAAACACTATAAGTCATTGATGTTTCTCACTATCATATGATTGAAATACTTGATGCTTTTTCATGACAGATAAGTCAAGGAATGGAGTGGAGATGGCAAAAGTGAAAGCCCAATGATCGCGCCCAAGCAAGGATGAAAATCCCTTCAAGAAGCAAGAGTCAACTCTTCAGGCTGGACGGCTATCAGAAGATCAGGCTGGCTTCAAGAAGAGTCGACACTCGGCACAAAAGAGTCGACACTTCAGATACCACAGTGCTCGTCTCAGAAGAAAATTGAAGGGTGATATAGAGAGAGAGAGCATACCGAAAACCCTTAATACATGGATTTCAAAGCTGAGAGGAAGGTTCCAATACTGACACATGCTATATCCATCATGTTATGAACCAGGTCTGTGCATGCATAGCCAAGGTCGATGCACAATGAAGAACACACTTGGCTTCAACGTCCAAAGGTCTGAGCATTCATTAAGGAAAGGTCAAATACTTAGTAGACATCCTCAAAGTCTAAAGAGTTAGATGCCACAGACTTGAATGGACTACAAATGGGTTTAAGGGGTTGAATGAAGTAAATCTAGGAAAAAACCCAGATGTTGGTCGACCGCCAGTCATGAACCGGTCGACCGAAATTTCCAGAAACGAAAAAGCTACAGAATTCTCTATAGCGGTCAACCACCTAGAAAGTACCAGTCGACCGTCGTGAATTGTGGATCTGGTCTGGGGGATGTCTCTTGACCATTCAAGAGATTGAAAACAAATACAATGGGGTTACAAACCCTAATGCATCAAGGGAGATCATGAGGAGGCCAACGGAGGCTGTCCAAGGGAGAAGAGGGTACTGTAGCTCCGTGAACAGTACTTCGTATAGGAGTTCATCATCTATTTCCAAGGTGATTCAAACTCATATCCAAGCCAGCAATCTCCAAGGAAGTGGAGAAGCAAGCAAGGCTATCAAGGGGATCCAAGGAAGCTCATTTCACAAGGAAGAAGAAGCCATTGCTGCTGAATCAAGAGGAGCGCTTTGCGAAGAAGAAGAAGCCTCTGTTGGTGATCTACATCGTGTGAAGACAAGAAGAAAAAGAGGCAGCCCTTGCTGAAGCATCAGATTCACCTCCCACATTTCAGACAAGATCTTCTCGATTTTATCATATCTCCATATCTTGTTTGAGCATTTTCATCTTGTTCTCTTTTCATTTTATTCAAGCTACTATAACTGAGAATCGTCCCTACCGTGGTTAGTAGGAATGCAGTTGTAAGGTGCTCCAATCTGTGGTGTTATCGTCCCTACCGGTGGTTAGTAGAAAGGCAGTCAGAGGTTCTCCGATCTATGATTTGGTGTGTTACACTAGTGAAGCCTCACCGGGTTTTGTGCGGGGTGGACGTAGGACTGGGGATTCAGTCTTAACCACCTTAAAATCTCTTGCGTTGTGGTTTGCTTGTGTGATTGGTTTGTGCTAGATGCATGCTTAGGTTCGATCTCTATATTACTTATCCATCCTGCTAAGCCAATCATTGTGTCCTTCGCTAAGCTAGTTGTATTCCGCTGCTATTCTATTTATCTAGCTTTAAAGAGGGGTGTTCTGCGAAAAGAGGGGCAGATCTATTCACCCCTCCCCTCTAGATCCGTCATTCACTACTAAACATCCACCACCACACCTTCCAAGGAAGTTTGTAAGTACTGTGACAAAGCTGGTCATAGGATCGAGGAATGCTGGAGGAAGCTAGGAGCCTGTCTCGATATGGAATCCGAGAACATTTGATCTCTAATTGCCCACTGATGAATGAGCAAGCCATTAAAGATGAGAAGCTCCCGACAAAGAAGCAAGGCCGTCTGCAAGCTCTCCAAGAGACGGAACCAATGGAATGAGGAATCATGGAAGGTACACTAATCGTTTGCTCTAGGACTGCTAAAGTTTTATTTAATACTGGAGCAATACATTCATTTATTTCCAAGAAATTTGCTGTTGCTTTTACTAAGGAGCCTAAATGGTTAGACTTAGTCATATCTACACCTATCGGGAACAAGGCCGACCTCACACATCATTACCCAAACTGTGATATTATAGTTAAAGGAAATTGTCATGCCCCGAGCCTTTATTACAGCGTAAGACTCGCTCGAGGAACGTGAACAGCCGGCATGGTAAGCCTCTTGCAAGCAAGAATGATCAGAGCGTAAGACAATCACACACATAAATGTAATTGCACAACATTTACTCAAACTCTAACTTTATTTCATAATTATCAAGTAATCAAATACAACCACTAATTTAACTTATTCCAATCTATCAGACTCAAGAAATAGGAAAATTACATAGACTCAATCTAAAGAATATATACTTTCCTAAGTCTTCACTCTCATCTTTGACAATACTTTCATTCACTCTCGGACCCGCTACTTGTATAACCCGAATCTGAATTTGAATCACTTTTATTTCCTGAAAAGAATAGAAATAGGTAATGAGCACACTTATCCAGTAGGTATCTTCGCATCAACATGAAGGCATCATTAAAGTAATTAACATTTTTAGCTCTAAAGAAATAGGGTAAAATCATGCGAATGCGATCAATCACGCGGTTAAACCATAGTAACAAGATGATCATGTAAGATAGAATGAGAGCAAGAATGAACTAGCAAGAATGTTATAAGAATATGATATGGCCTGTGGCGACCCGGATTCCAGATGCCAGATATACCCGGTAGGACAACCGAATACACCTGATACCGCTTGGAACCCGCGAGGCCTCCCAAGAGCGGTAAAGCTCCGAAGGGAAAAAAGATTGTCGTGTAGTACATTGAACTGACAGATATAATATCAAGAATTAAATTTCATTAGATCGGTCTACTAAAGTAGCAGAAATAAAATTATAATTTAATTAACAGATTTTAAACAATTATATACCAGAGTCAAGTCCAAAGTTAAAGACAGCAGTCTAGCAGTACAGTCAACAGAAAGAAAGGACGTACCAAGAAGTCAGGGGAAGCCCGACGGAGGTACCAACTGGCAGCTACGACTCGAACTCCAGGATCTGTGGAAGCAGAGCGAACACATCACCCCACCAGAAAAGCAGGGGTGAGCCTCGTGTCACTGGCTCAGTAGGGGTCACGTGGATCCCCACTGAAAAACACGTAGTAACATGGAACAACAGGGACAGCAGCAAGAAACAACACTAGAAAGCTGCAAAAGAAAGGGGAGCAGGAGTAGGGAACATGTAAGGACGAGGGGAATAACCCAAACATGCAAGCTGGTCTAGGAAGGGAAAGAGGAGTAGGGAGTAGCAAGGAAAAGGAAAAATGCCAAACAAAACACCCCAACCTACACCTACAACATGCATGCAAAAGAAGGCCTAGAAAAGACCTAGATAGGCACAGGCAACACGACTGGAGTGTCGTGCACCGGACAAGACACAGACCTCGAGTACAGCCACGGAAAGGCCAACCCGGAAAGGTCATGACAACCCCACAAGTGTCTCGACTACCCATCGATCGCAGCCTACGCGAGCCCGGTCGAGTCGCAGACCCACATGGAAACACAGGTACAAGTACTAGTCAGGGTCACGCCCGTCGGTGTCAGTCCTCTGCCCCTGACCACGTGTGCACACATTGGCTCCTGCCTAGAGCCAGGCCTCTAGCTAGTTTTCTCCCCCCGTAGGACGCTACGGTAACCGCAAGAGCCGACGGAAACCAGCTTACAAATGATATATCGGGGTCACCCCTCGACTGCAGGACGTCTAGGGCAACGAGAAGAGGAAGCTTAAAATGCGGCGCTGAAGTATAGATAGATAAACATGCACTGTCACCCGTACCGCAAACACCGAGGGCAGCACAAGAAACTGCCGACAGACTCGAAAAAGTAGTCTTAGCCTTCATAGGAACATCGACCGACGTCCATGGAGAAAGCGGCCAGACCACGGGAGCGACCGACAACACCACAAACCTACCCTCGAACTGCCCCTAACATCACCTAGAATGGACCCACAACACACGGACGCACACCGAAAAGCCCAACGGCCATCACGGCCACAACAGGACTGTAACGGCCTAGCACAGGCGTGTTACACGAGCCTGACGCACCAGGGCGGGCGCGTCAGAGCCAACAGGCTCAAAAGGAAAACACGAACCACATAACGCACTAGGGCAGACGCGTTACAGTGGCCTAACGCACGAGCGTAGACATGTTATGCCAACCTAACGCATGAGGACAGGCGCGTTACGCCAACAAACCCAAGTCTGAAAACTCAGACAAACAGCAAGTAACGGTCCACGACGGACGCATTACAACACTGTGACGCACGGGGGCAGGGCCGTTAGAGACAGCCGACACAGCCACCCAACACAGCCAAAACAGGGTGTAACGGCCTGGGGCAGGCGCGTTACACAGCCTGACGCACCAGGGCAGGCGCGTCAGGGGAACCGACTTAACCAAATCGCTATATGACAAAACAGGCATGACGCATGAACCCGTACGCGTCAGAGAGCTGTGACGCGCCTCCTCTGGGCAGTCACACTCCCACAGCCACGAAAAACTTAAAATGCCCAGACGCCGTGACGGTCTGTCGTAGGGCCGTCAGGGACTGTGACGGTCCCTGGAACGACCGCTACACCGGTCACGGCGGGAAAACAGTGGAAACGCCAAATCGGGCCGTTCCACGCCCCATTCACGCCGAAGCGCAGGGGAAACAAAGGTAGACAACGAAAAACAACTTCCGGAGGCAAAAAAGCCCACATGCATGGATTAAAACGAGAGATCGGGGCGATTCTGATGAATTGACCCTAAACGAGTCACCGAGGTTCCCGCACTCCTACCGGCCTCGAATGACGACCGATCGACACGAAACTAACATGAATGGGATCCAGACATCCGAACAGTCATTTTGACACTAACTACGCTGCGAATGGTTGCCGTTTTCCAGTGAACCCTGAAAACCCCAAAAACTACGATTTTCCCCAAACAAGCCCGATCTAGCCCTTTCTAGCGCCAAACCACGCACAGAAGCAGGGAAAACGTAGAGGATGAAGTGGTGATCCATCTCCCTACCTCCAGAGAAAAAATTGTGCCCCGAAGGGACTAAACCGCGCCGAAAACCGCGCCGCGAGCTCAAACGTCGACTTTGAATCCACCGTTCGGGATCGCGCCAAAACCACTCCATCCTCGCCCCGTTGCACACCCAACCAGCTCCACAGCATCCCCTGCACTCGCCCCACGGTCCTCCGTCTGCAGCCGGAGCCGAGAAGGTGAAAACGGGAGAGAGAGACGGCGACGGTGAAATGAGAAGGAGGAGAGAGGAAGGAAAAGAAAAAGGAAAAGAAATTAGGAATTTTCCTAATTTTCAAAACATCCAATTTTTGGCCCTATCTCCGAAAAATATGCAAAAATAGTCAAAATGATCGGCTCGACAAGTACATCGCCACTGTGTCGTCCACGAGTCAATGAATTGAGAAATAAACTCACCACAGGGTTCCGTAACTAGTACGAGAGAAAAACTCACACGGATCGTAAAACTCAACTCGGGAGCTACAAAAGCGAACCGAAACTCATCGAAAAGGATCCGAAAGACCCAATAAGGATCCAACAAAGATCCGGGACAATACATCCTCCCCTCCTTTAAGAAATTTCATCCTCGAAAATCAAGGACTAGCAAGGGTAAACAGGGAAGAACAACCCGACAACACAACCACAAAACGATATGAACCACGAGAAACAACGGCAAGACGATAGCACCGGACCATGAGACATCTGATCGAGTCGCAAGCTAACTCTACCAGGGAAGGGAGTACAGCAAAGTGATCCGACATGAGTTGGTCCACAAAGTGCTAATGATAGACAAACTAAATCATAGAGAAACAACACTTACAAAAATAATAACGGCAACACTCGCAGGATTCCGGCTCCGTATAGGACACAAAACCACGGAATACCACTGCAAGCAGGGTCGCATCAAGGCATAACAGTAGCTGATCACACGACTTCCAGGGAACGAGTCATGCGTCGAGCAGCTTACCAAGAAAAGACCCACAACGACAAGAAACGGAAATCACGAAACCTAACGCCAGCTGAAGACTGTACTAGACTTAGCGACTCTGGAAACTGTATATCTAAGATTCCCATGTATTTCACACAACAACGCTCTGATACCACCTGTGGCGACCCGGATTCCGGATACCAGATATACCCGGTAGGACAACCGAATACACTTGATACCACTTGGAACCCGCGAGGCCTCCCAAGAGCGGTAAAGCTCCGAATGGAAAAAGGACTGTCGTGTAGTACATTGAATTGACAGATATAACAGCAAGAATTAAATTTCATTAGATCGGTCTGCTAAAGTAGCAGAAATAAAATTACAATTTAATTAATAAATTTTAAATAATTATACACCAAAGTCAAGTCTAAAGCTAAAGACAACAGTCTAGCAGTACAATCAACAAAAAGAAAGGACGTACCAAGAAGTCAGGGGAAGCCCGACGGAGGTACCAACTGGCAGCTACGACTCGAACTCCAGGATCTGCGGAAGCAGAACGAACACATCACCCCACCTGAAAAGCAGGGGTGAGCCTCTTGTCACTGGCTCAGTAGGGGTCACGTGGATCCCCACTGAAAAACACGCAGTAACACGGAACAACAAGGACAACAGCAAGAAAAAACACTAAAAAGCTGCAAAAGAAAGGGGAGCAGGAGTAGGGAACAGGTAAGGATGAGGGGAATAACCCGAACAGGCAAGCGGGCCAAGAAAGGGAAAGAGGCGTAGGGAGCAGCAAGGAAAAGTGAAAAAGCCAAACAAAACACCCCAACCTACACCTAGAATAGGCATGCAAAAGATGGCCTAGAAAAGACCTAGAGAGGCACAGGCAACACGACCGGAGTGTCGTGCACCGGACAAGACACAGACCTCGAGTACAGCCACAGAAAGGCCAACCCGGACCGGCCACGACAACCCCACAAGTGTCTCGACTACCCACCGATCGCGGTCTACGTGAGCCCGGTCGAGTCGCAGACCCACATGGAAACACATGTACAAGTACTAGTCAGGGTCACGCCCGTCGGCGTCAGTCCTCTGCCCCTGACCACGTGTTCACACACTGGCTCCTGCCTAGAGCCAGGCCTCTAGCTAGTTTTCTCCCCCCGTAGGACGCTACGGTAACCGCAGGAGCCGACGGAAACTAGCTTACAAACCGTATATCGGGGTCACCCCTCGACTGCAGGACGTCTAGGGCAACGAGAAGAGGAAGCTCGAAACGTGGCACTGAAGTACAGACAGATAAACATGCACTGTCACCCGTACCTCAAACACCGAGGGCAGCACAAGAAACTACCGACAGACTCGGAAACGTAGTCTTAGCCTTCATAAGAAAATCGGCCGACGTCCACGGAGAAAGCGGCCATACCACGGGAGCGACCGACAACACCACAAACCTACCCCTGAACAGCCCCTAACATCACCTAGAACGGACCCACAACACACGGCCGCACACCGAAAAGCCCAACGATGATCATGGCCACAACAGGACTGTAACGGCCTAGCACAGGCGCGTTACACGAGCCTAACGCACCAGGGCGGTCGCGTCAGAGCCAATAGGCTCAAAAGCAAAACACGAACCACGTAACGCACTAGGGCAGACGCGTTACAGCGGCCTCACGCAGGAGCGCAGACGCGTTACGCCAACCTAACGCATGAGGACAGGCGCGTTACGCCAACAAACCAAGTCTGAAAACTTAGACAAACAGCACGTTACGGTCCATGACGGACGCGTTACAACACTGTGACACACGGGGGCAGGGCCGTTAGAGACAGCTGACACAGCCACCTAACACATCCAAAATAGGGTGTAACGTCCTGGGGCAGGCGCGTTACACAGCCTGAAGCACCAGGGCAGGCGTGTCAGGGGAACCGACTTAACCAAATCTCTATACGACAAAACAGGCGTGACACATCAACCCAGATGCGTTAGAGAGCTGTGACGCGCCTCCTCTGGGCCATCACACTCCCACAGCCATGAAAAACTTACAACGCCTAGACGCTGTGAGGGTCTGTCGTAGGGCCGTCAGGGACTGTGACGGTTCTTGGAACTACCGCTACACCGGTCACGGCGGGAAAACAGTGGAAACACCAAATCGGGTCGTTCCATGCCCCATTCACGCCGAAGCGCAGGGGAAACAAAGGTAGACAATGAAAAATAACTTCCGGAGGCAAAAAAGCCCACATGCATGGATTAAAACGAGAGATCGGGGCGATTCTGACGAATCGACCCTAAACGAGTCACTGAGGTTCCCGGACTCCTACTGGCCTCGAATGACGACCGATCGACACGAAACTAACATGAATGGGATCCAGACATCCCAACGGTCATTTTGACACTAACTACGTCGCGAATGGTTGCCGTTTTCCAGTGAACCCTGAAAACCCCAAAAACTACGATTTTCCCTAAACAAGCCCGATCTAGCCCTTTGTAGCGCCAAACCACGCACAGAAGCAGGGAAAACGTAGAGGACGAAGTGGTGATCCATCTCCCTACCTCCACCGAAGAAATCATGCCTCGAAGGGACTAAACTGTGTCAAAAACCGCGCCGCGAGCTCAAACGCCGGCTTTGAATCCACCGTTCGGGATCGCGCCAAAACCACTCCATCCTCGCCCCGTCGCACACCCAACCAGCTCCACCGCATCCCCTGCACTCGCCCCTAGGTCCTCCGTCTGCAGCCGGAGCCGAGAAGGTAAAAACAGGAGAGAAACGGGAGAGAGAGACGGCGGCGGCGAAATGACAAGGAGGAGAGAGGATGGAAAAGAAAAAGGAAAAGAAATTAGGAATTTTCTTAATTTCCGAAAAATCTGATTTTTGGCCCTATCTCCGAAAAATACGCAAAAATAGTCAAAACGATCGGCTCGACGAGTACATCGCCACTGTGTCATCCTCGAGTCGATGAATTGAGAAATAAACTCACCGAAGGGTTCCATAACTAGTACGAGAGAAAAACCCACACGGATCGTAAAACTCAACTCGGGAGCTAAAAAAGCGAACCGAAACTCACCGAAAAGGATCCGAAAGACCCAATAAGGATCCAACAAAGATCCGGGACATTACATGGCCTTTCATGAACAAGAATGTTATGAGAATGTACTAGCAAGTCACATAATCATCAGTCCAGTATCTTTTACTTATGAGCAAGTACTTCGTGAATTTCTGTGGAATATCAAGAAAGTCATGTACTAGAAAGTCATGTCGTGCTGTATCGTATTGTGAATTTTCACTTATTTATAAAGAAAGTACTCACAACGTAATGCGACGCCAGTAGCATCATACCCCATGGTTTATAATAGTATGTTTCCTACAATCAGCCGAGGGGACTAGCATAGAGCCCTTGAACACAATCAGTGCTCTATCGCATCTTCAAGTATAAATTAAGCTTTTTCCACGCATGTAACAAAAAAGTATGGCCAAGAATGTACAATTCCAACAAGCTCTTGATAACAATAATTCAATGAATTAATGCTTTAATAAGAATCATGAGAAATCAAGAATGACTTATACTATGTTATGCTTATGGAAATAAATCGGCAGCATAACGGTACATTCTTTATTTTCCATTCATTATATTAGGTTTCTTGATCAATATGATAAGTTCTAGATCATCAAGAGTCCATCTAGAAATCTTGGAATATCAACCCTTGGTCAACCCTCGGGTTAAAATACTCAAGCATTGTGACGGTCGTGTACTGGGCCGTTACATGATGTGACGCTCCAGTATTGGGCCGTTACATTAGTCTGAATCCAGAACCAAGAAATTGAACTCAGTTCGATGTGACGGTCGTATATTGGGTCGTTACATGTGCCTGACGGTCCAATATAGATCTGTTACAGTACTGATAACCAGAAACCTCGATAGTGTAATTTAATCAATTGGGTTTTAGTGGTACAACCAACTCGGCGTCCTAGTGGGAATCCCACGATCGCGGAGAATTACGGAGGCCTTGCAACAAGATTTCCTAGTCCATTGGAAGGAATATCCAATAGAGAGATCCTCATGTCCAAGAATAATGTTCCTATAGTGGAAGTGAACTAATGGACATATACCTGAATATATGCCATGTACTTAGAGAAATGACTCTATTGATAGAGATGATGTGTAATAATAGGAAATCATGATAAAATTTTGTCAATACATCTTTGGAAAATCATGATTTAGATACAAAACTATAGAATTTTGGCACATGAAATTAACATAACTTAAAATAACTTAAGATACCTTAATCATGCAATTTCTACTATGAATCAGTAAATAAACTTAAATTCATGAAATCAGGTCAAAACTTAGATAACTAGGTTTATTTATAAGTTAAATTAACTAGTTTCCCATTATGTCTACTGTTACCCTGACGGTCTAGAAATGGTGCATCACAGTGACTGTGACGATTTATCGTGAGGCTGTTACAGTAATGTAACGCTCCATAGATGGTGCATCAGAGGCAACAGAGAACTTCGAACATCAAAGAAGGTGTGACGGCTTATAGTAAGGCCGTTACAGTCTGTGACGGTCTAAGTATGATGGGTTAGAGTCCCCGCTAACGGTATAAAGAAATTAAACGACCATGATTTAAAATCATGTCATGTTTGAAAAAGATTTAACTACTCCAATTATGACAAAACGAAGTAAAGGTCATCTAGATGCATAGGTTGTAGTGAATTGACAAGATAATATCTTTGATCTTTGATTAGGGCTAAGAATATGTATGTATGCATGAACCCACTAAAACATGGAATTCATAGTCTATAATGGATGAAATCAAACACAATCAGAGGGCTTTTATCCCTAACAAGATGTGTTTTGCCAATCATGAGATAACCTACCTCTTAACTAGGCTTTAAGCTTCTAATTTGAATCTGAAAATCGAGCCCTAGCTCTCCTTTTCCAGTGATTTTCTACCAACTCCCTGCTGCTCTATCTCTCCAACCTCTTGTCCTAAAGATGTAAAATTTTGAGGGTAAGAATATGAAACTAAGGTGATCAAAAGGTTCTAAATGATTCAATTCTAATTACCTCGTTTAGATGTCCTAATCTCTTGATCTTCAGGGGTCCTTTGCTGTGAATCCTGAGTTACTATGGTCGAACCAGCAACTTTGGAAGTTTCAATCTCCTTGGTTGCTTGATCTCCTATCATGAAATTTGGAGAACTATTAGTCTAAAGTATATTAAATAAAATCTTATAAAGAACTTACTCGGAATTCTATCTCCTTACCTTGATTCTTTACGAGCCAAAAGTAAGGGTCGCTCAATTCAGAATTAGGTCCTATTTATGGGGTTTTAAAGATTAGATCGATTCTAGAGTCCTTAATTTGCCAGAACCTAATCCCTAAGAGTCCTTAGTAATGTTATAAACTCTCCCAAGTAGATCTCTTGTAGATAAGATCTCAAAGTTCTAATCTTTATGCTCATTCTTTCTTTCACGGAACTGTTAGGGTGTAACGTATCAGTCTAGGTGCATTACATGCATGTGGCGGTCGTACGATAGACCGTTACATACAACGTGCACAGAGTTCAACATCAATCAAACTCTTTTGTTAATTATCCATATTATTATCTATAATAATGGTATTTTATCCTTAAAATACGTAAATAGGCTAAATAACCTTCTAAAATATGGGCCAAACTTAACGGGCTTGGTCCTTAACCCTTTTAGATTTTATTTAAATAGACTAGGTTAATTATTTAACATAATTGGGCCTTATAATGACTTATTAATCTAATAATCCTTTTATTAATATATTTAGCCCTTATAAATTCACAAAAATTTTATAAATGATCCAAAAATTATTACATAAATTCTGGGGCACTACAGAAATAATCTGCCTGCCGACCTAATTTGCCTAGATATGGAAGTGTATGATGTCATACTAGGTGTTGATTGGTTATCCACATACCAAGCAACTGTAGATTGCCGGAATGGCAAGACAACTTTTGTGGATTACCCGGAATTGGTATACATTAGCCCTCGAGTTAGATCACCTCTTATATTAGCTCTCCAAGCCACTAAACTTATAAGCAAAGGATGTAGGGTCTTTCATTGCATTTGTAACTGTCATGGACGTTGAGGAGTCTAAGCTTGAAGACATCCGTGTAGTTCAGGATTTTTCTGACGTTTTTCCTTAATAATTGCTCGGCTTACCCCCGGAGCAGGAGGTGTCATTCACCATCGACCTTGTCCCTGGTGCTGGACCTGTTTTCAAGGCACCTTACAGAATGTCTCTTACTGAGCTGAAAGAGCTAAAGGAACAACTAATGGAGCTATTGAACAAGGGTTTCATCCGGCCAAGTACTTCCCCATGGGGAGTGCATGTGCTATTCGTCAAGAAGAAGGACGGATCGATGAGACTCTACATCGACTATCGGCAGTTAAACCACCTTATAATCAAGAACAAGTACCCACTACCAAGGATTGATGAATTGTTCGACCAAATATATGGAGTTAAATATTTCTACAAGATTGATCTTCGATCTGGTTATCACCGATTGAAGATCAAAGAAGAAGACATTCATAAAACTGCATTCCGAAGCAGGTATGGGCATTACGAATTTACTGTTATGCCTTTCGGACTAACAAATACCCCTGCAACTTTCATGTAGTTAATGAATAGCATATTCAGGCCTCACTTGAACTAGTTCATTGTGGTCTTTATCGATGATATTTTGATATATTCAAAGTCTAAAGAAGGCCATGAAGAACACCTCAAGCAGGCATTGCAGATATTGAGGGAACACAAATTATGTGTCAAATTCAGCAAGTGCAAGTTCTGGCTCGAGGAAGTATCCTTTTTGGGCCATAGAATTTCGAAGAACAGAATTTCCGTGGACCCATCAAAGGTCGAAGCCGTGAAGAATTGGGAGTGACCAACAAATGCAATGGAGATTCGAAGTTTCTTGGGGCTAACTGGTTATTACTGGCGTTTCATCAAGGACTTCTCAAGAATTGCTGTTCCTCTCACCCGATTGACTCGCAAGGAAATACGTTATGAGTGGAAGGAAGATTGTGAGAAGGGTTTCCAAGCTTTGAAAGATCTCTTGACCACTGCTCTAGTCTTATCATTGCCAATCAAAGGAGAGAAATACGAGGTATATACCGATGCTTCTGGTATTGGCCTCAGGTGTGTATTGATGCAAAATGGGAGAGTCATTGCATACTCTTCCCGGTAACTGAAGAAGCATGAAGAAAACTACCCGGTGCATGATTTAGAACTAGCCGCAGTGGTATTTGCCTTAAAGATCTGAAGACACTACCTCTATGGAGAAAATTCATCGTGTACTCTGATCACAAAAGCCTCAAATATCTAATTTCCCAGAAGGAGCTAAACATGCGGCAAAGGCGTTGGCTCAAGTATCTCAAGGATTTTGACTTCACTATACAGTACCATCCCGATAAGGGTAATTTTGTAGCCGATGCCCTCAGTCGAAAGTTGAGAGTAATATTGGCTAGTTGCATGATTCAAGAATGAAAGCTATTAGAGGAATTCTCTAAACTCAATATTATCACTGATGAGCAAGACGGGTGTATTACTCTAGCCCATATGAGTCTACATCCGGATTTGCTAACAGAGATTCAGAAGCTACAAGAAGAAGATCCTGCACTAGTGGAGATAAGGGACCAGATGGAGGAGAGACTTGATTTCAAGCTGGCACCTGATGGAAGACTGCTATTCCATGAACGGACATGTGTACCCGACTGTACCGAGTTGAAGAAGAAGGTCCTTGCATTGAAGAAGCTCATCGATCGAGGTACATGATCCACCCTGGAGCCACCAAGATGTACCAAGACTTGAAAAGGACCTTCTGGTGGCCTAATATGAAAAGGTGTTGTGCCCCTATGGTCATTTGAGTTCACTTGGGTAATTAGACATCATCCTACGGTCATTTGAGTTCTATGGTATTCTTGGTTTTGATAATGGCTAAACACTATTAGTCATTGATATTTCTCACTCTCATGTGACTGACATACGTGATGGTTTGTTCATGACAGGTACGCCATTACATGGACAAAGAATTCAGTGAAGTCGGCAAAAGTGAAAGCTCATTGATCGCGCCCAAGCAAGGATGCGAAAACATGCAAAAGTCGACACGTGATATTCGGCTCGTCACACATACAAGGTCAATGCACAAAGAAGTACATCCAAGAGAATCCAAGGCCAGAAACTCAATTGGTACATTTTAGACTATCAAGGGAGATGCCACAGACATGAACGGGCCGCTAAAGAAGTCAAGCGACGGAGCTAGAACAGATAACGAACCGACCCGGGATGAGCCGGGGTCTACCCAGCTGGCGGTCGACCGCCAGCACAGGGGCGGTTGACCGCCAGCACAGGGGCGGTCGACCGCCCCAACCAGAGGCTCCCCATCTGTAGTTCCTTCAGCTGCAGGTCGACCGCCAGCCAGTGGCGGTCGACCGAAAATCCCAGGGATCGCCCGTTTGCAGGTTTCACAGTAGCGGTCGACCGCCAGGAGCTGCAGGTCGACCGCCAGCCCCAAGCCATCAATTGTTGACTTTTGTTTCCAACTTCGAAAAGGGCCATTCACCATGGATTTGTTTAATCCAAAAGGCACCAAACTTACCACAAATTGTGGATCTGGTCTAGGGGGTGTCTATAGACCATTCAAGGTCTATAAAACTCTCACTTGAGGGATTAGAAACTCTAATGCTTCAAGGCTTCAAGGGAGATCAAGGGAGGCCATTTTTGAGGTACTGTAGCACCTCCGTGAACAATGTTTCGGGAGGAAGTTCTTCATCCATTCCAATGTGTTTCAAGGTGAGATCTGAAGCAAGCAATCTCCAGGGAAGCTAGAAGCACTCAAGGTTCTCAAAGGTGATCAAAGCTACATCCATACACCTCTTCATCAACTCAAGCAAATTCAAGGAAGCACAACTCACAAGGAAGAAGAAGCCATTGCTGTTGAATCAAGAAGAGAGCTTTGTGAAGAAGATAGAAGCCTCTATTGGTGATCTACATCCATCGAAGAATCCGATTCAAGCTCCAGCAATCTCAGACAAGACTTTCTTCTTGAGCTTATTTCATATCTTGTTTGAATAGCTTGATATTTGTTCCTTCTTCTTCATTTCATTCGAACAATCAAAAACCGAAGATCGTCCCTATCAGTGGTTAGTAGGAAGGCAATCGGAAGTTGTCTGATCTGCGGTGTTGATGTCCCTATCGGTGGTTAGTAGGAAGGCAATCGGTGGTCTTTTCGATTTACGGTTCAGTGCGTGGCACTAGTGGAGCCTCACCGGATTTGGTGAGGGGTGGACGTAGGACTGAGGATTCAGTCCGAACCACCTTAAAATCTCGTGTGTTGTGGTTTGTTTGTGTGATTATTTCGTTCTAGATGCATGCTTAGGTTCGAATCGATATATTAGTAATCATCTTGCTAAGCAAATCGTTGTGTCCTTCGTTTAGCTAGTTATATTCTGCTGCGATTTGTTCTATCTAGCTATGTAGAGGGCTGCATTGCAAAAAGAGGGGCAGATCTATTCACCCCTCCCCTCTAGATCCGCTGTCCACTACACAACAAGTGGTATCAGAGCCTAATCTCTCATTATGGGGTCCAACGACCTTGAGCAAATTGGTGGATCAGCGTCCAAGGGTTTTCTACCCGAAGGACATTCTGTGAATAGGCCTCCTTACTTTACTGGAACTAGTTATCCTTATTGGAAACATCGTATGCAGGTGTTCATTCGCGCCCAAGACTACGATCTTTGGCGAGTGATCAGCAAAGGTCCGTATGAGCTTACGGATAATGAGGACTTGTGGACCACAGAACAAATAAGGCAATCCACTGTCAACTGGAGTGCTAAACATATCATGCAATGCTCACTCCATCTAGTTGAATTCTCAAGAGTGGCTACCTGCGCATCTGCGAAACTAATGTGGGATAAGCTAGAGGTAATCTACGAAGGAACCTCTCAGGTACGAGAAACAAAAGCCAATATTTTAGTTTCTGAATATGAAATGTTCCACATGAAGCCTGATGAGTCAATTCAAGATATGTATGCTCGCTTAACTGTGCTTACTACTAGTTTAACTGATTTGGGAAAGAAATATTTAGAGCAAGAACTTGTAAGAAAAATTCTCATATCATTAACTCCAGCATGGCACACGAAGGCAACCGTTGTTGAAGAATCCAGAGATCTCGTAACGACTAAGGTAGATGAACTCATTGGGTCATTGATGACCTATGAGATCAACCTCAAGAACAAAGAGGCTGAGAAACCTAAGAAGAAGTCCCTAGATCTTAAAGCAGGACCCAACCGTCAAGATACTTCTGATGAAGGTGAGGATTCGGGAAGTGAGTGAGATGAGGATGACGTAGCCATGCTCACACGTAAGTTCAAGAAATTCCTGAGAAAGGAAGGTAAGAGCTTCATGAGAGGAAGGTCAAAGGTAAGAAATGGTTTCAAATCTAATTCTGAAAACTCTAAGAAATCTGACAAAATCATTTTTTATTCTTGTAACAAACCACGGCATTTCAAGAATGACTGTACCGACAGATTCTGAAAAGCTGACAAGTGGAAGGGCAAGAAGAAGAACAAGGCCATGGTGTCCACATGGAGCGATGAAGAGGAAAGTGATGATGGAACCAGTTCCTCAGACAAAGAAAAAGAAGATCTTTGCCTTATGGCCAAAGGTGATGAAGAAACTAAGGTAAATTCTCCATTTGAAGATTATACAATTGATGATTGGGAGGATACATATATATAACTCATGAAAAAATATGAAATGTACAAAAAGGAAAATAAATCATTGAAAAAGAAAATCAATTCGTTTGTGCATGATCATGACAAGGATGATAAGAATGCTCTACTTGAAACTGAAATTGAAGATCTTAAGAAAATGATTGAGAACTTGGAGGAAGGAAGAAAAGAAATGGCTGACTTGGAAACTGAAAATAAAAATTTGAGAAATGAGATTGATAGCATTAAGCTAAAAATGCAAACCTATGAAAAGAACAGCAAATTGAGTATTGAAAAATATGAAGCCGTCAAACATGTCAACACTCAACTCTTGCAAAACATTGAAAACTTACAAAAAGAATTGAAGGATAAACAACAATCCTTGGAAAATTTTGTGGATGGAAAAGAAAACCTAGATGCTTTGCTAGGTACTAGGATGAATTTCAACAAGGAAGGGTTGGGTTTTGAACCAACAAACAAAAGGCCAATTAGGCTAAAAACAGTCACATTTGTCTCATCTTCCGAAGCCTCCACCTCAAACATAACTCCCACACAAAACCAGCAAAAACAAAAGGAGAAAGGAAAAGAAAAGATTGAAGAGGAAGTCACCAACATTCCCATAAAGCCTGTCCAAAAACCTAAGAAAGGTCGACCTTCCCCACAACATAGGCCAACACCTCCTTGGCCATTGCATGCTCAATCCTCTAGCTATCACCATAATTGGACTACACATTCATATAGGCCAACACCACCCTACTTTTGGGGAAATTATGATTCATGTGTTCACCAATCATATATGTTTCAATCTCCTAGGTGGCAAAACAATCACTTTCAACCCAAAACCAACCAATGGCCTCAATGGTTTAAGAAGCAAACCTTCTCAAACTTCCACAAAATCCAACAAAGAGCTTCTAAACAAAAAGTGAATGTGAAAGCTGAAAAGAAAAAACAAATCCCTGCTCCAAGCAAACAAAACATGAATGTTAGAAAGGTTTGGATTCCAAAAAAAATGGTTTCATGTTTTGAAAATTTGAAGAGCATGATGGGACCCAAATTTGGCTGGGTTCCAAACACATTTGCTTAATTGCTTGTGCAGGAGTGTCTTGCAGCCATGCATAACAGGTGGTACCTTGATATCGGCTGTTCAAGACACATGACTGGAGACAAATCAAAATTTTGTCTCTTGGAGGAAAAGGAAGGAGGACATGTCACATTTGGAGGGAACAACAAAGGAAAAATCATTGGAACAGGTAATGTCGGTAAGAATCTTTCCAACTCTATTGGAAATGTGCTGCTAGTTGAAGGATTGAAATATAACTTGCTCAGCATAAGTCAATTATGTGATAAAGGTCACAATGTGTTGTTTGATTCTCATGAATGTAAAATCTTTGAACCAAAATCTGACAAGGTAAAATTTTCTGGTAAGAGAATCAACAATGTTTACATGATTGACTTAGATGATCTTGCTTATTCAAACCTTTGTCTTGCTGCACCAAAATCTGAGATTGCTTGGCTATGGCATCGTAGACTAGGACATGCTAGCTACAATGTCTTGCATAAACTCTTGAAGCATTCAATGGTGAAAGGTTTGCCTGAACTATCTTTTAAACAAGAAAACAAGTTGTGTGATGCATGTGCCCTAGGTAAACAAACAAGAAAATCTTTCAAGGGAAGATCTGAAAATACATCATCCAAACCACTCGAGCTAATTCATATAGACTTGTTTGGTCCAACCAGAACTGCTAGTTTAAGTGGTAGAAAATATGGATATGTCTTGATGGATGACTTTTCTAGGTTCACATGGGTTTTCTTTCTCACACATAAAAATGATGCTTTTGATGAGTTTCAGGCACTCTACATGAAGATAAAGCAGGATGGTGAGTTTAAAATTTCCAAGATTCAATCTGATCACGGTGGTGAATTTGAAAGTGCTGACTTCTATAATCTTTGCAGGGCTGAAGGCATTTCACACCGATTTTCTTCACCAAGAACGCCGGAGCAAAATGGTGTAGTTGAAAGGAGAAACCGAACACTTGTAGAGATGGCAAGAACCATGCTTGCTGAAAGGCAACTTCCAAGGAGGTTTTGGGCTGAAGCGGTAAACTCGACATGTTACATTATCAACTGTTCTATGGTAAGGCCACACACCAAAAAGACTCCTTATGAGTTGCTGAAAGGTAAAAAGTCCTCTCTCTCACATATGAAAGTGTTTGGGTCAAAATGCTTCATCTATAACAATGACAAAAGAGACTTAGATAAATTCGAGCCCAAGAGCGATGAAGGTATATTCTTTGGATATTCTGATAGATCTAGGGTTTATAGAATTTACAATATCAAGAGTCAAACTGTGGAAGAATCACTCCATGTTTCCTTTGATGAATATCATGATGATTCTAATAATGATAACTCTTGCAGGAAAAACGATGAAGATGGGGAATTCCTAAGCATGAAGGACAAGAATGATCCTCCACAAGAAGAAACAAAAGAAGAGGGTGACCGAGCTGAATCAAGCAACACAAGGAATCAAGCTCCAGGAGAAGGTAATGATTCTACAAACATTAGAATTCTTAAGGATCATCCTTTAGAAAATGTCATTGGTAGCTTGAATGACCCACCTAGAACAAGGTAACATTTTAAAATTATGGAAGAACTAGATCAACTTGCTCTTGTCTCTCAGCTTGAACCCAAAAACATTGATGAAGCATTAAAAGATGAGAGCTGGATAAATTCCATGCAAGACGAGTTAAACCAGTTTGAAAGAAATAAAGTTTAGCATCTTGTTCCTAGACCTTCATCACAATCTATTATAGGAACTAAATGGGTTTTTAGGAACAAACTAAGTGAGGATGGCAAGATAATAAGAAACAAGGCTAGATTGGTGGCTCAAGGGTATAATCAAGAGTTTGGGGTAGACTTTGATGAATCTTATGCCCCTGTTGCTAGACTCGAAGCCATCAGAATTTTACTTGCCTTTGCATGCTCCCTTAGGATAAAGCTATATCAAATGGATGTCAAAAGTGCTTTCTTGAATGGCTTGATCAAAGAAGAAGTCTATGTTGAGCAGCCCCTTGGCTTTGAAAATACTAACCATGCAGATTTTGTATACAAGCTAGATAGGGCGCTTTATGCACTGAAGCAAGCACCAAGAGCTTGGTATGAGAGGCTAAGCTCGTTCCTCATTGAAAAAGGGTACACACGAGATAAGGTAGATCAAACACTTTTCACCAAGAAGTAAGGTAAGAACATTTTGATTGTTCAAATTTATATTGATGACATTGTGTTTGGTTCTACAAAATTTGAAATGTGTGAGGAATTTGCTAACCTCATGACTAGTGAATTCGAGATGAGCCTAATGGGAGAACTCTAATTCTTTCTCGGTTTGCAGGTCAACCAAGGAAAAGATGGGTGCTTCATAAGTCAAGCCAAATACATCAAGGAGCTGCTAAAAAGATTTGACATGGCAAATAGCAAAATCATTGCAACTCCTATGAGCACCACAACATCACTGGATTCGGATGAAAATGGTAAATTAGTGGACGCAAAGATTTATAGAGGTATGATCGGCTCTTTGCTTTACTTGACTGCATCCCGACCAAATATCCAGTTTAGTGTATGCCTTTGTGCTAGATTTCAAGCTAGTCCTAGAGAATCCCACTTGACTGCCGTCAAACGTATCCTTCGATATCTTGCCGGCACTCAAGACTTGGGATTGTGGTATCCGTCATCATGTGATTTATCTCTTATATCTTATTCTGATGCGGACTACGCTGGATGCAAGCTAGATCATAAGAGTACTAGTGACTATTGCCAGTTTCTAGGCGGGTGTTTAGTTTCTTGGGCCTCCAAGAAACAACACTCGGTTGCCCTCTCAACCGCAGAGGCAGAATATGTTGCTGCGGGAAGCTGTGGCACCCAAGTGTTGTGGATTAAACACTAACTCCAAGACTACTTGGTGGATCTTGGTTGTGTCCCGATTCTATGTGATAACACTAGTGCTATCAACCTTGCAAAAAATCCAGTCCAACACTCTAGGACTAAGCATATTGAGATTATGCATCACTTCATTAGAGATGAGGTTGTTAAGAAAAACTTTGAGCTGTATTTTGTTGATACTCTAAATCAAATTGCTGACATCTTCACCAAGCCCTTGTGTAATGACAGGTTTTCAACACTCAGAAGAGAGCTTGGTCTTTGCCGACCTCAGGCCAATAAAAAACTGATATGATGATCTTATTCAACTTGGTTATGTGTTTTTGTAGATTGGCATTCATGCATTGTTTATATGTCAATATGTCATTTTGTATATGTGTCGCATTGCATGTAGATGCATAATAATGAAATGAGTTCATGATTCATAATGCATTGCATGGTCTGTGTAGCATCCTTCCTGCATGGCCATGGTATATCAAATGTTGATGTATGAAAAGGCAGGTTATGCTTGTCTAGAAGCACTCAATATACGTGAGGTTTCACCTCCGCCAAGTACCATGCGTCATTGTCGCAGATGTGCCATATAGTAAGGGGGAGTTGTCATTTTACAGTATTCATACATGAGTTTCATCTTCATTCTGTTGCATTTAATAAGTGTACAACCATATGTTGGGTCATGCATTTCATGTATACCAAATTCATGTCCACCCCTGCACGTTTCAGGTCATTCTCCTCTTGACACTTATCATTACACTTGCTTGCACACATAACTCCTTGCGTGCATTCATTGCATATCCTTAGGGGGAGTCTTGCTGCCTTTCTTAATCTCTTACAATCTGTGCTTCCACGGCTTACCGTCTGAATACGAGATCATGAGACTAACGAAAAGATGGTGTGAGAGCTTTCTATTATATGCATTGATGATTGTCCATCAAATGAAAATGGTTCAGATTTAATGATTTCCTTGAAGTTTTGAAATATTTGTTCTGAAACCATCAATGTTCTATGGTTTTAATAGACCTTAACTAGAGATTGTATATTATGCTTTGAATGACTATCCTGATATCTGAAAATCTAAATTTCATGACATTCTTGGTAATACTCTAGAGCTTAGTATTGTTTCTAAACATCCTGATGAGCTGGAATTCTTGAAAATAAATTTTATAGAGCAATGATATTGTTGCACGGAGAAATATGTCACGTCATCAAATCAAGTGACGAATGATATGTCATGATGTGCCCATGTTATCTCTGTTTTACTTCATTTGGACTCTAGGCAGAGCAATGGCACAATTACTGAGAAATATATTTTCTCATCACAGAAATGAGATCGGATATGTCATGACGTGACTTTGCCATCTCTGTTCATTCTGAAGCATAATCGTCAGTCTTGCCAAATACCTAGGGATACTGGCATCTAAACAACGTGTATTCTTACGGCTAGGAGGCATGTACTAGACTTGATTGCTCGTAAAATATGAGTCACGTGCCTTCAAATACTAAAGATATTGAAATTCATAATATGCTACAATCATACAATTCCATGCTCTAGTCATGATTGTTTAGCCTCTATATTAGTTTTTGTGTTATTTCCTTTGTAGTTATTGAATATGGATATATAAGACAAGGGAAGGTTAAACAAATGCTATGATATGCCCCTTTTGTTCATTTCTATTAAATCCTGGATGTAGATGTTTTTTTTGAACTCTATTGATGATCTCGGATTTCATTACCTTTGAACCGTATATGTTGCTCACGGCATGTTTCAATTTCCATATAATGGCTTGCTCTTCCACTATAATTCCACTCTAATCTCTAGACCATTTATCACCTGCTATCTCGTATCCCTCCTTTTTGCTGTTGGCAAAGGGGGAGAACGTCTTTGTGAGTCTTTGTTGTGGTCATGGTAATGGTCTTGGGAGAGTCAAAAAGGGGAGATGCTGCCTTTGTGTGTTCTCAAAAGAGAGAGTGCCTTGTCGACATGGGAGAGTCATGGGAGTATCAAAGGTGGAGAGCCTTCATCTGTGATAAGGGTTTGTGCATAGCATTCACATGTAGCATTCACATGCTTTGATCATCCATGCATACATATCCGCATTTACATGTTTCACTATCATGGATCTTGAGCTGCACACAGGTTGCATATGTCATAAACTTTGCCATATTTGCCATATTAGATATTTCTGTCATATAATGACCCACAGTGTTGCCATCATCAAAAAGGGAGAGAATGTTGTGCCCTATGGTCATTTGAGTTCACATGGGTAATTCGACATCATCCTATGGTCATTTGAGTTCTGTGGTATTCTTGGTTTTGATAATGGCTAAACACTATTAGTCATTGATATTTCCCACTCTCATGTGACTGACATATGTGATGGTTTGTTCATGACAGGTACGCCATTACATGGACAAAGAATTCAGTGAAGTCGGCAAAAGTGAAAGCTCATTGATCGCGCCCAAGCAAGGATGCGAAAACATGCAAAAGTTGACACGTGATATTCGGCTCATCACACATATAAGGTCAATGCACAAAGAAGTATAGCCAAGAGAATCCAAGGCCAGAAACTCAGTTGGTACATTTTAGACTATCAAGGGAGATGCCACAGACATGAACGGGCTGCTAAAGAAGTCAAGCGACGGAGCTAGAACAGATAACGAACCGACCCGGGATAAGCCGGGGTGTGCCCAGCTGGCGATCAACTGCCAGCACAGGGGCGGTCGACCGCCCCAGTCAGAGGCTCCCCATCTGCAGTTCCTTCAGCTGCAGGTCGACCGCCAGCCAGTGGCGGTCGACCGGAAATCCCAGGGATCGCCTGTTTGCAGGTTTTACAGTAGCGGTCGACCGCTAGGAGCTGCAGGTCGACCGCCAGCCACAAGCCATCAATTGTTGACTTTTGTTTCCAACTTCGAAAAGGGCCATTCACCATGGATTTGTTTAATCCAAAAGGCACCAAACTTGCCACAAATTGTGGATCTGGTCTAGGGGGTGTCTATAGACCATTCAAGGTCTATAAAACTCTCACTTGAGGGATTAGAAACTCTAATGCTTCAAGGCTTCAAGGGAGATCAAGGGAGGCCATTTTTGAGGTACTGTAGCACCTCCATGAACAGTGTTTCGGGAGGAAGTTCTTCATCCATTCCAAGGTGTTTCAAGGTGAGATCTGAAGCAAGCAATCTCCAGGGAAGCTAGAAGCACTCAAGGTTCTCAAAGGTGATCAAAGCTACATCCATACACCTCTTCATCAACTCAAGCAGATTCAAGGAAGCACAACTCACAAGGAAGAAGAAGCCATTGCTATTGAATCAAGAAGAGAGCTTTGTGAAGAAGATAGAAGCCTCTATTTGTGATCTACATCCATCGAAGAATCCGATTCAAGCTCCAGCAATCTCAGATAAGATTTTCTTCTTGAGCTTATTTCATATCTTGTTTGAATAGCTTGATATTTGTTCTTTCTTCTTCATTTCATTCGAACAATCAAAAACTGAAGATCGTCCCTATCGGTGGTTAGTAGGAAGACAATCGGAAGTTGTCCGATCTACGGTGTTGATGTCCCTACCGGTGGTTAGTAGGAAGGCAGTCGGTGGTCTTTCCGATTTGCGGTTCAGTGCGTGGCACTAGTGGAGCCTCACCGGATTTGGTGAGGGGCGGACGTAGGACTGGGGATTCAGTCCGAACCACCTTAAAATCTCGTGTGTTATGGTTTGTTTGTGTGATTGTTTCGTTCTAGATGCATGCTTAGGTTCGAATCGATATATTAGTAATCATCTTGCTAAGCAAATCGTTGTGTCCTTCGTTTAGCTAGTTATATTCCGCTGCGATTTGTTCTATCTAACTATATAGAGGGCCGCATTGCAAAAAGAAGGGCAGATATATTCACCGCTCCCCTCTAGATCCGTTGTCCACTACACAACAAAAGGGAGGTAGCGGACTTCATATCTTGCTCCCAGACATGTCAACAAGGGAAGGTGGAACATCAGAAACCCGCCAGAAAGCTGCATCCGCTAGATATTCCCAAGTGGAAGTGGGAAGACATTGGCATGGATTTTATTATGGGCTTGCCCAAGACTAGAGGTGAACTTGATGAAATTTGGGTAATTATCGACCGCCTAACTAAATTGGCTGATTTCTTACTTATCAAAAGCTGATGGTCGGTTGATGTCCTTACTGCTTTGTATATCATGGAGATGGTTAAATTACATGGAGTTCTTGTGTTGATCGTATCCGACCGAGACCCACGCTTCACCTCTCATTTTAGGAAGAGTCTACAACACTCTCTGGGGATGAAAGTCAACTTCAGCATAGCTTTCCATCCCCAGACAAATGGACAGGCAGAAAGGACAAATCAAGTTGTTGAAGACATGTTAAGGGCCTGCATTATAGATTTCGACGGTAGTTAGCATGACCACTTACCCCTAGCCGAATTTGCATATAATAATAGCTATCAAGCCAGTATCCAGATGGCACCTTTCGAGACACTCTATGGTAGAAGTTGTCGATCTCCAATATGCTGGGACGAAGTTGGTGAAAAGCGAATCCTAGGCCCAGATATGGTGAGGGACTCAACTGAAAAGATACACCTCATTCGGGAAAGGCTGAAGATACCACAGTCCAGGCAGAAGTCATATGCTGATAATAGGAGAAGAGATCTGGAATTCTAAGTTGGAGACCATGTTTTTCTCAAGGTATCTCCCAGTCGAGTTATTAGAAGATTCGGTGTTAAGGGCAAACTTACACCCAGATTCATTGGCCCATTCAAGTTATTGGAAAAAGTAGGCGAGGTGGCTTACCATATTGCCTTGTCTCCACAACTATAAGAGGTGCACAATATATTCCATATTTCTATGCTGAAGAAGTATGTGCACGATCCTCTCCATGTCATCGACCACACTGACTTGGTGATACAGAACGACCTTACCTATAAGCAGAAGCTGATGAAGATCCTTGACCGAGAAGTCCGAGTTTTGAGAAGCAAGACTATCCCTATGGTGAAAATCCAATGGGATCGATGCTTAGAACAAGAAGCTACATGGGAAACTGAGGAGTCTATGGGAAGGAGATTTCCAGAATTATTCTAGTCTGTAAGTATTTCTCACCCTCCTTGTCTTCATATATGCAATTGAATTTGGGGACCAAATTCTTTTAAGTGGGAGAGGGTGTAGCACCCCGGATAAAAATGATAAGGAAATAGACTTTTTCCCAAGTAAGTAAAACCTTAAATAACTCTATGAGAAGGCCAAACGAAAAGGTAGAATACCCAATGAGGGTCATTATATAAATATGTAATAATTAAAGTCATCATTCGTATTGGGGCTTCCTGTTCCAAAAAGACTATTCACCTAAAATAGGGTTTTTATACATGGGCGTCAATTTCTCAAGCCAAAGGGCCACAACCCTCGGTATGAAAGCCCATAGTATACATATATCTGTAGTGCCCCAAAATTATATAAGTAATTTCTATATTTATTTATAATTTTATAGAATTTATAAAGGCCTAAATAAATTAATAAATAGATTATTGAATCAATAAGTCACTATAAGGCCCAAGTATGTTAAATAATTAACCTAGCCTATTTAAAGATAATCCAAAAGGTTAATGGACCAAGCCCATTAAGTTTGGCCCATATTCTAGAAGGTTAATTGACTTATTCACGTATTTTAAAAATAAATACTATTTTTATAGATAATTATAAGGATAAACGAACAAGAGAGTTTTATTTAATTAAAACTCTGTATACGTTTGGTGTCACAGTCTATCAGGCGACCGCTACAAGCATGTAACGTACCAGTCTGGATGCGTTACACTCTGACAGTTCCGTGAAAGAAAGAACGAGCAAAAAGATTAGAACTTTGGGATCTTATCTACAAGAGATCGACTTGGGAGAGCTTATTACATTACTAAGGACTCTTAGGGATTAGGTTCTGGTAAATTAAGGACTCTAGAATCAATCTAATCTTCAAAAACCCTATAAATAGGACCTAGTTCTGAACTAAGCGACCCTTACTTTTGGCTCATGAAGAATCAAGGTAAGGAGATATAATTTCGGGTAAGTTCTTTAGAAGATTTTGTTTAGTATACATTAGACTAATAGTTCTCCAAATTTCGTGCTAGGAGATCAAGCAACCAAGGAGATTGAAGCTTCCAAAGTTGCTGGTTCGACCATAGCAACCTAGGAAACTGAACGCAAGTCCCCTGAAGATCAAGAGATTAGGATGTCTAAACGAGGTATTTAGAATTCAATCCTTTAGAACTTTTTGAGCACCTTAGTTTCATCTTCTTACCCTCAAAATTTCACATCTTTAGGACAAGAGATTGGAGAGATAGAGCAGCAGGAAGTTGCTGGAAAATCGCTGGAAAAGGAGAGCTAGGGCACGAATTTCAGACTCAAATTAGAAGCTTAAAGCCTAGTTGAGAGGTATGTTATCTCATCATTGGCAAAAACATCTTGTTAGGGATAAAAGCCCTCTGATTGTGTTTGATTTCACACATTATAGACTATGAATTTCATGTTTTAGTAGGTTCATGCATACATACATATTCTTAGCCCTAATCAAAGATCAAAGATATAATCTTGTCAATTCACTGCAACCTATGCATCCAGATGACCTTTACTTCGTTTTGTCATGATTGGGGTAGTTAAATATTTTCAAAACATGACATGGTTTCAATCATAATCTTTTTATTTCATTATACTGTTAGCAGGGACTCTGACGCATCATACTTAGACCGTCACAGACTGTAACGGCCTTACGATAAGCCGTCACACTCTCCGTTGTATTTAGATTACTCTGTTGTCTCTGACGCACCAGAACAGGAGTGTTACATTACAGTAACGGCCCCTCGATAGACCGTCACAATCATTGTGACGCACCCATCCTCGACCGTCAGGGTAATCGTAGACAGAATTGAAAATCAGTCAAGTTAACTTATAAATAAGCCTAGTTATCTAAGTTTTGACCTGATTTCATGTCTTTAAGACTATCTACTGATTCATGATAGAAATTGCATAATTAAGGTATTTTAAGTTATTTTAAGTTATGTTAATTTGGTGTGCCAAAATTCTATAGTTTTGTATCTAAATCATGATTTTCCAAAAGATGTATTGATGGAGTTTTATCATGATTTCCTATTGTTACACATCCTCTCTATCAATAGAGTCATTTCTTTAAGTACATGGCACATATTTCGATATGTTGTCCATTAGTTCACTTTGCACTATAGGAACATTATTCTTGGACATGAGGACCTCTCTATTGGATATTCCTTCCAATGGATTAGAAAATCTTGTTCTAAGGCCTCCGTAATTCTCTACGAGCCTGGGATTCCCACTAGGACGTCGAGTTGATTGTACCATTAAAACCCAAGTGATTGGAATACACTATTGAGGTTTCTGGTTATCAGTAGTGTAACAGATCTATATTGGACCGTCAGGCATATGTAACGGCCCAATATACAACTGTCACATTTAACTGAGTCTAATTACTATTTATGGATTTAGTCGTTCTAATGCATCAACGCTAGACCGTCACATCAATGTAATGGCCCAATACTGGAGCGTCACATCATGTAACGGCCCAGTACACGACCGTCATAATGCTTGAGTATTTTAACCCGAGGTTTGACCAAGGGTTGATATTCCAAGGTTTCTAGATGGACTCTTGATGATCTAGAACTTATCATATTGATCAAGAAACCTAATATAATGAATGGAAGATAAAGAACGTACCGTTATGCTATCAATTTATTTCCATAAGCATAACATTGTATAAGTCATTCTTGATTTCTCATAATTCTCATTAAAGCATTCATTTATTGAATTGTTGTTATCAAGAGCTTGTTGGAATTGTACATTCTTGGCCATACTTTATTGTTACATACGTGGAAAAAGCTTGATTTATAATTGATGATGCGATCGAGCACTGATTGTGTTCAAGGGATCTATGCTAGTCCCCTCGGCTGATTGTCGGAAACATACTATTATAAACCATGGGGTATGATGCTATTGGCGTTGCATTGCGCTGGGAGTACTTTATTTATAAATAAGTGAAAATCCACAACACAATACAACATGATTGATACTTGACTTTCATGATATTCCACAGAAATTCATAAAGTACTTTTTTATAAGCAAAAGATACTGGAGTGATGATTATGTGGCTTGCTAGTACATTCTCGTTACATTCTTGTTCATGAAAGGCCATATCATGTTCTTATAACATTCTTGCTAGTTCATACTTGTTCTCATTCTATCTTCATGATCATCGTGTTACTTTGATTTAATCACGTGTTTGATCGCATTCGCATGATTTTACCCTATTTCTCTAGAGCTAAAATGTTAATTACTTTAATGATGCCTTCATGTTGATGCAAAGATACCTACTGGGTAAGTGTGCTCATCACCTATTTCCATTCTTTTTCAGGAAATGGAAGTGAGTTGGGTTCGGATTTGGAGTGTTCAAGTAGAGGATCCGAGAGTGATTAAAAGAATGAGCGAAGACTTAGGAAGTTTACATTATTAAGATCGAGTCTATGTAATTTCTTATTTCTTGAGTCTAGCATGATGGAAGTTAAATTTGTGGTTGTATTTGAATATTGGATTGATTATTAATGAAAATCAAAGTTGAGTAAATATTATGCGACTGCATTCTTATGTGTGATTGCCTTGCGCTCTAATCATTCTTGCTTGCAAGAGGCTTACCATGTCGGCTGTTCATGTTTCTCGAGCGAGTCTTCCGCTATCTTAAAGGCTCGGGACGTGACAGTTAAGTTGGTATCAGAGCCTAAGTCTCAGGACTTAGGAAGAAGAGTCATGTCTTAGGATAAGTCCAAGGTTTAAGGACCCAAACCTATGAACTAAGGAAGAAATTTTCACACCCATGTGAGAATTGGGTAGAGCCCGGGATAAGATAGTTAATTAGTTTTAAGATTTATTTTACTTCCAATTCCACGAGAAATAACTAGTTGTTATTTTTCTCTCAGGTACCCTGTTATTACCATGGCTCATCGCGTAAATTAGGATGGCATGCAATAAACAGTTGTTGGCCTCACTCAGGCATTACAAACCATGACACAAGCTGGCGCAAGAGCAAGGGCTGGTGATTTGCATCGCAACTTTCGGAGCTTAAACCCTCCGCGTTTCTATGGTTCTTCTAATCCTGACGAGGCAGAGAACTAGATAGATGAAATGAACCGTATCTTTGATGTTATGCAATGCACCGATCAAGAGAAGGTGCGCCTTGCAACCTTCTAACTCAACAAAGATGCACGTACATGGTGGAAGTGGGTTCCGGCACCTACGACCGATGCACCTCATACATGGGATGGTTTTCTTACCCTATTTCGTGCCAAGTACTTTTCTGAGCACGTAAAGGAATGAAAGGCTATGGAGTACACCGCTCTTCGGCAAGGAATGATGACGGTTGCCGAATATGAACTACAATTCTCAAGGCTTGCACCTTACGCACCGCATCTTATTAGCACCGATTTATTGAAGGCTAATCGGTTCATGGACGGGTTACGACCCGGTTTCATTTAGCAACTCGGGACCCAAAACATCCGTACTTATGCGAAAATGGTTCAACGAGCGTATTTGTGTGAAAGGACCTTGGAGAAGGTCGAGAAATTAAAAGGGAAAGGAGAGGAGTCTAGCCGACGCTCAGATCGACGTTATAAGAAAGACAAGTTCAGCATCACGGAGCCCTACAAGAGCCGTGATAGTAAGAAGAGATCTAGGAATGGGAATGGTGGAAGTTCCCATAAGCAAAAGAAAGTCAACGAGGAGAAGGAGCAGGTCACCACGGCTTGCACATTTGGTGAAAAATTCGGCCATTCGGCTGAGGAGTGTTGGAAGTGCCTTGGCGCTTGTTTATGTTGTGGAAGCAGGGAGCATCGCATGCCAGATTGCCCCCTTATGAAAGACCAATCGTCTGGTGAAGGACGTAGGAGGCAGGCTCGTCTCAATGCCGTTCTAGAAGAAGAGGAAGCGTCTAGGGATGGTGGGCTTATGGAAGGTACTCTTCAAATTTATTCTCGTCCTGCATTTGTGCTATTTGACACTAGTGCCTCTCATTCTTTTATCTCCACTACTTTTACAAAAATATTATCGATTGCATCAGTCCTCTTACCTTCATATCTCTCTATTTCCACACCCTTAGGTTTTGGAACAAAGCTTACCGACTATTATCCTGATAGCGAAGTGTTAGTAGAAGGTCATAATCTCCCCGCAAACTTAGTATGCCTTGACATGAAAGGTTATGATGCCATTTTAGGGGTAGATTGGCTTGTGGATCATGATGCTTATATCAATTGCCGAAATAGGATTATATCCTTTCGAAAGCCCGGTCTTCTAAGATTCTCTTTTCTTGGCATCAAGTACAAGAAGCATCCTACTAGCATATCTTCTCTTCATGCTTGCAAACTTATCTCGCAAGGATGTGAAGCTTTTCTTGCTTCTGTCATTGTTACGGAATCCAAGGAGATTATCTTAGCGGACATTCCTATTGTAAATGAGTTCCCCGATGTGTTCCCGTCCGAATTACCCAGTTTACAGCCCGAGAGGGAAGTGAACTTCACTATTGAACTCATCCCAAGAGCATCACCTGTTTCTATAGCTCCTTACATGATGTCTCCCACAAAACTCAAGGAATTAAAAAGGCAGTTGCAGGAATTACTAGACAAAGGCTTCATCAAACCTATCACACCCCCTTGGGGTGCGCCGGTTCTATTTGTCAAGAAAAAAGATGGTTCTCTCAGGCTTTGCATCGATTACCGGCGATTGAATCAACTCACAATTAAAAACAAGTATCCATTGCCGCGTATTGATGAGCTCTTCGATCAGCTTTCCGGAGTAGAATATTTTTCTAAGATAGACCTCAGATCAGGTTATCATCAGCTTAGAATTAAAGAAGAGGACACTTATAAATTGACTTTTCAAAGTCGTTATGGCCACTATGAATTCGTGATAATGCCATTCGGATTAGCTAATGCCCCGGCAGCATTCATGCAACTTATGAACAATGTCTTCCAGCCATATCTGGACCATTTTATCGTCATCTACATTGATGATATCTTGATATACTCCAAGACAAAGGAGGAACATGAATAACATTTGAAGATAGCTTTGCAAACACTTAGAGAACATAAACTTTATGCCAAGCTTAATAAATGCGAATTCTGGCTCGAGGAAGTTTCATTCCTAGGCCACATTATTTCAAAAGAAGGTATCGATGTGGATCTTTCTAAGGTAGAAGCTGTCAAGAATTGGAGCCGGCCAACGATTGTATAAGAAGTAAGAAGCTTTCTGGGTCTAGCTGGTTATTATAGGAGATTCATTAAGGACTTCTCAAAGATTGCGGTTCCCTTAACAAGACTCACGAGAAAAGAAAATCCTTTTGTCTGGTCAGAGGAATGTGAGAAGAGTTTTCAAACTCTTAAGAATCATCTTACCACAGCTCCTATTCTATCACGACCAATGGAAGGTGGTGGATTCAAAGTATATACGGATGCATCAAGTATTAGCTTAGGGTGTGTCCTCATGCAAAATGGAAAAATAATCTGTTATTCCTCAAGACAATTGAAACGTCACGAGAAAAAATATCCTGTACATGATTTGAAATTAGCGGCTGTCATATTTGCCTTGAAAATTTGGCGTCATTATCTCTATGGAGAAAAGTTTACGGTCTCCTCAGATCACAAAAGTTTGAAATATTTATTCTCTCAAAAATAGCTAAATATGAGGCAGAGAAGATGGTTGGAATATCTCAAGGATTTTGATTTTTCTATTCAATATCATCATGGCAAGGCTAATGCTGTTGCGGATGCACTCAGCAAAAAACCAATGGGTATGCTATCATGTCTTATGGTTAGTATGACTAATCTTATTCTGGAATTTGCTCAGTTGAACTTAGATATTGACAGGAAGGAAGAAGATTGCTTCATGGCTAATATCCGAGCTCAACCTACCTTAATAGAGGATCTAGTCAAGTTGTAAAATGATGATCCTATATTTCTTGAAATTAAAGCTAATATTGAACAACGGCCAGATTTCTCTATTACGGAGGATGGAAGATTGCTATTCAAGGGCCGAGTGTGTGTACCGGTTCATGAGGAAACGAAGAAATTGATCCTAGAAGAAGCACATAAAGTACACCATTCATCTAGGTGGTACAAAAATGTATCAAGATCTTAAAAGAAATTTTTGGTGGCCCAACATGAAGAGAGAAATAGTTGATTTGGTGTCTCGCTGTCTCACTTGTCAACAAGTAAAGGTATAGCATTTTAGACCCGCAGGTAAACTGCATCCCTTGAATATTCCCGAATGGAAGTGGGAGAGTATAGGGATGGATTTCATTATGGGGTTACCTAAGACAAGAGGTGGACACGATGGTATATGGGTAATCATAGACCGATTAACTAAATCTGCACATTTCATACCAATCAAAAGTCAATGGTCTGTGGATATCCTGGTAGCATTATACATAAGGGAAATTGTCAAATTACATGGTGTCCCAGTCACTATTATATCTGATAGAGATCCTTGATTCACACCATAATTTTGGAAAGGTCTACAACAGTCACTAGGGACTAGATTGAATTTCAGCACAGCCTTTCATCCACAAACTGATGGTCAGACAGAAAGAACAAATTAGGTGGTAGAAGATATCCTCAGGGCTGGCGTAATTGATTTTGGAGGTAGTTGGCATGATCACTTGCCTCTGGTAGAATTTACTTATAATAACAGTTATCAAGCCAGCATACAAATGGCACCTTTTGAAGCTTTATATGGAAAAAGTTATCGATCACCAATATGTTGGAGTGAAATAGGGGAAAGATAATTTCTAGGCCCCGACATTATCTGGGATTCTACAGAGAAAATCAAGCTCATTCAAGATAGAATGAAGATGGCCCAAGATAGGTAAAAATCTTATGCTGATAATAGAAGGCGCGACTTGGAATTTCAAGTAGGAGACCATGTGTATCTCAAGGTTTCTCCAGGTCATGGTATTCGGAGATTTGGCATTAAGGGCAAACTAACTCCAAGATTAATTGGTCCATTTGAAATTCTCGAAAGGGTCGGTGAAGTGGCTTACAGACTGGCTTTACCTCCACAATTAGCAGGAGTTCATGACGTATTTCACGTCTCCATGCTAAAGAAGTATGTATATGATCCTGACCATATTATCACTTATGACAATCTGGAGATTCAGAAGGATATGACGTACGAGCAAACGCCAATAAAGATTCTCGAACGGGAAGTGCGTCAACTAAGAAATAAAGTTATTCCTATGATCAAGATTCAATGGAAGAAAATATGGCTATATGAAGCAACTTGGGAAACTGAAGTAGCCATGCAGAAAAGATTTCCAGAATTATTTAACTGTAAGTACATTTTTCATAATCCATGAATTAAATTTGGGGATCAAATTCTTCTAAGTGGAGGAGGGTGTAGTGCCCCAAAATTATATAAGTAATTTCTGTATTTATTTAATATTTTTCTGGAATTTATAAAGGCCTAAATAAATTAATAAATAGATTATTGAATCAATAAGTCACTATAAGGCCGAAGTATGTTAAATAATTAACCTAGCCTAATTAAAGATAATCCAAAAGGTTAATGGACTAAGCCCATTAAGTTTGGCCCATATTCTAGAAGGTTAATTGACTTATTCACGTATTTTAAAGATAAATATAATTTTTTATAGATAATTATAAGGATAAACGAACAAGAGAGTTTTATTTAATTGAAACTCTGTATACGTTTGGTGTAACGGTCTATCGGGCGACCGCTACAAGCATGTAACGCACTAGTCTGGATGCGTTACACTCTTACAGTTCCGTGAAAGAAAGAACGAGCAAAAAGATTAGAACTTTGAGATCTTATCTACAAGAGATCGACTTGGGAGAGCTTATAACATTACTAAGGACTCTTAGGGATTAGGTTCTGGTAAATTAAGGACTCTAGAATCAATCTAATCTTCAAAAACCATATAAATAGGACCTAGTTCTGAACTGAGCGACCCTTACTTTTGGCTCGTGAAGAATCAAGGTAAGGAGATATAATTTCGGGTAAGTTCTTTAGAAGATTTTGTTTAGTATACTTTAGACTAATAGTTCTCCAAATTTCGTGCTAGGAGATCAAGCAACTAAGGAGATTGAAGCTTCCAAAGTTGCTGGTTCGACCATAGCAACCTAGGAAACTGAACGCAAGTCCCCTGAAGATCAAGAGATTAGGACGTCTAAACGAGGTAATTATAATTCAATCCTTTAGAACTTTTTGATCACCTTAGTTTCATCTTCTTACCCTCAAAATTTCACATCTTTAGGACAAGAGATTGGAGAGATAGAGCAGCAGGAAGTTGCTGGAAAATCGCTGGAAAAGGAGAGCTAGGGCTCGAATTTCAGACTCAAATTTGAAACTTAAAGCCTAGTTAAGAGGTAGGTTATCTCACCATTGGAAAAAATATCTTGTTAGGGATAAAAGCCCTCTGATTGTGTTTGATTTCATGCATTATAGACTATGAATTTCATGTTTTAGTAGGTTCATGCATACATACATATTCTTAGCCCTAATCAAAGATCAAAGATATAATCTTGTCAATTCACTGCAACCTATGCATCCAGATGACCTTTACTTCGTTTTGTCATGATTGGGGTAGTTAAATATGTTCAAAACATGACATGGTTTCAATCATAGTCTTTTTATTTCATTATACTGTTAACAGGGACTCTAACGCATCATACTTAGACCGTCACAGACTGTAACGGCCTTACGATAAGCCGTCACACTCTCCGTTGTATTTAGATTACTCTGTTGTCTCTGACACACCAGAACAGGAGCGTTACATTAATGTAACGGCCCCTCGATAGACCGTCACAATCACTATGACGCACCCATCCTCGACCGTCAGGGTAATCGTAGACAGAATTGAAAATTAGTCAAGTTAACTTATAAATAAGCCTAGTTATCTAAGTTTTGACCTGATTTCATATCTTTAAGATTATCTACTGATTCATGATAGAAATTGCATAATTAAGGTATCTTAAGTTATTTTAAGTTTTGTTAATTTCGTGTGCCAAAATTCTATAGTTTTGTATCTAAATCATGATTTTCCAAAAGATGTATTGATGGAGTTTTATCATGATTTCCTATTGTTACACATCCTCTCTATCAAAAGAGTAATTTCTTTAAGTACATGGCACATATTCCGGTATGTTGTCCATTAGTTCACTTTACACTATAGGAATATTATTCTTGGATATGAGGACCTCTCTATTGGATATTCCTTCCAATGGACTAGAAAATCTTGTTGCAAGGCCTCCGTAATTCTTCGCGAGCCTGGGATTCCCACTAGGATGCTGAGTTGGTTGTACCATTAAAACCCAAGTGATTAGAATACACTATTGAGGTTTCTGGTTATCAGTAGTGTAACGGATCTATATTGGACCGTCAGGCATATGTAACGGCCCAATATACAACCGTCACATTTAACTGAGTGCAATTACTATTTCTGAATTTAGTCATTCTAACGCATCAACGCTAGACCGTCACATCAATGTAACGGCCCAATACTGGAGCGTCACATCATATAACGGCCCAGTACACGATCGTCATAATGCTTGAGTATTTTAACCTGAGGTTTGACCAAGGGTTGATATTCCAAGGTTTCTAGATGGACTCTTGATTATCTAGAACTTATCATAATGATCAAGAAACCTAATATAATGAATGGAAGATAAAGAACGTACCGTTATGCTGCCGATTTATTTTCATAATCATAACATAGTATAAGTCATTCTTGATTTCTCATAATTCTCATTAAAGTATTCATTTATTGAATTGTTGTTATCAAGAGCTTGTTGGAATTGTACATTCTTGGCAATACTTTATTGTTACATGCGTGGAAAAAGTTTGATTTATACTTGAAGATGCGATCGAGCATTGATTGTGTTCAAGGGCTCTATGCTTCTCCCCTCGGCTAATTGTCGGAAACATACTTTTATAAACCATGGGGTATAATGCTACTGGCGTTGCATTACACTGGGAGTACTTTCTTTATAAATAAGGGTAAAATCCACAACACAATATAGCATGATTGATACTTGACTTTCTTGATATTCCACAAAAATTCACGAAGTACTTGCTCATAAGCAAAAGATACTGGAGTGATGATTATGTGGCTTGCTAGTACATTCTCGTTACATTCTTGTTCATGAAAGGCCATATCATGTTCTTATAATATGCTTGCTAGTTCATACTTGTTCTCATTCTATCTTCATGATCATCGTGTTACTTTGATTTAATCGCGTGTTTGATCGCATTCGCATGATTTTACCTTATTTCTCTAGAGCTAAAATGTTAATTACTTTAATGATGCCTTCATGTTGATGCGAAGATACCTACTGGGCAAGTGTGCTCATTACCTATTTCCATTCTTTTTCAGGAAATGGAAGTGAGTCGGGTTCGGATTCGGAATGTTCAAGTAGCAGATCCGAGAGTGATTAAAAGAATGAGCGAAGACTTAAGAAGTTCATATTGTTTAGATCGAGTCTATGTAATTTCTTATTTCTTGAGTCTAGCATGATGGAAGTTAAATTAGTGGTTGTATTTAAATATTGCAATTGATTATTAATGAAAATCAAAGTTGAGTAAATATTGTGCGACTGCATTCTTATGTGTGATTGTCTTGCGCTCTGATCGTTCTTGCTTGCAAGAGGCTTACCATGCACGCTGTTCGTATTTCTCGAGCGAGTCTTCCGCTGTCATAAAGGCTCGGGGCGTGCGTCACATCATGTAACGGCCCAATACACGACCGTCACAATGCTTGAGTATTTTAACCCAAGGTTTGACCAGGGGTTGATATTCCAAGGTTTCTAGATGGACTCTTGATGATCTAGAACTTATCATATTGATCAAGAATCCTAATATAATGAATGGAAGATAAAGAACGTACCGTTATGCTGCCGATTTATTTCCATAAGCATAACATAGTATAAGTCATTCTTGATTGTTCATAATTCTCATTAAAGCATTCATTTATTGAATTGTTATTATCAAGAGCTTGTTGGAATTGTACATTCTTGGTCATACTTTATTGTTACATGCGTGGAAAAAGCTTGATTTATACTTGAAGATGCGATCGAGCACTGATTGTGTTCAAGGGCTCTATGCTAGTCCCCTTGGCTGATTGTCGGAAACATACTATTATAAACCATGGGGTATGATGCTACTGGCGTTGCATTGCGCTGGGAGTACTTTCTTTATAAATAAGTGAAAATTCACAACACAATACAACATGATTGATACTTGACTTTCTTGATATTCCACAGAAATTCACGAAGTACTTGCTCATAAGCAAAAGATATTGGAGTGATGATTATGTGGCTTGCTAGTACATTCTCGTTACATTCTTGTTCATGAAAGGCCATATCATGTTCTTATAACATTTTTGCTAGTTCATACTTGTTCTCATTCTATCTTCATGATCATCGTGTTACTTTGATTTAATCGCATGTTTGATCGCATTCGCATGATTTTACCTTATTTCTCTAGAGCTAAAATGTTAATTATTTTAATAGTGCTAATCATGTTGATGCGAAGATACCTACTGGGCAAGTGTGCTCATTACCTATTTTCATTCTTTTTTAGGAAATGGAAGTGAGTCGGGTTCGGATTCGGAATGTTCAAGTAGCGGATCCGAGAGTGATTAAAAGAATGAGCGAAGACTTAGGAAGTTTACATTGTTTAGATTGAGTCTACGTAATTTTCCTATTTCTTGAGTCTGATAGATTGGAATAAGTTGAATTAGTGGCTGTATTTGAATACTTGATTATTATGAAATAAAATTGGAGTTTGAGTAAATATTGTGCAATTGCATTTATGTGTGTGATTATCTTGCGTTCTGATCATTCTTGCTTGCAAGAGACTTACCATGCCGGCTGTTCACGTTTCTCGAGCGAGTCTTCCGCTGTCATAAAGGCTCGGGACGTGACAGTTAAGTTGTACTTGTCTTCATATATGCAATTGAATTTGGGGACCAAATTTTTGTAAGTGGGGGAGGGTGTAGCACCTCGGATAAAAATGATAAGGAAATAGACTTTTTCCCAAGTAAGTAAAATCTTAAATAACTCTATGAGAAGGCCAAACAAAAAGGTAGAATACCCAATGAGTGCCATTATATAAATATGTAATAATTAAAGTCATCATTCGCATTGGGGCTTCCTGTTCCAAAAAGACTATTCACCTAAAATAGGGTCTTTATACATAGGCGTGAATTTCTCAAGCCACAGGGCCACAACCCTCGATATTTATTTATTTTTTTGTGTAAAGTCTTGCCTAGGGAAAGGGGGAGAAGTGGATTTTACCCACTCCATCACCTTTCCACTAGGGGGAGATTTTATAGAAATAAGAATAAGTTAGATATTACAATTACATCACTCGAACGCTAGGCATGCCTAGCTTATCTAGCCGAGCTGCACACTTTATAAGAGAGGGAAGCTCATGGTAAGAATAAAAGGAATTACATTTCAAAGTACATGCTAAAGAAGCCAATGAATCTGCCACAGTGTTCCCTTCTCTGTAGATATGAGTGATGGAATCCTCATGAGTAAGCATGCTCCAGATCTCTCTGACATAGGTGAGGATGGACCAAGGGCATTGAGCTTGTCTGTTTATGATGTGGACAAGAGTTTTCGAGTCACATTCAATAATGGTGGGCTTTGAACCAGTTGTTCTTAAGTATTTAATACCATCCAGGAGAGCACGGGCCTCGGCAATGATACTGTTAGATATTCCATAGAAGTGGGCAAAAGCAAGAAGAACGCTTCCTTTGTGATCTCTTATGATCCCACCTCCTCCAGATTCACCATTTTGCTTTGAGGCACCATCCGTATTTAGCTTGAGAGATGGCCAAGGTGGACAAATCCATTTGATGGCCAGAAATTGATGTTGTCTGCATTTGGAATTCAGCAGGCCAAAAGCTTCTAAAATTTTAATTTTACTGTTATTGGCTTCAACAAGATCAGCAGCTTGGCAAATCTCCTTAACTTTGAAGCAGATTTTGTGGATGAGTCCCTGTTTTGAAATTTCTTTCCCATCATACTTTGCAGAATTTCTAGCGCACCATATCTCCCACATGCCAACACCAATAGTTGCTAGGGTGAAGAGACCGAAGAGGGACTTCTGCTGAGAATTGCATATAGTGTTTAGAATGATGGAGCTAACAGAGTTTCCTTCAGCTTGCAAACCTATGGAATTAAAATAAGACTAAGTATGTGAGGCCCAATCACTCTGCAGAAATAAATGATTATAGTCTTCAACATGAGCTCTCTTGCAGCAATAACATTTTGAACATAGGTGGATACCCACCCGTTGTATATTGGTATCCAGAGGAAGGCACCTATTCAGAATTTTCCACATGTGGACTGATACCTTGGTAGGGAGCCATCGAGACCATAATCGGGTCCATTGATTGTTGACTTGTAATCTGTTGCTGCTGCAGATGAACTTGTAGGTGGAGGTTACACTACAATTCCCGGAAGAAGAAAGGCTCCAAGCAGCTAGATCCTGCTCCTGATTAAGGTTTACACTCCTAAGAGCATTGCATATTTCAGTAGGGAGGATCCTGCTTTGCAAAACTGAGTCTTCCACTGTCTGATGTGATAAACATTCACAGACAGTCAGTTTAGGGTTGGGAATGTTGTTTTCAGAGATCAGATCAGCAAGGGTGGAGTTACCTAGCCATCTATCATACCAGAAATTGGCTTGACTACCATCACGCACAACCACCCTTTTATGTTGGATGATGAGGTTTTTCGCCTTAATCCAACACCTTTTTTCAAAACCTCTCATGTTGTTGAATTGAACCTTGGCTAATGGACAGTTCCTAATGTATTTTGCTCTAAAGTAAACAGCCCATAGGGAATTTGAGTGCAATGCCTGCCACAGCATCTTTACTCTCAAAGCAACCTCCATATGTCTAAGAGACATTATACCAAGGCCACCTTGAGAAACAGGTTGACAAATAGCTTTCCAGGATCTCCAATGCTTCTTATTTCCTTGGGTTGATGAACCCCAGAAGAAATTTGCAAAAGCCTGTTCAAGAGCTTGATGGGTGCCAATGTGAAGAGATGATGATGTTAAAAAGTAAATAGGCAGAGATGAGAGGACATGTTTGATAAGCACCAGCCTAGCTCCCTGAGATAACAACCTGGATTTCCAGCCAGAAATACGTTTCTGAATTGTATTAATAATACCATTATAGTGGACCTTCTTGCATCTGCCTTTAACCAGAGGGAATCCTAGGTACTTGTGTGGAAATGAGTGCCTTGTAAAACCTGTTGCTTCCTGAATTTTCCTGACAGCTTTATTATTGCTTCTTGTGTGCATAAAAAAGCCACTTTTGACTACATTTATCTTCTGACCCGAAGCCCTTTCATAAGTTCTGAGAACTTTAAGCAGGTTCCTTACAGAATTGATGCTCCCTTTGCAAAAAATCAGTGTATCATCAGCAAAAAGAAGGTGTGATAATTTCGGACAATTTCTTGGGCCAGCAAACCATTCAACTTGTCCACAATGGTAAGCTTTGGTCAAGGATCTACTCAGAGCTTCTTCAGCTATAATAAACAGTGAGGGAGCAATGGGGTCACCCTGTCGGACCCCTCTAGTGGATTTAAAGAAACCTGCAGGGACCCCATTTAGGAGAATAGAGAACCAATTATTGTTCACCATTTTTTCAACAAGTAAGATGAATTGATTACTAAAACCAAACTTGTGGAGAACAGAGAAAAGGAAATCCCATTCTAATCGGTCATATGCCTTGGCCATATCAAGCTTTAGCATCACATTAGAACCCCTGGTTTTCCTACCCAGATCATGGGTTAATTCCTGAGCCAGAGCAATGTTCTCAACTATTTGCCTTCCTTTCACAAATGCAGATTGTTCAGGGGAAATAATCTTGGGAAGAATGTTGGCTAATCTGCAATTTATGATGGAGGAAATTATCTTGTAGAAGTAATTGCAAAGACTGATAGGTCTGAATTCAGATATCTTGGTGGCATTAACCTGTTTAGGGATCAAAACTACCAAAGTTGCAGTGACATGTCTAGGAAGAGCTTCCTGTGAAATGAAGAATTCCTGAACAGCATTTACCACTGTAGTTGAGATGATATCCCAGGCTGAGTGGTAGAATGCACCTGAAAACCCATCTGGCCCCGGGGCACTGTCCTGGGATAACTTGAGAACAACATCATGTATTTCTGATTCAGAGGGGATTGCACAGAGTGTTTCATTGTCCAATTGATTTACCATGTGAGGTATACAGTCAAGTAAATTATTCTCTATAAAATGGGCTTGAGTTGTAAATGCTTGTTGAAAGTGAGTCACTGCAATGCATTTCATTTCCTCAGGATCTGAGGTGAGCAACCCTGCAGAGTTCTGGAGCTGAGAAATGCATAATTTTCTTCTTTTAGTCATAGTAGTAGAGTGAAAAAACTGTGTTTCTGTCACCTTCAGCAAGCCAACGAACCCTTGATTTTTGCCTCCAAAAACACTCTTGCTGAAGAAGTCTTCTAGATAGAACAGACTTAGCCTCCTCTAGAATAGCTGAGTTGTCTTCCGAGGGCTGGAGGTCATAAGAATGTTCAGCTTTGAGGACAGCATCTTCAGCTGCAGTTAGATTCACTTGAACATTGCCAAAGACATGGTAATTCCAATCTTTTAACATTTTCCTGAGGCTCTTAAGCTTAAGATAAAGAGTGGTGATTGATGAAGTTGCCAATGGACTAGTGTCCCAACATTTTTTAACATCCTCCAAAAACTGATCATGGTGAGTCCACATTTTCTGAAAGCAAAATCTACTCTTTATTCTGCCTTGAGAAACATGTTGCACTAATAATGGAGCATGGTCGGATGCTTCCCTAGAAAGGTGCTCAACAGAAATGGGAAAGGTTGCCATCCAACCAGCATTAATTAGTACCCTGTCCAATCTAGCCCAAATGCCACGGCCTCCTGATTGGTTATTATGCCAAGTGTAGGATGATCCTTTGAAACCAGCATCAATGAGGGCACAGTCTGAGATACATTCCTTGAAATCAGTCATAGCAGAATTACTTGGGTCATTGCCACCTAGTTTTTCTTCAACAGCAAGGATGCAATTGAAATCCCCTGCCACCATCCAAGGCCCAGTAACCTGAGAGTGAACATTGGACAGAGAAGTCCATAGAGTCTTCCTCTCAATCACATTACATTTAGCATAGACAATAGTTAAGTGGAACTCTGCTTGAGTAGTGGAGGACAAGTGAAGGGTGATTTGTTGTTCATCCCTTGTAACCAATGAAAAATCTAGAGGGTCTTTCCATAAAACCCAGATATGTGCCATACCATCTACATTAGCAATTGCCTTTGACATACCCATTCTTCTATAGATCCTATCCATATTGCTTGTGTTCATCTTGGGTTCCAGCAGAGCAATACAATCAATGTTATGGTTTTTGATAAACAATTTAACACGACCAATAGATGTGTCATTCCCTACACCTCTAATATTCGAAGCTATGAAATTCATTGGGAATGAGGAGTATTAGGGATGTTACCAGTAGATCCACCTCTGGCCATGGATCCAGTAATGACACGTGATTGATCACCATGCATATCCTTCAAGTTCTCAATGGTAGCAATATTAGCAATTTCCATCCTTTTTTTTACCTCATCAGACTGCAAGTCACCATTGGAGTTTGCTATAATCTTGATTTCTTGTACTGTCATTGTGGACTGAGAGTCTACAATCTCAATCTCTGGAACAGGAACAATGGCACCAACAGAAGAAGTAATTTGGGCTGAAGGGAGCTCTAAAATAGTGGTAGTATCCTTGGTAGACAAAATAGATTTCTGAGCTTGTATATTGTCTGTATATGAACAAAAATTATCCAAAGAAGATTTCTCAGGCCTGACAACTTCAGTGTCAAAAGAAAAAGAGTTGTGAATCCATTTATTGAGTGACCCTGCAGTGATGTCATCTGTACTGCTCAATTCAACATTACCGACATCTGGCTCCTTTAAAGGGATATGACTATTCTGCTTGTCCTGGATCACCGCAGTCTCCTCAGTTTGATTAGCTATCTCTTCTTGAACAACTGAATCCTTTGAAGGACAAAATTCCACAATCTGGGGCTCCGATGAAGAACTGGAATTGATTAACACTTCCCTCTTGTGTGAGACTGGTTTCCATAAAACCTTCGGCTTAGGAGGAACAGGGGCCAATTCCTGAACAAATTTTGATGAACCTGCAATCCCTTTCCCTTTACAATTCTCCATATAATGTCCAATCCGAAAACAAGAAGAACAGTAGGCTGGGATCTCTGGGTAAATAATGTCCTGCCACGCACCTCAACCAGGGAATCCAATCCAAACTCTAGGTGGGAGTGGTTTAGAGATGTCCAGCTCAACGCAAACTCGAGCAACCATTGCATTAGACAAATTCAATGTTGAGGAATCTATTTTCAGAACACGTCCCACATTGGCTGCTATGGACCGAAGCAATGGTTCAATGAAAAAATTAATAGGGAGACCTGGGAAATAAATCCAAACCGGGAGAATGGGAGAGTCCATAGAAGGAGAAAACGGCATAGTCCATTTAAAAATTTTAAACAGCCGACCATGGACATAAAGGGATTCCCGAAGAAGAAGATGTAGATAGTCTTCGTAGTTCCGAAATCGAAGAAGCAAGTGTCGTGTATCCAGCGCAGTAATTATGAAGTCTTCTTTAAATATGCATCTGCTAGCTAAATGAGTTCTGATATAAGGGAAAGCCGGCCTGCCGAACGGAGTGCGGCACACCAGAGAAAAAGCAAAAGGCTCAATAGAAGCCATGATCTCTTCATTGCTGAAGAAGATGGTGGGCTCTCCTCCATCCGTTGAAGCATGTTCGTGCACACGGCCTTGATTCACAGGCGGCTTCATGGAAGAAGCACGGACCTCAGCAAAAGAGTGGGTAGAAACGGAAGCCTTGTCCGACAGGGACTCAAAAGCAGGAGAAGGAAAAGGATTCAAAGACGGGGCCCCAGTTGGCCCCCCCGGGGCAGCCATAGCTGACCGGGGGAGTCAACGGACGATGGAGGTCTTGGTCGCCGGAAGAGGTAGGACCCCCTCAACCTCTTAGGTTACAGGATTTTTTAGGTCTCGGTCTTGAATCTACAACCCTCGGTATGAAAGCTCATAGTATACATATATCTCTCTTTACCAACCAATCACATCCATATACATATACAATAACACCTTTTAATACCCAGCATGGCACGGAACAGGAAACACACCTATAGAATAATACATCTTAATACCCTGCATGGCTGGGAATAGCATCAGTGGGCAGGAGGAAATAGCGCCCCAGACCTGGGTGCTATTCCCAATGGGGCACCCTAACCCCAAGCGCCATTTCCTCTTTGGCAATATATATATATATATATATATATATATATATATATATATATATATATATATATATATATATAAGAACCAAAGGATGTAACGCCCACTTGCATGGGCGCTATTTCCCTAAACAGAGACTACATGGGAGGGCGCCATTTCCTTGCCAGCAACATGCCAAACCGAATGCCATTATGTCATCCTTCCAGAAGTAAACATGAACAACCTCTTTTTGCTGGCAACGTACCCTTTTACCCGACAACCGATTGAAGCATTAATTGCTTCTTTTTCCATGGTAATGGACCCTCATGTTTTTCATTCCCTATAATTATACCCAACCTTCTAAGGTTAGAAGGTGATTGCCGACATCTGGTTCCTCTCCACCTGCAAAAGAAGGTCTTTACAGGAACGCAAGTGAGGGGGGGGGGACTTCATCTTACGTTCTTCTTCCTGCTGCTGGAACCTTGCAGGAAGGGCTTGGTCTTTTATTATCTCTTCATCTCTTCTATGTATTCACGACAAAAAGGTAGGTGTTCTCAAGAATTGGCTTAACTAGTAGTTAATATAGGTTAACATGCATGCTAGTTGAACCTTTCATAGCCACAATCTGGTTACCTGAGTCAGGGGTATATCAAAAGACTTAGTGGGAAGGTTAGGCTACGCCTATCTGAAACACTAACTCTTGCATGAGTAGATCTATGATCTAACCTCCGCGAAGTACCCCATGTACAGCATACGGTTCGTATAATTTGTCATTACTCATAACCTGTCCCAATTTCTTATAAATTGATCCCTGTTTAAAAATTTTATATCTATGAAATTAAAATCAAAAATTGTTGCATGAGCATGACCTTACAATCCTGCTATTTTTTCATGTCTATCAATGTCTCTACTTCCTGATTCTGTAAACATGTTATAAATCATGAATACTAAGGTTACGTTGTTAGTAGCCACCATGTTCGGAAATTTATATATATTGAACCAAATTATGAAACTCCTGCATGAGCATGACTTTGAAATCCTGAGATTTTTCTCTATTTAACCATGTCCTCATTTCCGGATTTCATGAAATTTAGCATGATGAACAGTGGTTTGTGTCACGTGGAGCACCGAGGGGAAGGGCCCCCCTAACCAGGGCGCCATTTAATGGGGCGCCCCTGCCCAGGGCGCCATTTCCAATTGTGTTAAAAAGGCCCTGATCCAATTGGTTATCTAGCCCGTTAAACCTGTTACATGTTAACCTGCTAATTACATACCTTGTTAAGCCTGTTAAATCATATAGCATATTAAACCTGTTAATTACATAGCATGTTAATTACATATCATGTCAAACCTTGTTAATTACATAGCCGTCGTTAAGCTTTGTTAATTCTGTAGCCTGTTAAATCACATAGCTTGTTAAACCTATTTACAGCATGTGTAAACCTGTTATCCTGTTAGATTGTTAACCTTCTAAATAGAGACCCTCCAGGAAGTCTTTATTTTCTAAAATAGAGACCCTCCAGGAAGAATCTATTTTAACATTTCTGAAATATAGACCCTCTGAGAATACTCTATTTTAACATAGCCTTTCTGACAACCTACATGGATGCCATCTTTCTCTCTCGAAACTGAAACCCCAGAAACTCAATCCAATGACATTTATGTAGAACCTAGAAAAGACCAGTATTGAGAAACTCTGTAAACCCCATTCTATAACCTGGAAATAGTTACTGAAAACCTAAAAGTCTTTACTAAAGACTCCTGGAAACCCAGTTCTAAAGGGCATTGTGAAAAGACCCAGTTTCTGGAACCCATTACAAAAGATCGAGAAAACCATTTCAAAAAATATATATATATATAATATAGTGCTCCGGACCAGGGTGCCATTTCAATAGGGCACCCTGGCCCAGGGCGCCATTCACCTCTATCCAAAAAAAAAGAAAATGAAAAGGGCACCCCCTTCTAAGGTGCCATTTAAAGAAATGAAGACCCTCTGCATGGGCGCCATTTCCCTGTAACCTGGAATTTTTGGGCTTCTGTCCGGCCCTTACCCAATGATCCCTGGCCATCTCCTTTACCTTAATTCGCCTATGTGTCATGCATTTTAAGAAGCTTGGTCATAAATCATCATTTACATGTGATATGTCCTTGAACTCTATTCCTGAAAGATCTACCTGATGTTCCTACAATGTATACTTTTCTTGAAATTCCATATTGGCTATAAAAATGAGAGTGGATGTCTAAAGATTTACATGAAACAATGCTATGCATATAGGGCCAGGTCTGGTCCTGGGAGGAGCACCCGAAGGTACTTGTGCCCATGGGAGTTTATTGACCACGGTGTTTGCATTACACCGAAGTACTTGCTTGCTTGACTTGAGACATTCCTACTCACTCTCTCATGACATGCTTTATTTACTTGACATGAATTGTTTGGCCCAAAAAAGGGCAAATTACTTGCTTGAATGAAATGAATGCAATAGCCAATTCCATTACACTACCTGTTATTACACGAGCTTGAGATCACTTGCTTGAATATTGAATATTATCTTCTTGGGAAGACTTGTTGGAATATTGACTATTACCTTCTGGAAAGACTTGCTTGAATATTGATTTCTTGGAAAGACTTGTGTAATTACTTGCTAGTTCCTTATTGATACATCTTATGGATGTTCATGTTGTTGGGTTCGGTGCAGTATTCAGAGGGGGGGTGAATGAATATAGCCCTTTAAAAATTCGCCCAATTAAAAACCTTCACCCAAAATAAGATTTCGCTCACTTAAAAATTGGAAAGCTAACAAGACAAAATAGAACACTCATCTATTGAGCCTATAAGCAGACAGTTGAGCGCCCCTATGCATTCATCTAATGGAAGCACAAATAGAGCAAAAGAAACCACAATGCAAGAGGGTTTTTAGGTGGTTCGGTCCAGCAGACCTACATCCACCCCACACTCAACCCGAGTGTGGCTTCCTGCTGACTCACAGCTTGAACAACTGGGCATCACAGCTTGCCATACAACCGCTGGGCAACATAGCTTGCCGTCCGAGGAATCCTCCTCGCCCCGCTGAGCAACACAGCTTGCTGTCCGAGGAATCCTCCTCGCCCCGCTGAGCAACACAGCTTGCTGTCCAGTGGAATCCTCCACTGCAAACCGCTGGGGATTACAGCTTACCCGTCCAGAGGCACCACCTCTGCAAACTGCTGGGCAATACAGCTTGGCTGTCCAGTGGAATCCTCCAATGCAAATGCTGAGCAACACATCTTGCTCCGCTGACAAACAGCTTGAAGAAATGTATAAAGGAAAACAAAAGATAGAACAAGACAGCAACGGAAAGCTGAAACAATGAAGCACAAATATAGCTCTCGAAGGAGCAGTTCTGGCTTGGATTTGATCCAAAAGCCAGACAACCTCAACCTCTTTCTCTTTCTTAACTTGAGCTCTCTATCTCTCTCTCTCTTCTTTATCTTCTGCTCTTCTTCTCCTTCTCTTCTCTTCTCTCTTCTTTCTTCTTCTGCTCTCTTCACTCTTCTTCTTCTCTTCTCTTCTCTTTCTTTTCTGGATCGAAGACCTCTCTGCACTCTGCTCTTCTTCTCTTTCTCTTCTCTTCTCACTCTCTTTCTCTTCTTCTTTTCCTTTTCTTCTTCTCTGTCTGGATCGTGGCTCTCTGTATGGACTTCACCTCTCGCCAACTCGATCAGTCTTCTTCTGTGGAAGAAGGCTCATATATATAGCAGCAGCAGCAGCCCCGACGTGTGACCTCCACATTTCCAGCCCTAAGTATTCGGACCACGTGGCAGCATCTAGCAGGCTGTCAGTCCATGTGTCACCATCTGGTCAGGCCTTCCAGCCTCAGATCACGTGCCCTCCTTAAGCTTCACGAACAGAGAACCTGTCAGACAGAGTATCAGATTATCAACTTGGTGTCGACACTTTGTAAAATGAAATGCATTGTATAGACTTATGAAAGGGCATGCATTGTATAGACTTAGTGAAAGGGAATGCATGTAATACAATTCTTTTAAATACCCAGAGACTAGTGCGTTCTCGCACGGGAGCATATGAAGTCTCAGGGGAGCATCTATGGCCTCTGGAGAGCATCACCAGCGTCAGGGGAGCATGTGGAGCACATGCTGTCTCTGGGGAGCAATCGCTGCTCCAAGGGAGCATCCTCAAAGTTAGGGAAGCATTAGCAGTCACTGGAGGGCATACTCGGTCCCAGGAGAGCATCCGGGGGGACAGGCGAGCATGCGCGTCTGATGTACAGACTCTACCAATGAAATCATGAACAGTCCGATGTATGGATGTAGCACCCGTGTACAAAAAAAAAATAAATAAAAATAAATAAATAAATAAATAAAAACATTAAATAAATAATATTTTCAAATACTAATAATAACAATAATGTTTATGAAAAAAAAACAATTATGGTTAAGTTTATGATATATTAAACTTATGAAAGAAATAGGAACTCATGGTTATCAAATGTAAAGGGAATTCACTTAACAAAATGACCTCCTAGTGTAGTGGTTAAGTGTCTTGCCTTCAACCCAAAGATTAGGGTTCTACACACCCCATCAACATTCTTTTGCCAAGTCTCAATTTAACCCAATTCAAGGGGGCGACGTGGCCATCTTAGACACCAAGAAAAAGGGGGAAAATTCAAAATTTCCCAAGCCACTTATCCTCCATTATCCCCCTAAGCCTGTCTAGTAGAGGGGATTAAATATAGGCCTAGCTCTCCCATTGTGTTAGTTAGAGCTTCGAGATACGAGCCTAGACTGGGAGGTTCTGTGCTGCGTACTAGGAGGAGAGGAGGTTGCTGGGGAAGCTTCTTCCTTCGCTAATTACCATCCAAACAGGTAGGTGTTCTCAATTTTAACTAAATTACTAGTTAATTAGTGTCTAAGCAGTGCATCTCCATGTGATTTATTATTGCATAGCATATGTCAGCCTAGTAAATAGCCTGTACCCACTTAAATCGAAAAAGATTAGTGAAAGGATTAACATATATTAGAAATAATTAGCAGGAATTAGCTATAATTAATATGTGTTAGTAGGTTTTCTCAATTTTTAACAAAACCCATAGTTAATTAAGGTATTATTTAAATGCATTAACTTGTTAAGTAACTGTTAGATGCCATGACATTAAACTTGTCAGATAATCAGTAGTTAATATGGGAGTATTCAACTTGTTAAACTATCACTTAGTACTTAGTATAGTGAAACCTGTTAAACTGAGTACCTGTGGAAACCGTAAACAGTTATGTTTTTATGTTAAGTTAAGAGTAATGATCTTCGAGGATTTTTATTTTTATTATTTGGAGGGATATATATTTTTCATTTTCATCTATTTTTTTATATAATTATTTTCATAAAAGTCCTTTAAATTAAAACGTAACACTATTCACTTTTACTATTCATATGACAGTAACTGTCTGTTAAAATATCATTTAATATATTGGAGACTCATCTAACCCGTTAAACTTAGTGTAGCACCCTGAGTATAAAATAAATAAAGATTTCTGACGTTATAAGTCAAAATCTTAATCCCTATATTTATTGATGTATTTATTACTTAAGGAAGTAATATGGCCTAGTGGTTAAGTAGCACATCCCAAATCTGAGGTCCAGGGTTCAATTCCTAGCACCAACAAGTCCTTTTTGGCTGCCAGACATTCCTGCATCACAAATTATCTGTTTCAGCTGAGAAAGTTTGTGGGTTCTATTTGCGTGTCAGGTCATGGTCGACATCTGGTAGGTCTGTTGTCGTCGACAGAGGAGGGGTCTGTTGTCGACCACCATAGTTTCTCCAGATACCAGTCTGTTCTGGTTAAGCCTCTGGTCGACAGAGGAGGAGCATCTGGTCGACAGAGGAGGGGTCTGTTGTCGACCACCATAGTTTCTCCAGATACCAGTCTGTTCTGGTTGAGCCTCTGGTCGACAGAGGAGGGGTCTGTTGTCGACCAGCTTGTTTCCAGACACCTTGTTTTACAGGTTTGTGTTTGTTAACATGATTTAATGCTTTGTTTGTCTGGTTACTTCTGTGAATTCGAACTTCTCGTCTGATATGACTGTTGTTTTTAAACTGATGTGGATTATCCATTTTCCCTTTAGAATTCCTCTCTTCCAAGGTGACATTAATCTGTTTAGAGGAGTTTTCAGCTATATCCTTTTGTTTGTTTTGATATAAGTTTATCAAGGGGCCTTTTCCTTTAGAGTCAGCTATTTTATTTAAAGTTTTTATTTGGAATTCCTTTTTAGCCGTTGGGTTGTACCCTAACCCCTCTTTCTGAAAATTTACTTTTATTCCCAACACAGCGTTCAAGTTTTCTTGACCCTTAGTCATTTTTTTTCAATGTTTCCTATTTGTTTTTCAGTTCACTTTGGATTCTTTCTATTTCTTTCAGAAGTTGACTGTTTTCTTCCCTGAGTGAGTTGTTTCTTTCTTGAGTTAGCTTAGTTTCTTGTTCATATTCTTGAGTCTTTAATTTTAACTCGTCAATTGTATTTTTCAGTACTTCATTTTCTTCTAATAGCCCTTTGACGTTTTCTTCATCTATCTCGCGTTGATTCAGTTTATTTTGCAAGGTGGTGATCTCCAATTCTAGTTCAGTTCTGTTGGCAATTGAGTTGCTGTCATTATTGAACTGATTAACCTTCTTCTTCAAACTTTTATTTTCCCTTCTTATTCTTTCATATGTATCAAGTAAATCTGAATAGGCTTCTTCCCAATCTGAGCTAAAAAAGTCTTGAAAAGGGGAGGTTACCTCAAGATCGTTGCTGTCTCCTTTGGCCAAGTGAGGGGTATGAAAAACGACATGGAGTAGGAAAACAACATGGACTTAAACCTGTTATTTTTATTGTTATTATATTTTGGGTAAAAATGGGGGAAAATACTTAAATCTGTTATTACTATTATTATTATATTTTTGGTAAAAATGGAGAAAATGCTTAAATTTGTTATTTTTATTCTAATGGAGAGAATACTTTAAAAAAAAGTAGGAAAAATGAGATAAATGAGATAAAAGTGGAGGTACTAATCTCGCACAGTTATCCATGGATTACTCGTCATTATACACCTTGGACTCCGTTCCAACTCCACCTTATTTTCCTACTGGTCAAGCCTAGCCTTGAAATTCTTTATTGGCTATAAATGAAATGGATGTCAAAAATATGACTTAAATGCTGGCAAAAGGGCTCGGTCCGGTCCTGGGAGGAGCACCCGAAACCAAAGGGAAGAGATCTCTTGCTTGAGGGCGTCTAGCATTGCGTCCTAATACTTGCTAAATTGAGACATTCCATCAACACTTGCTTGGCCCGGACAGGGCAATACTTGCGTGGCCCCAAAAGGGGTAATACTGGACTTGAAATGTCAATGAGTGAATTGTTATATAAATAGCCAATTCCTACTGTACATGTTTCACCTTGCTTACTGATTTCAAATTACAGTCGTTCATTATTTGTTCAGTCTTGTATCACTTACTGTTAGATTGAATGTATATGCTTTCCTTGCTCTCATCCTGCGTTATCAATTTTTATAAATTCCTTGATCTCTACTGTCTGCATGCATGAATTGAAATATTAATCACTTAAAGCCTGTTAAGATTTGAGATGTAATTCCTACTGAGCGATTCGCTCATCCAGTTGTTATCTAACCATTTCAGGTGATTTGGAGGACGACCCGATTCCAGGAGGGATGAGTCTGAGTGATAAGTGTAGAATTAGAATTGCCCCTATTATTGTAATTTCATTATGTTGGGTCAATGTTGTAATCTGAACTATGTCGGTATGTATGAGTTAGATCAATAAAGGGTATGAATTGATCCTTGTATTTGTAGAATCATCGGAATTATCAAATTAAAGGTTTAGCTTGCGCGCTCTTTTACTTGTCTAAGGTAGAAGCCCTTAGAATCTCTAGCTTGCTTTGGTTCTATATAAAGCACTGTCGCGCCGCGGGCAGGCTTCCGCGCTCGGGACGTGACAATGGACTTGGCTTCGGGTCTGCTATAGTCCAGTGTACAGACTTAGCCATTGCAGACCTAGTCCAATTGAGACACTGAGAAAGACGATGGATGTACAGACTTCTAAATGTACAGACTTTCCACTGACCAATGTATGGACTTGACATACGACGTAGCATGAGACGCTGAACATCCAGGACTGTATAGACTTCTAAATACTTATGGACACTATACGGACTTGACATAAGACGCAAGTTAAGACGGTCCAATGCACAGACTTATGCTGTGCAGACTTAGTCCAATTGAGACGAAGAATGAGACGGACGTTGTGCAGACATGCTGTGCCGTGCATGAACAGTGCAATGTATAGACTTATGCGAGCATGCTGCAGCCATTGTACAGGCTTGTCAATGTATGGACTTTAAGTCCAATGCAAAGCAGCAATGTATAGACTTTGGACTTCACCATGCTTACACTAAGCGATGTACACACTTGCTGAACCACTGTATAGACTTATAGAGTTGACGCTGTAGACTTGAGAATGTTGTGTACACACTCACATCGTTGACGCTACAGACTTGAGACACACTCACAGCGTTGACGCTGCATGAGACACTAAATAAGATGGACAGTCTGAGGGAGTCGACCCATCAAGGATATCAAACATGGCACACTCATGCAATCTCCACAGACTAAATCAGATGTAACACACTCAAGCATTCAAATCAACATGTCATCATCAAAACAAAACATAATATCATAATGCACTCACTGTGTTGCAATCATCAAAACAAAACAGCATTGCTATCATCAATTCAACATAGCACATGCTTGTGCCTAAGGGGCACAACATTCTCCCCCTTTTTGATGATGGCAACACACTGTGACAGTGAGTCACACACAAAATTTTCTCCCCCTTTGACATAATCAAAAAGGGAAAAAACAGTAGGAACATGAGTGCAGCATGGCAGTATGCATGCAAATTTCTCTTAGAACAATAAACTCCCTCTGAAGGTATGACTCCCCCTGAATTATTTCTCCCCCTAAATAATTGCTCCCCCTTTGAGAAGGAATATGGACAGATGTACAAAGGTAGAGAAGGTAGGAGGGTCACTTGACAACAGCTGAATCATTGGTTCAGAAAGTAAGCCTGATTATAAACAACAGTTAAAGTATAAGAATCAACAACATACAGTTTTGACAAAAATTCAAGTTTAATAGTGATAAATCTAGAGTAAAACACCTGACCCCTGAAAAAGAGTTTATAGACTCCATTTATAGCAATGAATCTAGGGCACATGGTATTAATAGATAAGTTAGAAATAATACCCTTTTGTGTTTAAACATGGAAGTTCAAGAAAGGCAACTTGAATATGTATTGAGAAAAATAATTTTCACTCAATGACTTTTGATTTTCAAAGGGTTACGCAGTTTGTATTTCACTTTTGAATTTTCAGAAACTGAACTAAGTGAATAGACCTGTGGCATTTATGCTGTTGACATTAGGTGTACACCTTGATCAGAGGCAGGTACCCCTAGTTACTAGGCATAAACTACAAGACCTATTTCAGATCAAGACCTACAAGGAATAGTCTTCACTTTTGACATTAAGGGCACACCTTGATCAGAGGCCAGTACCCCCAGTTACTTGGTGAGGACTCCCCCTATAGATTTGACCCTATGAACAGAGATAGTCTAAAGCACTTCATGACATGTGAATTTTCCTACTTCTTTGGAGGAGTTCACAGTTTCTCAGTGCAATGAACCATTGCTCTGTCACAATGTTCAATTCTTTACATTTGTGATCTTATTTACTGCTGCCCCTAATTCATTTAGAGTGATTGTTTGAAAAACATTACACACTCTTGTTCACCTGTTCTAGATATTTCCAATTCAACACATTTAGGCATTACAAAAAACTTTTTCTATTTTAGCCATAAGACAAAGATTAAGAGCTATAAAAGTTTTCTTTTATCTCAAATTCTGAAGTGCAGACACTTAACTCTCCAATTTATAAAGGTTAAACCTTTAGTTCCTTTCAATTTGTAAGAGTGATTCTTATAAGTGAACAATTGCATTAATCACAGCTCAATATACTAAACCAGAAACAATTGCTGTTGTTCAGTGAAAAAGATGGGGAAAAGATAGCAATTAGCATTATGGTCCAATGGCATCTAATTGTCAAAGAATACGAGTGAATTCAATGGGGATAGTGATAAGTAGCAAGGATTCAATATGATGAACTAAGCTCTCAGCTCCCCCTGACACCATGATGCAAAAGATATGCTATGCAGCACACTGCTCTATATGCAAACTATGCAACAATGAAACATGAGACAAGTATGCAATCATTTTAATTTTATGCGCCCAAGTCATTTCTTTTTAGATTTTTCAAATTTTAATTATATGCAGGACACTGCTCTACATGAAGACAGGACCCATGGTACTAGGCGGAAAACCCGGTCTCAAAGACCATCTCACACATGGTAGAAACCTCCGGACAGATTTCCCTGCCTTTTAGTAACATACCATTTGATATACCAGGCTTATGCAAGACAATGCAACATACAGCAGTCCTACATGCATTGAACAGCATCATTGACAGTCATGCAAATGAAGTATGCAGACATAAGACACATGCATTGACTGTGTATACTAAATGAACCATTCACAATCAGCAAGTTATGCATTTAATAGTAAGCATGCAATGCATTAACACAAAACACATGCATTGACACAAAGTCTGAAATGCAGAATTGAATTCAATAGCTGAGTCTGGAATGCAGACTGATCAGCTAGACATGAAGAGATCATCATAAATCAGGCAGACAGTTCAACAATTTCAGTTAATGCATTTAAAGCAAAGTTCAAAATTGACCTGAAATATAGAATCCTGGGGTTTTCTGTTGAGTGCCTTGGATCATAAACCCCTTTATTCATCAGCTTCCAAGGCACACCTGCAGCATGTCAATCAATTTGATCCTGCAGGGGCCCAAGCAGTCTTGGGTCCTGCACTACCCCTATCAGGTGTTCTAAACAGTTTCTTAGCAACATGGTCATCAAATTTCATCAGAAAACAATTGTCCATAGAGTGACAAAGTTTACCACAATATCTACATGAAATAGCAGATTTTTTGGTCCTATGATGCATATCAACAGCAGTATGAGACCTATGATAATGAGCATGAATTTTTCTGTTGTTTACATGAACATTTTGTTTCTTGTTCTTCTTTATCCAGTATTCAGTAGATTTGTGACCTGATTTACCACAATTAAAACATGAGAAGTTCACAGGTCGTTTTGCAGAGAATTTAAAAGCTTTGTTATTAACATGACTTATCTGAGCATGCCAACAGTTCTTGACTGTATGGCCATGCTTCCCACATTCAAAACATACATAATTCTTTTCTTTGAAAACATATCTATTTCTACCAAGCACATTTCTGTTTGTAGGGAATTTTGTAATTTCAGAATTAAATTTCTTTTCCTGAACATTGCCTTCAAGTGACCAGCACTGAACAGCAACATGTCCCATTTTTCCACAATTATAACAATGAATTTTCCTTCTTTGAAAAACATGTTTTTAGCATGAATTTTCTGTGCAGTAGTAGCAGCTAGGTCATCTAATTCAAATAGCTTACACTCATCCATCATATGACCTATCTTATTGCAATAAAACACTGCATATTCTTTTTCTTTTTAAACTGAATTTTATGAGAAGATTTTTCACAGCAATTTTCCTTTTTCTTTTGTTCAGCCCTGTGCTTATTGTTCTGAGATTTCTTAGATGAAATACATTTTGAAGTACTTGCACAGTCTGAACTTTTCACAAATGTAAGTTGTTCCTTCCCTTTAGCAAATTTTGACAGGGAGGTTTTTAGATCTTCAATTTCAGAATTCAAATCAGCAGTATTAGCTTCAAAACCCGCAATCTCAGTTTCACAGGAAATAACTTGTTGATGCAAAGCATCATTTAGACTTTTGAGGGTGTTGATTTCATGTTTCAATCTTTGTTCAGATTCAGTTTTCTTTTCTTGCAATGATTCATTTTCAGATTTCAAATTATTCATTTCTTTTCTTAAATTTTTATTTTCAGATTTTAATTTCTTGGACACTTTAAACAGATTTTCATTCATTATTATCAATTCATCAAAAGAGTATCCATCTGATTCAGAACTTACCTCGGATGAAGTTTCATCATTAGCATTTCCCGAATCAGCCATCAAGCATTTGTTGTGATTCCTGATTAGCTTTAGTTTTTCCAAAATGTCTTTGGCAGACCTACAGGAAGAAATGCATTCGATTAGAGATCTGTCAATTGATTCTTTTAATAAAACTACAGCTCTATTATTGACAGAGTCTTTCAGCTTATCCTTCTTAGTCCATTTGGATTTATCCTTCAACAGTTTGTATGGACCGTGAGTCATTACCTTCCACAAATCAGGATCGGTTGTGCTTACATACCGATGCAACTTTTCCAGCCATGGGCCAAGGTCATCACCTCTGAATATCGGAGGATTAGCCATCAAAGCAGATAACAAACAGATTCAAAGCACAAAATAATCGACAATAAAACACCACAACCAGATAAGCAAGGTAAAGCACTAACTCAGTGAAACTAAACAACGAGCACAGAAAGCACACTCTGAAATGCACCAAACACTAGCAGGATCCTCTGTAGATTGTTAGATCTGATAGATCAGAGACCCGCTCTGATACCAAGTGTTGGGTTCGGTGCAGTATTCAGAGGGGGGGTGAATGAATATAGCCCTTTAAAAATTTGCCCAATTAAAAACCTTCACCCAAAATAAGATTACGCTCACTTAAAAATTGGAATGCTAACAAGACAAAATAGAACACTCATCTATTGAGCCTATAAGCAGACAATTGAGCGCCCCTATGCATTCATCTAGCGGAAGCACAAATAGAACAAAATAAACCACAATGCAAGAGGGTTTTTAGGTGGTTCGGTCCAGCAGACCTACATCCACCCCACACTCAACCCGAGTGTGGCTTCCTGCTGACTCACAGCTTGAACAGCTGGGCATCATAGCTTGCCATATAACCGCTGGGCAACACAGCTTGCCGTCCGAGGAATCCTCCTCGCCCCGCTGAGCAACATAGCTTGCTGTCCAGTGGAATCCTCCACTGCAAACTGTTGGGGATTACAACTTACCTGTCCAGAGGCAGCACCTCTGCAAACCGCTGGGCAATACATCTTGGCCGTCCAGTGGAATCCTCCACTGCAGATGCTGAGCAACACACTTGCTCCACTGACAAACAGCTTGAAGAAATGTATAAAGGAAAACAAAAGATAGAACAAGACAGCAACGGAAAGCTGAAACAATGAAGCACAAAAATAGCTCTCGAAGGAGCAGTTCTAGCTTGGATTTGATCCAAAAGCCAGACAACCTTAACCTCTCTCTCTTTCTCAACTTTAGCTCTCTGTCTCTCTCTTTCTCTTCTTTATCTTCTGCTCTTCTTCTCTTTCTCTCCTCTTCTCTCTTCTTTCTTCTTCTGCTCTCTTCACTCTTCTTCTTCTCTTCTCTTCTCTTTCTTTTCTGGATCGAAGACCTCTCTGCACTCTGCTCTTCTTCTCTTTCTCTTCTTCTTTTCCTTTTCTTCTTCTCTGTCTGGATCGTGGCTCTCTGTATGGACTTCACCTCTCGCCAACTCGATCAGTCTTCTTCTGTGGAAGAAGGCTCATATATATAGCAGCAGCAGCAGCAGCCCCGACGTGTAACCTCCACATTTCCAGCCCTAAGTATTCAGACCACGTGGCAGCATCCAGCAGGCTGTCAGTCCATGTGTCATCATCTGGTCAGGTCTTCCAGCCTCGGATCACGTGCCCTCCTTATGCTTCACGAGCAGAGCACCTGTCAGACAGAGTATCAGATTATCAACTTGGTGTCGACACTTTGTAAAATGAAATGCATTGTATAGACTTGTGAAAGCGCATGCATTGTACAGACTTAGTGAAAGGGAATGCATGTAATACAATTCTTTTAAATACCCAGAGACTAGTGCGTTCTCGCACGGGAGCATATGAAATCTTAGGGGAGCATCTATGGCCTCTGGACAGCATCACCATCGTCAGGGGAGCATGTGGAGCACATGCTGTCTCTGGGGAGCAATCGCTGCTCCATGGGAGCATCCTCAAAGTTAGGGAAGCATTGGCAGTCACTGGAGGGCATACTCGGTCCCAGGAGAGCATCCGGGGGGACAGGCGAGCATGCGCGTCTGATGTACAGACTATACCAATGAAATCATGAACAGTACGATTTATGGACTTGGCTTCGGGTCTGCTATAGTACAGTGTACAGACTTAGCCGTTGCAGACCTAGTCCAATTGAGACGCTGAGAAAGACGATGGATGTACAAACTTCTAAATGTACAGACTTTCCACCGACCAATGTATGGACTTGACATACGACGTAGCATGAGACGCTGAACATCCAGGACTGTATAGACTTCTAAATACTGATGGACACTGTGCGGACTTCACATAAGACGCAAGTTAAGACGGTCCAATGTACAGACTTCTGCTGTGCAGACTTAGTCCAATTGAGACGAAGAATGAGACAGACGTTGTGCAGACATGCTGTGCCGTGCATGAACAGTGCAATGTATAGACTTATGCGAGCATGCTGCAGCCATTGTACAGGCTTGTCAATGTATGGACTTTAAGTCCAATGCAAAGCAGCAATGTATAGACTTTGGACTTCGCCTTGCTTACACTAAGCGATGTACACACTTGCTGGACCACTGTATAGACTTATAGAGTTGACGCTGCAGACTTGAGAATGCTATGTACACACTCACATCGTTGACGCTGCAGACTTGAGACACACTCACAGCGTTGATGCTGCATGAGACACTAAATAAGATGGACAGTCTGACGGAGTCGACCCATCAAGGGTATCAAACATGGCACACTCATGCAATCTCCACAGACTAAATCAGATATAACACACTCAAGCATTCAAATCAACATGCCATCATCAAAACAAAACATAATATCATAATGCACTCACTGTGTTGCAATCATCAAAACAAAACAGTATTGCTATCATCAATTCAACATAGCACATGCTTGTGCCTAAGGGGCACAACACATGTGATACTCTTTCGGTATAATTCTTGATATACTTGCTCGATCCAACATGCATCATTATACCGCATAAACTTGTAAATAACTTAAAAATTGTTAGAGCTTGAGATATAAATCCTACTGAGTGATTCGCTCATAAAGTTGTAATTTTAACATTTTTTAGGAAACTTGGTTAGCGACCACCACCCGGATGGGACCGATACCAAGTGATTAGTGCTAGATTTGATGTATCATCAATTAGTCATGTCTTTCGTATTTGTAGGACCTATTTTGTATTTCTAGTTATTGTTAAAGGCTTGTATAATTTAATTGAGTCAGTTATGATCTAGTTATATGGAACTTATTAAACTTGTAGCCTTATGAATGATTCTGGGATATTGTCATTTGGTTAAGTAGATAATTGTCATCTTAGACTATGGTATTATGTTCAAATTTCGAGTTAGCAATAAAATTACCGAGTACTATGCGCACTCTGTCTTAACATGAATGACACGATCGATATAGACGCGTCGCGCACCCGGGTATCTTCCGCGCTCGGGACGTGAGAGTTTTCCACCGGCAGCCCGGGCACACAATCGAGAGATGCTTCCAATTTAGAGATCTCGTTTACGACCTACATGAAGGGCAGCGCATCGACTGGGCTGAGATGCACATAGTTATCACAGATATCAAAGAAAGAAGAAGACAATAGCCACAACAGCAACCGCAGCCGCAACAACAACCACAGCCACAGCAGCAGCAGCAGCCTGCGTAGGAATTGGGGATTCATCAGAATCTGATGCCCAACCATCCACCCACTCCACAACCTCAGCCATCGGCACTGGCTCAGATCAATATTGTTCACCGCCCAGCTCTCAACACTGGGTGGTCCTATGATGATGATTCGTCAGCTCAACTCATTGCCCTCCACCATACCTATCACCTGTTCCCTTCGCATTCTACCCCCATCATCCTTCAACCCACCACCATGACCTCCGTCGTACCCACCATTCCTCCAAAACCCCTCATTCTACCTACCGCATCACCTAATGTTTCACCCATCTTCGCGCCAACACCCATTACACCCTCCACTACCACCCCTTTGCCTAACCCTTCACCCATCATCTTCTCGACGGCGTCCGTTAAACCTCCCTCTCCCGTCGTCACCCCCATTTTGCCCACCACCTCTACTTCTACCCCCTTGTTCACCCTGTTGGGCCCATTAAATCACCCACCATGAGTCCATCCGAAGCTGTGCCGGCACAGAACCTTGCCCTCCGGAGCGGGCGCCTATTTCATCGGAACTACCCCTCCACTGGTGCACTATGGACGCACTTATTTATCGATTAATTAGCTCTTGTCTTTTCCGTTTGTTTGTTGGTTTATTAAGTGCGTGGGCGTCCCAGTCACAAAGTGATGATTTATTCGGGCTTCGTGGAAGCCCATGGTGTGCTCAATCTGACTCGGTCAGATGATTGTGTGGTTCGTGTCGGGACTGAGACCCGCTGTGCCATAAAGGTCACATCGTCATTTACATCCCCTCAAGAGGGGAATACCCTTGATTAATTTCCGGAAATAAGGGCTCCACGACCGAAAGAGTTACTAATTAATGCAGGAAGAGAAGGGGGATCAGGCTATACTGAAAGCCCGTGTCGGGGGTATAAATGCTCAGATTATGTCGGTCACTAGTGGACCATTCCTTGTTTGGACCAAAGTCCATACGGAAAACGAGGTGGTAACGGAGATAAATCCGTGCAAATGTCTGCCAAGAGACGGCAATTTTGATACAAAGATGGACCTAGATCCCGATGAGGAGAGGGGACTCCGTTGAGATATTGGCCCAAAATGAGGTCGGACAATGACCATAGTGGGAGAAGGATGACTCCCGAAGGTGGGGCCCGACCTACGAGGGCATCATTAATGTTTCCGGATCCGGGGTCCAAGGGAGACAGATGCCATGTCGTTTTATTCATAATTACTGTCATTGTTCACCATCATTATCTATTTTCACCTATTGTTATTTCTTTGTTGATTCCCCCTTTTTATTATCACTCATGGGTCATGAACTCTTCCTTAGTTTATTTTATCCCTTTTGGTTACCTATTTCTTTCTTATTTGTCTCTCTTTTATTATTACATTTTTTATGATTATCAAGTGGATTTCCCTTTTTTTTATTATCGTTATTATATTTTCCTTTTTTTTGTACGGTTGGAGGAAGGATGGAGTGTACCGGGTGGAGAGTGAAGAGTGTGCCACTGAGGGGCTGGGGAGTGTACCACTGGAGTCAAGCCACGGGTGTGCGAGGTAGATGTTAGGGTGTGTGTCGCTGAAGGGGCTATGGGTGTACTGCTAGGGAATGTGCCGGGCCAGGGGCTAAAGGGTGTACCGCTGGGGCGTGAAGGTGTGTGTCGGGCTTGGAATGGACGGTGCATTGCTGGGGAGTGTGCCGGGCCATGGGCAAACGGCGAGGGGTAAGATCTGAGCATGTATAGCTGGGTCTATGCAAGCTAGGCTTGGGGCCTATGTAGATCTTGGGTTTAGCATCTGAGCATGTTAGAGCGAGGTCGGTGCAAGATTGGAGTGCAAATCAATACCACAGAAGTGTGCCGTGGAAGGCTTGATTGGGGTGTACCGGGTAAGCTTGGGCTAAGGCTGTACCGGGTAAAGGGGTGGCCGAGGCAGGGCCGGAGAGAGGAAGAGAAGGGTAGTGTGCCGCTGAGGGAGAGGTTGCAGCGTGCCAGATGAGAGTGCTGGGGAGCGCACCGGATGAGGGGTGTACCGGATAGAGGGTATAAAGTTTACCAGTTGCATACGGATTGAGAGTGGAGGATCAGTGTAGGTGGGGCAAGGTCCAGGTTGGTGTAGCAAGGTCTAAGAGAAGGTCCCTTGTTCAAGTAATTCTGATGGAGGATCTCGAACAACCAAGCTTTCCATTCTCTGCCATGTAATTAAGTCCATGATCATGTTGAGTAGCCCAATTCTCTGAGTCTCACATAGTTCCCTGGTCTTGATTAGAATGTTTTATTGTTGCTTATTTCATTTGTTTGTTGCTTCCTTTTATCTTTTAACATGTTGTTATTTCTAACAAAAATTCGGCAGCATCTCCCCTTGACCCGGATGGTAAGGGGATGAAAGGGGACATGCCCACAAGGGGTGGCATGACCCAACATTTTGAGGTGTGTGCCGAGGCAGCCACCTTTGAGAAAACATCGGAAAACTTGGAGGAAACACCGGAGGGGAAGCCACTAGACTGACACAAATCACAAATACACCGGGGAAGCAATGGCTAGGGTGTGCCGGACTAGAATGGCTGGGGTGTGCCGAGCAAGCCACGGCCAAGGTGTGCCGCTGGAGGGAGTCAAGGGGTGTGTGCCGGCCAGAGCAGGTACTGGGGAGGCTGTGCCGGGCAAGAGGATAGGGAAGGCTATGCCGGGTAAGCATCCAAGGGGTGTGCCGGTGGGAGACTCAGGTAGGTACACATGCACCATGGGCTTTGAAATGGAGGCAAGGGGGAAGTTCTGGCCGGTGGATAAATCCCAGGTGCTAAAAGGGAGTAGTAGGTGCTAACAAACCCATGGAAAGAAGAGGGACAATCAGGCTACGGAGAAACTCTAAGAGGAAGAGGAGGCCAACCTCTCACTATTAGTCCAAGAATAGTACCCACTTACTACGCAGGTCAATGCCATGGGAATCCAGGTAGAACAGAGTGTGGAAAGGCTGGGGAAGGTTACCAAATCACAGGCCAATGATGGGAAGAAAACAACAAACGCAACCGGAGATAAAACTCCAAAAAGACACTTTTGTATTCATGGAAGACCTCAAATAACAAAAAGCATGGCTCGAAGGCCAACTGCAATACAATGCATTCCAAAACGAAGGGGAAGGGAGAGGAACTAAGAAAGAAAAAAAAGAACAGAGAACGGTATTGAGGGAGAGTTGGAACGAGGGAGGGTGTCTCCCTTCACCCCATTCCTTCCCCCCCCCTTCTACATCTAGCTCACTCCCTCTCAATCTCTCCACTCTCTTCTACCTTCTTCTTTTGTTCTTCTTCTTCCTTGTGTTGCTGCCTTCGTGTGTGTCTTCGCATCCTTCTCTTCTCTTCTTCATGAGAGACTTTTATAAGTGTGGCGTTGATGGGGGGATCTCATGATGGCACTACCATTCGAGGTTGACCCGAGTCTCATCTTCGTCAGGTGGGGATCTCCTTCGACCAACCACAGGGTGACACCCAGGCAGCATGCTAGCTAGCGTCGAAGTGGCTGAGCTGCGAGCCAAGGGGCCCACCTAGTGACCGTTGTGCATTCTGCCGACTTGTGCCGTCCTGGAGGATTTTACGTTGTGCCGCTGGAAAGGCCAAGGGGTTGTGCCGTTGAGGAGGCAGAACGCCTGTGCCGCTAGAGGACATGACAATTGTGCCGCTGACGGGGCACAACTATTGTGCCATTGGAAGGGCATTGGGGCATTATGCCATCGAAAGGGGCTTCCAAGGGGTGTGCCGCTGGAAGGCACCAAAGGGTGTGCCGTTGGGAGCACCTCCATAGAGTGTGCTGCTGGGGCAACTGGCAGTGTGCCGCTAAGGCACTTCAGGGGGTGTACCGCTGGGGGCAGAGAGACTATGTTGTTGGGGGGCACGATAGGGTGTGCCGCTGGGGCAACTGGCAGTGTGCCTCTAGGGCACTTCAGGGGGTGTGCCGCTGGGGTCCCCTGAGTAGTGTACCGTTGAAGAGGCACATCGTGTGCCGTTTGGAAGGGGCTTCTGCCTTTGCTTCAGGGACTTACAGTTGTGTACTCTTTGGGATATTTCTTCACTGTTAAGGACTCGAGGGTGGGTCCATAACAGTGCGTAGGTTTAGGAGGGGTTTCCTGTGTTTTCTTTGCTATTTAATGCGCCCGTGCAAATGTGAGGATCTACCGGACGGTAATATTCTCCCGGAGCTCTAGATGGCCAGTCTCCTCGGGTCTTCTCTCTTTTGACTCTGACATCAATACGGGAGCTTGGTGGGACATATAGACGTACAATTTTGTATGTCCACAAATGCCCCCCACCCACGGGCAGCGTGGGCGAAGGATGAGCCAGACGGTGCTCGCGGATGTATTCATGGAATTAACGTACATTATCGGACGTACGTACCTAAGATGTGTGACGTGGATATTATTATATCTATTACATATTTATTATTTATTATACTCTTATTATATTATTATTCTATGTATTTTTCTTCCTCTCTCTTTTTTTCTTCTTCCTTGTTCTTTTCTTTTTTTCTTTTTTTTTCTTTCTTTTCTTTTTCCTTTCCTTTTCTTCCTCTTTTGAAACCCATATAAAAGGGGTGGGGGAGTTCCAAACTCCCCCCCTTCTCTTTCAAACTCTCTCCCTCTCTCTCTCTGTCTCTTCAACTCCCACTCTCTCCTCCTTTCTTCTCCTCTCCCGTTCGCCACCGAGCGCCGCCGTTGCTCACTGCCGTCTTCGGGGGCCGTTTCTAGGGTGAGGAGGCCACTGTGGGCGGGCTCCCCTCCCCTTCTCTCCTTTCCCTCTTCCTCTCTTCCTTCTTCTCTTCCTCTTTTCCTCTTCTTTCGTTCTCCTCTTCCTTCTCTTTTCTTCTTTCGCTCGGGGAACGACGGAGCCCTAGGCTCCCATCCTCCTCTTCCTCCTTTCTCCTATTCTTCTTCTTCTCTTCCTTTTCCTCTCTTCATCTTTTCTTCTTTCTCTCTTCTTTTCCTTCGTCTCTTCTTCTTCTTCGGCGTGTGGCGGAGGCGGTCACGGCGCGTCGGAGTGTGCCGTTGACGGGAGACACTGGGGTGTGCCGGTAGAAAGGGGCACGGAGTGTGCCGTCGGCGCGAGAGGCACGGGTGTGTCGGTGGCGGGGGCATGAGGTGTGCCGGCGGAGAGGGCATGGGTGTGCTGGGGCAAATGGGCACAAGTGTGCCGGATTGAGTGGGGCACGGGTGTGCCGGCAGGCGGAGGCACAGGGTGTGCCGGGGGGATTGGTAGCACGACTGTGTCGGACTAGGGCACACTGAGAGTGCGCCGGGTGAGTGAGGTCACGAGGTGTGCCGGGGAAGCGTGGCACGAGTGTGCCGGTGGAGGTGCAGCACAGGTGTGCTAGTGGAAGGGGGTAGTAGTGTGCCGGGCAAGGGCACTGGGCAGTGTGTCGGATGAGGGCTTTCTAGATAGTGTGTCGACGTAGGGAGATCACTTCAGATCGGAGGAACATCCGGTGTCACCCTTGGGGCACACCGTGACTTTGTTGGGGCCATCACTCCATGTGGACGCGCACCCGTGTCTTCCCCTTACGCCTCCGGCCTAGGGGAGACTCTGCCGAAATTTTGTCAAAATTTCTGGCATCTTGTTCATTTTAATTGCAGTGCAGTCCCTTTATAGTAGTTTCTTCTTGTCTTTGCTCAGGACTTGTTCTGACCCCAAGTTTTTTACACCTTGCAGATAAATGGCTGCTCCCGGTGGTACTTCTGCTCCTGTTGCTACTGGTGTCAAGTCAGGTCTCTCACTGGTTGTCCCTACCGTCACGTGGCACAATGTGGAAGACCTCGACCGGGAACATGTAGAGGTGGTGAAGCTGGCCGAGTCCTCTGACTCTAAGACCGACACTCTGGACCTCAGCCGTGTTGGCCTGACCGGAAACAGCTTCATATTTGACCAGGACGATGACTACCGGAAGGATTACCCGAAGGACCAGCACCTTCTTCATTTCCTGAGCTATCTTCACCGTCAGGACAAGAGGGATTTCAAGACAATCCGACCTACCGAACGCGCCATCTTGCAGTTTCGGGACAGCCTATTGTACAACGTTCGTCGAAGCATACCGATGTACTTGGTAGGCGAGCCGAGAAAGTGGAACCCTGTGCTGGGTTTAGAAGCAGTGACCTCTGTGGAGGGCAAGCTGGTGCGGGTGCCGGAGTTTACTCCCGCCTGTTGGGATAATGCAGCAGGAAAGGTGCACAGGGAGCAACCCCACTTTTGTTTATTCCTGGTGCCACTGAAGTGGGGGTATCGGGAGGAGCCCTATCTCTTGGATTGCTTGGCTATCAGATTCAAGCATGAGCTCGCCCTAGGCTAGTTCAGGGAGCTCAAGGTTCAAGCTGCACACTCTTTCCGAGAGGGAGTGGTGGAGTTCACTGACTATGTATTATTCAACTACGCTCCCTTGCTGATCCGGGCCGGGGTCTACCACAGCGTTTATGCTTCCCGGTACGACTACCCGATCTCTAAAGCTCTCTGCTGCGGGATGATGAAGGTATTCAATGCTGAGCTAAACACATTCTACACTGTGGAGGGCGAGACCTCACTGGACTTGTGGAGTATGCATCAGTTGAGCGGTTTGCCTATTGACGGGGAGCAGTACGAGGAGGTGTGTCTTCCTGACTTGATTAAGGATGAGACCGACGGGAACGGCGTCTATGCCCTGGGGTATTCTTACCGGTTCCTCATGAAGGCTTACCGAGAGTTGTATCAATCATCCCACGGCGGGAAGCAGCCTCCGCGTGGGGACCGCAAGAGGGTCTGGCTGGGCCTGTGGCTGAAGTACTTTCTTGATGGGCTGAAGAAGTATGAAGCTTTCCCCTGTGTTGGCGCTTCTGTGGTCCAGAAGAAGCGGGTCCAGGGCAAGGCCAAGGTGACGCTCCCGACTTCCAAAGGGCGTCGGAGTGGTGCTAACCCAACAGGGGTTGACCCAATGACCCACTGTGCAGCTTTCTTCACGTATTGGCTCTACTCCTTTGCTCTGCCGTATGGGGACGAAACCGTCATCCGGCCAGACGCTATCTACTCCGCTTGCTAGAGGGCATGGGGTATCAAGTTATCATTGTACCTGACCGCACTGTGCCTCATATTCAAGATGATGGGGGACGTCAGTGTTCATCAATTCCCGCGCCAGGCTCACTTCATCAATCCGCTGCACTTTTTCAATACCTGTGTCTGTTCTTTATTCCCGGAGTACGCCCCATGTGCCATACAATCATGGAGATTGTTTTCGCGTATGTTGGAGTTTGCGAATGCTGAGGCGGGCTCGACAACAATGCAACTATTCAATATTCGGGGCAGGCTTACAACCGTCCCTCAGGACTCACCTGGCAGCATTCACTTCTGGACACTGGTTGCCCATTCTAGTCCCTTGGTCAATAGCAAGAGGGAATGCCGGGATGACCAAGTGGAGAAATATCCTCACCATATCAGCAAGCAGACCATGGTCTGCCCGCTGATAGAGCCGGAGCTCCGTGACTGGGCGTTCTCGATTCGCCCAAGTGTGCTAGTCTTCAGAAAGGGGGGATACTCTACTGCTGGAACCCTATTACCCCTTTCGCTTCGGGCGCAATTTTGGGTATGACCAGCATATCCCTACGTACAATGCACAGTTTCTGATGCCTGTACGGAGTCTTCGGGGCAGCACGGTTGCTGAGCATGCCCGGTCCTGGTGGGATTATTTTCACCGGACCGATGAGTCCACATTCAGAGTGCCGGCGCCCAGACGAATCCCATGGGTGACGGTGGAATACATCAAGTTGTGGAACGCGAGGACAGGCTTTTATCAGTTTTGCAGAACCGATTGCTGGGACGGCGCTGAGCGGAAATTCTTGAGCAAACAATCGATGCCCATCCTAGATATTGATCCGGGGCATCTGCTCCAGTTAATGCATGGCAAGGAGAAGGATGTTGCTGCATACATGGCCGCCCGTAAGGAGGCCCGGGAGGCCAGACCATCCTCGTAGCCTAAATTGCCGCCCGTGGCCAAGGATGAGTTCAAAAAGAACCTTACTCATTTATGCAAGATTGGGACGGACCGGCTGGATCAGATCAACTATCCCTTTCCGATAGAGGAAGAGGGTACACCAGCTCGCACTTGGCACCCAGAGATGGACCCGATATGCCCCTACCGCACCTTCTTGAGGAGGGAAGAATGAAGGCCCAAAAGTTACAAAGAAACTACATGGCTATATGTTCTCTTTCGGGCGCACGGACTGAAAGTGGAGGACCAGGCAATCGTCATTCTGGACAAGCGCCTGAATATTTCTTTTCACTATGCCGATGGGTGGGGCATGGACCACTTCAGCCTCTACTGCCACCTTGCACACAAGCAGCACGTGGACCTGGCGCATCTCACATATCGATGCGTGAAAATCGCGGACGTTCTTTAGCTGGTCCAAGAGGCAGCCCATCGGGATAAAGAACCCTCCCTGACTTACTGGCCGTTAACTTTGCGGCTGTACACGGGGCCTCATGGTATGGTGTTTCTTTATCTCTGCCTTCCACAGCTGCGGCCCTTTGCGAGACTGAGTGCTAATCGACTTCCCTCCTTTTTTCTTTTGATAGACCATCCTTCCAGCACCCAACTAGCGACGTACCGGAACCTTGTTCGGTTGGTGCAGAAGCCCACCCACTTCGAGGCGCCTCCGCCAGCCCCCACTACTACACCTCTACCAAAGGCGAGCAAGCGGCCCCAGGCGAAGTCACCTGTTAAGAAAGCCTTGGATGCTGCTAAGGAGGCCGAACGGCAAAGAACGAAGCGGAGGAAGAAGGAAGCCACCTCCGCCTCGGCGGTCCCTTCAATTCCTCTTCCTCCATCCTTCGAGGAGTTTTCTACTGCTCAGGCAGAGCCGAGCCGGCCTACAGATTAGGCCTTCCGGCCTTTGAAGCTCTTCGAGGTTTATTTGGATATCAAGAGGGACGCTTCTTGTAACACATGTGTGTTTTCTTGTTTCAGCTGTCGTCGAAAGGCCCCCGTCCGTATCTATCCCCAGCGTGGGTGAAGCTGTGACTCGCGGGGCAGTGGAGTCCGTTGAAGAGACCTTCTTCGCCCCAACTCCTGCCGCCGAAGTTGAAGGAGGTATATTATTTCCCTTTTTGGTTACTTTGATTGATTTTCTCCATTCCTTGAAGCCTTACGGGCCCGGCTGAACCTGGGTCTCGCTTTGCTTGGCAGGAGCTGATGCAGCGGCCCCTCCGCCGGAGGTGGTCCCCGAGACATCCCGATTCGAGCAGACATACCAGAGAAAGGGGCGGCGGTCAGGGAAGTCGCGGTTGTCGGCCCTGCGTGACGATATACCGACCTCGGATGCTGAGGTTGGGGCTCTCTCGATAGCGAAAGAGGTGCCTACTATCACTAAATCTTCGTTAGGCGAGAAGGTAGATTACAGCTATTCTTTTGACTAAGGGCTTTCAATTGAGAGCGTACCCGAGGAGCCCGACTTTCAAGTTCCCGCCTGAAAAGCCCCAATACTACCTGTTTCTCTTAGCCTGGTGGAGCAGGCACCGTAAGTGCTAACTTGTTTACTCGGGTTTCTTTCTCGAGGCCGTCGACTAATCTCTCTTCTATTGTCGTTCCTTGGCTTCAAATAGGAACAAGCTCTGCCAGAAGGTACAGAGATCCACGTCCTGGGTTTTACGGTCGCCGGGTGAGAAAAGACAACTGCGGATTTGGACAAATTGGCATTCATAGTCGAGGCTTTGCGGTAGGAAGAGGCTACAGTAAGATCGGGTGCCTCCATCCCGACAGTCAAGGTACTGCCCCGAGAAGAAGTGATAGTGGCCGTAAGTACATACCTTCCTCTTTCTCTTCCTTTCTCCTCTTCTCTTTTTTAAGTCTTCCCTCGGGGTTGCTGATTTATTTGAAGCCGTACAGGATCATGCCTCCCAAGGAGTCGTGGAGACCCCTATTCTGGCAGCCGAGGCCCTGGAGGAAGGGGAGATAGCGCCGGAGCCCGAGGCCTGAGAGTCGGTAATACCCGAAGCCAAAATTCGGGAAGAGGGAGAGGTGATGCCGGAAACGGTGACCCAAGAGGAGACAGTGCCCGAAGCCGACACCCGGGAAGAGATGACGCCAGAGAGTAGCATAGTGCCGGCGGGTGAGGTAAGCATGAGGACCCTTCGACTCCTTTGAGAATTCAGCAATTTACTTCACATGGTAGGTGGCTAACCTTTCTTTACGTGGTCAGACAATAACAACGCCCCGCAGAGCGCGTGCACCTCGAGCTCATAAGGTTGTCCCCAGGTGGAGCTCATCTTTTCGCTTGCATGCGGTGAGAAGATTGAAGTTACTTCTGGGACCGGACGCGGGATCCTTGGCGTCTCTTCTGCGGATGGGAGCCGTCCCGCGACTCGTGATCCGCTCCCGCGATCCCAAAGCTGGTCCTGCCGGAGGAGGCCCGACTCATGGGAAGATACTGACAATCATCACTACCCCCTCGGGAGAGTCCCTGGCAGAAAGGGGTGAAGCTCCTTCTGAAGTAACGTTGAGCCAGTCTGCGGTTGATACCCCTCTCCGGTCGAGGTCGAGACTCCTGCACTCCTGACCTATGAGGCGACAGCGGGCCCGGGCCATATTGAGGAGGCGAGCCGAAGCAAGTCCGTCAGTTGTAGTGCCAGGTTCGCTCCCTGCGGTCGTCCACTCTTCGGACGAGACCAAGGCTCCCGTCCCGGTGGTGGAAGCGTCATCGTAGGGCGTAAGCGTTGCCCGGACAGTGGAGATGGAGCAGCCGCTCATCATGGCGGCGTCGGATGTTTCGGTTGCAGTCCCACCCTCGCCACTCATGGTGATCGGCCGGGAACTATCCTCCGAGCCAGAAGGGTCTAGTCGTTCGGCGTTGACTCTCCCGTCGTCATCAGTAGTGGTGGACGCTGAGCTGTGGGCCGCGGTGGACAGCATTGTCAAGTTCAGCCCGCTGGCCGTTCCTTCCATAGGTCACGTTACTTCGGACTTGTCGGTCCGCCAGACCTTATTAACGCTATGAGCCATGATGCTCGCCGACCACCACCCCACGTACCGGGGAGTGCACACTGTGGTCATGCAGCTGACCGGGGCTCTGCAGACGATGGGTTGTCCTTTGGAGGAATGGTCACGGCGGGTTCTATTATTGTTGAAATATGTCAACTGCTGTGAGTTCCTCTAGACACAGGCTCCCACTGAATTCACAGCGATCGGCGCCCAAAGGGATGAGTACCTGCAGGCCTTGGAAGCCCGGAGGGATAGCAGGGAGCAATGCCAAAGGACCTTGGACGAGTGCCGTGCCAACATCCACGCCTTGGAAAACAGGATAGAGAGGCTTAAGCGCTGTCTTGCTAAGGCCGAGTCCGACCTTTTCGAGGTCGAGGTGGCCGAGGTTAGAGGGGCCGAGGAGTTGAGGTTGTTGAGGTTGAGGTAGCCTCAGTGACTGCAGAGCTGGAGTGCCTTGACGCACAGGAGGGCCGCCTGCGCGAAATGGTGAACTTCCCCTGTGTTGGGATCCTCCCTCTCGAGGAAATCTTCCGGGGAATAAACTAGTTGTCAGTCTTCCTCTAATTATCCTTTTTTCTTTTTTTTTTGTATGTAACACCTGGGTATGTCCCGGGGCCTATGTAACTTTTCCAAAAAAGAATACAATGCAATTGTTCCATGTGCCTCTTGTGTATCTATGGTGTTGGGAAATCTCCCTTTTTTTTTTGCTACGTGATGGAATGCGGGTTTGTACTGATAGCTCATTCGGGGAGAACTCGGTGGGGTTCACGTAGGAGCGCAGGAGAGTGCTCGCTCCTCCAGAGGAGGGACGAGGGGACCACTCCACCATGACCGTCGTGCGATTTAACCAAATGATATCACCGGTATGTTTGACCCGAATAGGTTGACCCGACCTTGGAGGGACGGAGAGAAGAGTTTGTTCGTTCAACGACCTAGATAGGAGGTCTTGGTCAAAAGGGGTCGTTCGTCGCCCGAAGGGACGGAGAGAAGAGTTTGTTCATTCAATGACCTAGACGGGAGGTCTTGGTCAAGAAAAGGGGGTTGTTCGTCGCCCGAAGGGACGGAGAGAAGAGTTTGTTCATTCAATGACCTAGACGGGAGGTCTTGGTCAAAAGTAGGCTGTTTGTCTATGCCGACAGTGTGCCGGGGCAGATGTGGTTTGTTAGTCTCTTAACGTATTCGTTGGTACGGGGCTGGTGCCAACGCAAGGAGATAGGTTAATTCCCCTACCCCGAGCGAAAGGTTCGGGTGGGGTGTTCTTCTTTAGTGTCGACGAAACGTCAAGGGCTGACAGAGTTAATTCGTTTATTGAAATATTCGTTGGCACGGGTTGGTGCCAGCGCGAGGCAAAGGGTTGATTCCCCAATCCTGGATGAAAGGTTCAGGTGGGGTGTTCTTCGTTAGTGTCGACAAAATGTCAAGGGCTGACAGGGTCGATTCGACTATTGAAATATTCGTTGGTACGGGCTGGTGCCAACGCAAGGAGAAGGGTTGATTCCTCAATCTCGGTCGAAAGGTTCGGGTGGGGTGTTCTTCGTCAGTGCCGACAGAATGTCAAGGGCTGACATGGTTGATTCTTTTATTGAAATATTCGTTGGTACGGCTGGTGCCAACGCAAGGAGAAGGGTTGATTCCCCAATCCCGGACGAAAGGTTCGGGTGGGGTGTTCTTCGTCAGTGCCGACATAATGTCAAGGGCTGACATGGTTTATTCTTTTATTGAAATATTTCTGAAGATGAGAGTGAGGGTTAATAAAGGAGGGCTGGTTCCTCCTCCTTCTTTCTTTCTTCATTCTTTTCTTCTTCTTTTTTTTCCTTTCCTTTTCTTTTCTTTTCTCTTTTCTCTCTCTTTTCTCAGTTTTTTTTCTTTTTTTTCTTCCCCTTTTCTTCCCTTTTTTCTCTCTCATTTTTCCTTTTTTATATCTCATTTTCTCGTTTCCTTCTTATTTTTTTATTCTCTTTCGTCACTTCTCTTGTAATGCATAGTAGATAGTGGCCAAACCATCCAAACAATTGAAATGCAAATTCGCCCGCTGTGGGGCGAGGAAACATATTACTCATTGGACGGAGGAATTGGAGCGTGATACAATCTCAGATGCCTACCATTAAGGGGTGGAAATTGAACCTCCCCCGATGATCGACTATCACATACGCTTCACCCTCGTAGACTTTTTGGATTACATAGGGTCCAAGCCAATTCTCATTCAGCTTGCCCTTGGGATTAGAAGCCATGACTTCTCTTCTCTTCACCATGAGGAGGTCACCCTTCTTCAATTCGCGCTCCTTGACGAGCTTGTCAACGGCGCGAGCTATCTGGGCCTGATAGACCTGGATGTTCTGTTGGGCTTGGAGTCGTTTCCCCTCCAAGCTGGAGAGCTCTTCGAGCCTCCGCTCGACATTTGTTTGCTCTTTCCGGACCAACCCGTGTTGGATTGCGACCCGAAGGGAGGGTATCTCCAGCTCGATAGGGACAATCACCTCTGAGCCATATACCAAGGAAAAGGGTGAACAACCCGTCGGGGTTTGTATAGAGTTCGATATGCCCACAGGGCCTCATACATTTTATCTTCTCAATCCCTCTTGTCAGAATTAACGATTTTGGACAGGAGTGTACAAAGAGTTTTATTGAAAGCTTCAGCCAAACCATTGGCCTGTGGGTTATAAGGAGTCGACGTCCTCCAGTCGATCTTGTACTTTTCTGCTAGCCGGTAGATCTTCTACTTGCGGAAGTGGCTTCCATTGTCCGAGATAATTCGATTTGGAGTGCCAAATCAGAATATAATGTTACGGCAGATGAACCTGGCAACAATCTCCCCAGTCACTTCTTTCAATGCAACAGCTTCCGCCCAGCGAGAGAAGTAATCAGTTGCCGCCAACATATACTTGCACCCAGCGGACGATGTAGGTAGTGGGCCCATGACATCTGTTCCCCACTGGGCGAACGGCCAGCTAGGCAGTGTTGGATGTAACGGCACAGGCGGTCTCCTGGGCACCGTCGCATGCCCTTGGCATTTCTGACAAGACTTAGCATACTTGCAGCAATCATCAAATATTGTCAGCCAGTAGTAGCCAAGCTTCTTTATTTCAATTTTCATCTTCGGTCCCGCCTGATGTGCACCAGCTGTCCCGGCGTGGACCTCTTTCAAGACTCTCCAAGCTTCTTCAGTGGATAGGCATCGTAGGAGCACCTTCCGTTTGGCATCTGCCATAATTCAGAATAGGATTCCGTTCCGAACCTCATAGGAGTCCTTTGTTCTGATCAGCCTGATCTTGTCTTCTCTCTGCCTGGGCAATTGCTGGTATTTGAACCATTGCACAAGGGGGTCCCTCCAGTCGGGTAAGTTGATGGCTTCCGCTGTGGCGACCTCCAATTCATCTTCTTCTGGTTCTTCTACCATGCTAGGCACTTGGCGCTGATTCACCACCTGGATGCTGAGGGACCCATCTGGCGGGACTGCCAGTGAACTTGCCAATTTTGCCAGTGCATCGGCTTGTGCATTTTCTCCCCTGGCAACGTGGCCTATATCAATGAGGTAGAATTGCTCCATAAGCCGCTTCACCTTAGCATGGTAAGGGAGCAGCTTGGGTTTTCGGACGTCGAACTATCCCTGGACCTGCTTGACGACTAGTAATGAATCGCCAAATACCTGTAGCATTTTAATCTCCATTTGCAAAGCAACTTGGAGACCGATGATCAGAGCCTCATACTCTGCCTCATTATTTGTACAAGGTTTATTGATGGAACAGGATGTGTGTAATACTTCTCCCTTAGGGGGTTTAAGGACGATGCCGGCCCCTACCTGTACTTTTGTGTGTTCGGATGGGGTTGTCACCGTTCTTGAAGCTTCGTCAAAGTGGAGCTGCCAGGTGATCTACTGGACCTGGATCACCTCTAGTGTTTCATCTTCAGGCAACTCTATAGCCAATGGGGAATCTTCAGGCACAGGATGTGCTGTGAAGAATTCGGCCACGGCCTGACCCTTAACGGCCTTCTGCGGCACGTAGGTGATATCAAATTCCATTAATAATACGACCCACTTGTCGAGACGTCCCTTCAGGACTGGCTGGGAGAGAATGTGCTTGACTGGATCGGCCTTGGAGATCAGGCTTACTTCATGCGAGGGCATGTAATGCCTCAGCTTCTTGACTGCGAAGACCAAGGCGAGACAAACCTTCTCAATCGGGGTGTATTTTGCTTCTTCCCCCACTAGTCTTCGGCTAAGGTAATAGAGAGCTTGCTCCTTCCCCTCATCATTATTCTGGGCGAGCATTGCCCCAAGCGAACATTCGGTGGCAGCTATGTATAGAATAAGCGGTCTTCCCTTGACAGGTGCCCCCAGCACGGGCGGGGTCTTCAAGTAATCTTTCAACCGATCGAAGGCCCTCTGGCACTCCTGGCTCCAGTCAAAAGGTGCATTCTTCATCATCAATTTGTGGAATGGTTCACAGCGCCCTGACAAATTGGAGATAAATCTTCGTATGTAAGCCAGCCGACCCTGCAGAGATCTTAATTCTCCCAGATCGCTCTTGAATGGCTCTTATTTTAATAGGGTCGATCTCGATCCCTCTATATCGGACGATGAAGCCGAGGAACTTCCCACTGGAGACGCCGAAGGCACACTTCATCGGGTTCATTTTCAGCTCATACTGCCGGAGTCTTTCGAAGATGACTCTAAGGTCCTTCAGGTGATCTTCCCTTTTCTTTGTCTTGACGACCAAATCATCAATGTAGCATTCGACTTTGCTGTATAGCAGTTCGTCGAATATCTTGGTCATCGCCCGCTGGTAAGTAGCGCCGACGTTCTTGAGGCCAAAGGGCATTCTTTTGTAGTGGAATATCCCTTTGGGTGACCGGAAGGTCGTATGAATTCGGTCGTGCTCAGCTATCCAGATTTGGTTATAGCCGGACGATCCGTCCACGAAGGACAAGGCCTCATGGCCAGTAGTTGCATAAACCATTACTTCAGTGATGGGCACCGGGAAATCATCTTTTGGGCAAGCTTTATTCAGGTCGTGGAAGTCCACGCAGATCCTGATCTGTCCATTCTTCTTCTTCACCGGCACAATGTTGGCCAACCAAGTGGTGTACTGGTTCTCAGCAACAAAATCGACATCTATGAGCTTGTCGACTTCTTTGCAAATCTGGTTTATTAATTCCGGCCTCATGCGTCGGGGGGACTGCTTTACCGGCTCCACCTTGGGATCAATAGCCAGAATATGTTGGGTCACACCGGGGCTTAGGCCGGGCATCTCCTTGTAGTTCCAGGCAAAAAAGTCCCTGAATTCTTGCAGTAACTTGATATATTGTTCCCTCTCTTGTGGAGGAAGAAGGGCACTCAAAAAGGTCGGCCTGGGGTTGCTTTCCGTGCCCCGGTTAATTTCAGTAAGCTCATCTACTGTGGCCTGGCCACCATCTTCAATTTTCGGCGGCGCTGGCAGTAGGTCGACGAAATCCTGGTCTTCGCCATCTTCTGCTTCAAGGACACCATAGGTGTCGCCCTGCTCCACCTCGTTGGGCAATGAGGCTTTGCTTGTATCCCTCTCCTCCGGGCTTGCTGGCTGCGGCTTCGAGGGGTCCTCCTGCGCGGAGAAACAAAGGATTTCTCCAGGGTCTTCTTGGTAATTATCATAGACGGCTCCAGCAGGGGCCGAAGTGATTGGCTGCCATACTGTGGGCTGGTCCCCTGCCGACGGCAGGGGTTGTTCATGCTTGGCTGCTTCTTCAAGGATCTGGTGCTGAACTGACACCATACAAATACCCCTTTCGTGGTTGCATGTCACGTGGGGGCGTGGCGGAGCCACCACATAATCTCCCATTCTGAGCTCATCTGTCTCAATCAGATCTTGAGCAATATCCTTGAAGACATAGCAGTCCTCAATAGAGTGGCCCAATATTTGGTGATAAGGGCAAAACAGGGGGTCGCCACTTCTGAGGCATCTTGCGGCCTCTTGGACCTCGGGAGGGAGACCTTGCCATAGTAGCAGGCCCAATCAAAGATCCTCTGGTCTTATTCCTTGGAAAGAGTAGGGCCTCTGCATCCTCTCTTGCAGCGTAGGATTTCGCTCGGCCGATCGTCTGACTGGGGAAACAGCTACATCCCTTGCCTCCTTTTTCAGGTGCATGGGGGCATTCGGGATGGTGCTCGGAGACTGGTGCGTGCCAATATTCTGGTGGCAGAAGATCCCTCTGATTAAGTCGGACACGAGTGCAATCACTTCGGCCAGTCGGGCCTTCAACATCTCAATTTCCCGCTGTTGCTGATAGCACAGGGCAAAAAGGGCAGAGTCGCACCGAGGGAGGCCCGGAGTCTGACTTGCTTCCCCGTTCTTCGCATCAATGTCAGGCGAGGGCAATGGCACCCTATTGCTGTCGTTATTCGAGGTTGGCCCCTAAGAGGAGGATGGGACCTTCCCTTGATTCCTACAGGGAGGTGGATTCCATAGGAATATTTCTTCATCTTGATCTTCGTTGGCCAAAGGCGTGAGGTGTTGGCGGCCTTCGACCTACTGTGGGCCTACAGTGCCTGTAGGGCTGTCACCGTTTGGAGCCGAGACTGATATCACATCGGCTTCATAGGGGTCTTCTAGTGAAAAGCCCAACCTTGGATGCCAGGTTAATCTGCAACAAGCTTCGATCCAGGTTTGGTGGGTTCCATATTTTCTTGAACATTTCTTTCCGGCTGGAGAGTTGGCAAAGGGGAATCCCTTATTTTCTGGTCATCTTGACTCCGCGACCGGATATGTCAGGAAGTCCCATGATCGGGATGAGCGGGTCGTGCAACTCATTGGGGAGTTTACAATCATCGTCCCCTCTGACCGGGTGCTCTTATGCTACATAGAAGATGGTAGGCCGGCCCTCAGGGTTAGGCACCTCGAAGGTCCTCAATGGTTCAACCACCTGGCAGTCCACTTCTGCGAGATGCTTGACGATCCTGGGCGGGACCCTGACATCCTCCAGCAAGTCTTCGAGGTATAGCGTTCCCGACGTAGGGTAGATGGAAAGGGGAGTGGCCTTGAACACTCCTTCTGCCTCAGAGATAAATGACACCTGAGGGGGAGCCACATAGCCAAGCGGTGGTGGAGGGAACCAGATGTCGGGCTCTACCTTCTTCTTCCCTTTATCCTGAGTGACTTGGGGAGCTTGCTTCGGCTTTTCCAAGTACAAAGTGACATCTGACAAGTGACATTCGAACACTTCAAAAGGGTGGAGGTCAGCAAAGATTCTCTCCTCCTTCCCGTTGCCGGGGTACTTGATGCATTGGTGCAGAGTGGACGGCACCACCCTATTTTGGTGTAGCCAAGGCCGGCCAAGCAGCGCCTTGTAAGAAGTGTTGGAGTTGATCACATGAAACTGAACCTTAGTTGTGAAATCACCAAGGGAGAGGTTAAACTCTGCAACCCCCATGGGGACCTCGCACTTCTGGTTTAAGTCGGCAATCTTAACATTCTTGACCTCAATCAAGTGTACGTCAAAGTAATGTTTCTGGTACACCCGGTAGAGGAGTATGTTCACTGCTACCCCATGGTCAATCAATACTCTTTTGATGGGGTGCCCATTCAGCTGCCCCTTCATGTATAGTGGCCTATTGTGACTGCAGGTAGGTAGGAGCATATCTTCTTCTGTAAAGGCCACAACTACTTCAGGTGACATTTCCGCAAGGCAAGCTTCCACATAAGATGGCATCTGGAGGACCACGATGACGGCTTATCGTGTCTCTTCATCTAGAGATAGAATCTCCCAGATGGTGAACCTGGCTGGGATCTTCTTCCGGTGCTTGACTATTCTGTTGCTAGCTCAGACCTCGAGCAACTTCATCTCTTTGGCTCTACTGCGCCTACCCCCAGTCTGGGCCTGGGGAGCTGGCTCAGCGGGTGCCTCCTCCACCGGGTCAGGTATCACTTCAGCTTGCGGAGCCTGTTGGGTCACTTCCTTTTCTTGCATGAACTCGGCAAGGTTCAGGATGTTGTCGGGTTCTTCCCTTGACCGAGGAGTAATCACTACCAACGGGACTGAGGGGTTGCCTGCCTCTTTGGTCTACTGGGACTCGCGGGGGCGTGACTGCCTTCCCCTATGAGTCGTAGGAAATTCAATAAATGAAGGGGTGCCTTGGCCGACTGGCTCTTCGGGGTAGAGACCCGAGGGAGGGGGAATCTCCATGCCTTGGATCCTAGGCTCAGGGATGCGATACGGTTGTTCTCCCCTAAGCAAGATGTTATGGTTGGCCTGAGGAGGGCATCCCCACTTCCTTCCCGACCTGGTGGCATGTTGGGAGGTGGATGCTTCAGCCTGATTCACTTCTGACGGCTCGACGGGCAACTCTTGCTCTTCCTCTCCTAGGGAGAGGGATGTGTCAAATAATGCTGAGATGGTGTTGCAAGAAAGGATGACCCCATTCTTCTTCTTGTTTCTGGGTCTTCTCTTCTTCCTTTTCTTCTTTTCTTCAGTGGCTGGCAATCGCTCTTGGGGAAGCTCACCCCACAAGAGAGGCTCTTCCTTCGCCTCGGCTTCTACTTCCGGAGCTAATTCGAGTGACTCAAACTCCTCCCAAGGGACATATTCCTTCAGCTCCACAGGCTGGATCTCGAGCTGTTCATAATCTTCAAGCTCATCGATAATGGCCTGGAGCCTTTCCACCGCAGGACTGGTCTCTTTGTGCACCCGCATCGGGATGTGCTTTTTATTGTTGTGAGTAGGGCGCCTCACGACTAGCCGGGGGGCTGTGTCATGCCAGACAGGTGTCACCGATGGCGGTGCTGGTCGGGGTGTAACACCCTTATGTGAACCTCCAGAGTGGGCCGGGGAGCTTATCTTCTTCTTCTGTTCTTCGTTGGCACGGCTTGCCAACCTCCTTGGTCTTGAGCTGACACCATGATAAAGGCTTCATATGTGGCACTTGTGCTAGCCTCCGCCCATTCTTCAGGAAACTGCTGGTATAAAGACACCATGTTGACACTGGTACCGAGCCTCGGAATCTCGTGCGGCTGCAGAGGGTCTATCTTGTGCTCCCCCACGTCCAGCTCTCCCTTCTTGATCAAGGATTCAATGATATCCTTAAAGATGTAACATTCTTCGATGGTGTGCCCGAGCATCTGGTGGTACGGGCAGAAGCGGGGGTCATCCTTCTTCCTCATGTCACCAGGCCTTTTAGGTTCTGGTAATGTGATTTTATTATATCTGGTGGCCCATTCAAATAGGATTCAGGACTTATCTCGAGAAAAAGAATACAAATTTTTTTTCATTTTCTCCCGCAGGGAAGGACCTTCCCGCCGTTCAGTAGATCTGGGCGGAGGCGGGTTGGCTGCCTCTTTAGCTTTCTCTTCCCATTTCTCGAAAGCTTCGAAGTCCAACGTGTGAACCTCTGGTAGTGTTGATATTTTCTCAACCTGCTTGGCCCTCTGGCTCGATGTCGCTGGAGCAAAAGAGTATCGAGCAAGGAATGCCTCGATCTCTGCCACTATATTATTCAGACGGTCAAATGACCTCACCTCCGCACCGATCATCCTTTCAAGGATTTCTTTCTTCAGGTTCTGTTTATACATCTGCACCGTGTCTTCCCGGTGCGGGGGGCGTCTGCACCTCATACTGAGGTTCCTCCATCTCTTTATGTAGTCGAGGGCCGACTCATCATTTTTTTGTCTTGTGGCGTAGAGCTCCACCACGGTTACCTCCCGTTTAGCTATGTAGAATCTTTCTTTAAACTTCTTTTGCATATCCGGCCAGTCTGCAATCAACCCGGTGGGCAAGCTCGAGTACCATTCAAAAGCAAGCCTAGTAAGTGTCGAGCCAAAGAATTTGAGGAGGTAGGCTTCATCTGCAGCTAGGTCTCCCATAACATTCACATAGTAGGCGATGTGCTCCCTGGGAGACCCTTGCCCATTAAATTTCTCAAATTTCGGCGGCTTGGTGATATCGGCCGGCAACCTACTGGTGGCATAGTGCCCCGGGTAGGGTACCCGATACACATCGAATGGCATGTGATCACCATCGCTCCTTTCTGCCAACTTCATGTCTATCATCTGTTCAAGCATCAGTTTGTTCACTATCGCCGGGTCAATTGGGTTCTGGTAGAAATGAGCTGGTTGCGCCAGCAGCGTTGTTAACACTATCGCCTGAGGTGCAATGGTGGACCCCTGGAATGGCAGGTTCTGTGGCGGGGCCGGTGTGGTGTGCTATGGCTGGTGTAGGGGTATGCCCCCGGTGTAGGTAGGCATTGGGGGAGACACTATCGCCTGTGGAGAAGCTTCCGATGCCTGACTGTTGCCCCCAAGAGTCTCAGGCAACGCCTCAATCTACCCAGATGTCGAGGGCTAAGCAGCTCTGTCAATCAGCTGTTTCCTCAACAACTCGATCTCTCGCTGATATTACTGCATCATAAGTAAAACCGCGGGGTCACTCATAGAAGGGCTAGGGTGCCTCCTCTTTCTTTAACCGGCGTCTCCTCAGACGACGTGGAAGGTCCTCCGGTGGTGCCTTCAGTAATGACATTAGCGGCCAGGGCCATTGACAATTCCCCATAGTCAGTTTCTTCTGTGTGAGCTTGTGTTTTTTCAGTTGCTGCTTTCCCTCTTTTGGTGAGAGGTCCTGGCCTTGTTGCAAGTCTGGCCACCTCTTCAGGCTCAGTCGGCAAAGCCCCGTACCAGCCGAATACTCCTGCCATGTTGCAAGTGTAGACCCTCAGGTCTCTGCCTCTTCTTGCTGCTCTTCTTGATGGTTTAGCTAGGAAGACCAATCTGTTAAAGACTGACCTCCGTGGTTTCATTTCTCCCCTCAGCGGGGACTGACAACGCTCCTCAGAGCAGTTCCTTGACTCGGCGCTAGGCACGGGTCGAGTTTCTTCTTCTTCAAATGCGGAGGCTACTGCCCCCAGTAGTCTTTGACGACCCAGGGGAGTGGTCCCTGGTCCCCGTAGGTAGTTCCTTATGGCTTGCTCTACCCCTTCCCAATCTTGATCAGGGGGAGAAACTGGTGATGTTGCCCTATTGACAGCAACGGACATGTGAGTTGCAGGCTCCACATGGGCAGCCTGATAGTGATGTCGGTGGTGTTGACGGTGGATGTTCTCCGGTGGGGCTGATGCAGTCAGTGCCGGCTGGTAAACGGGAGCCGATGTCCTGCCTCGGTCTCTCTATTGTGCCCTTGCCGGGCAGGATGTGCTGGGCCCTGCTCGGGTTGGCGAAGTGAACCGGGCTATCTTGGGAACTCACGCCTGCTTGGCCGTGGTCGGCCTAGAGGCCGGTTGATGCTGTGGGGCTGTGGCCGGAGTTGTGGGCGTCATCCTGCCCTTGATCTTCTCCAGTGGTTGAAAAGAGTTGCGCACTGGTACGGCGGGGACAACGTGCTCCGGGATAATTTCGGAGCGAGGTTCGGTGAGGTGCACTCGGACAGTCCCGATGACAGTAGACTTGCCGGTGCTGGAGAACCGGCCTCGGGGTGATGCAGTGGCATGGCTCCTCCGGAGCCTCCTCTGATGAGAGGCCGAGCCCTAGCGAGACGGGCCAGCAGTTTGGTGCACATGGTGAACATTGCAGCTCAGCGTCCTCGTGGGGACGGTCTCGGGAGACTCGACCATTGATCGACCGGCAGCAGCTTTGGTGGCCCCCTAGATGGGGGCGTTGCCCGCGATCCCGTCGGACGCCTCCACGTCCAGCAGGTTGGTGAAGGCCACTCCGAGGAAGTTGGGGAAGCCTACTGCGGGAGAGAAGCACTCGAAGGCGAGGGGGACGGCCAAGTAGCCGTTCCGAACATGGCTTTCGACGGGCTGCTGACCGAAAGCGAGGGTCATCCTGACGTACGGAACGCAACCTGCATTTGCAAATTGGAGAATTAGTATTACAAGAAGTGGGCCGTGGAGCCCTTAATTCCGGCAAAGAGATGAGGGGTGATCCTCGTCCCACCAGGCATGCCAGACTTGTAGACGCACTTATTTAACGATTAATTAGCTCATCTTTTCCGTTTGTTTGTTGGTTTATTAACTGCGTGGGCATGCAAGTCACAAAGTAACGATTTATTCCGGCTTCGTGGAAGCCCATGGTGTGCTCGATCTGACTCGGTCTGATGATTGTGTGGTTAGTGTTGGGACTGAGACCCGCTGTGCCATAAAGGTCACAGCGTCATTTACATCCCCTCAAGAGGGGAATACCCTTGATTAATTGTCAGAAATAAGGGCTCCACGATCGAAAGAGTTACTAATTAATGCAGGAAGAGAAGGGGGATCAAGCTATACTGAAAGCCCGTGTTAAGGGTATAAATGCTCAGATTATGTCAGTCACTGGTGGACCATTCCTTGTTTGGACCAAAGTCCATACAAAAAATGAGGCGGTAACGGGGATAAATCCGTGCAAATATCTGCCAAGAGACGGAAATTTTGATACAAGGATGGACCCAGATCCCGATGAGGAGAGGGGACTCTGTTGAGATATTGGCCCAAAACGAGGTCGGACAATGACCATAGTGGGAGAAGGATGACTCCCGAAGGTGGGGCCCGACCTACGAGGGCATCATTAATGTTTCCGGATCCGGGGTCCAAGGGAGACAGAGGCCATGTTGTTTTATTCATAATTACTGTCATTGTTCACCATCATTATCTATTTTCACCTATTGTTATTTCTTTGTTGATTCCCCCTTTTTGTTATCACTCATGGGTCATGAAATCTTCCTTAGTTTATTTTATCCCTTTTGGTTACCTATTTCTTTCTTATTTGTCTCTCTTTTATTATTACATTTTTTTATGATTATCAGGTTGATTTCCCTTTTTTTTCATTATTGTTATTATATTTTCCTTTTTTTGTGGGGTTTGAGGAAGGATGGAGTGTACCGGGTGGAGAGTGAAGAGTGTGTCACTGAGGGGCTGGGGAGTGTACCGCTGGAGTCAAGCCACAGGTGTGCCGGGTAGATGTTAGGGTGTGTGTCGCTGAATGGGCTATGGGTGTACCGCTAGGGAATGTGCCGGGCCAGGGGCTAAAGGGTGTACCATTGGGGCGTGAAGGTGTGTGCCAGGCTGGGAATGGACGATGCATTGCTGGGGAGTGTGCCGGGCCATGGGCAGACGGCTAGGGGTAAGATCTGAGCATGTATAGCTGGGTCTGTGCAAGCTAGGCTTGGGGTCTATGCAAATCTTGGGTTTAGCATCTGAGCATGTTAGAGCGAGGTCGGTACATGATTGGAGTGCAAATCAATACCACTGAAGTGTGCTGTGGAAGGCTTGATTGGGGTGTACTGGGTAAGCATGGGCTAAGGCTGTACCGGGTAAAGGGGTGGCCGAGGCTGGGCCAGAGAGAGGAAGAGAAGGGTAGTGTGCCACTGAGGGAGAGGTGGCAGCGTGCCAGATGAGAGGGTTGGGGAGCGCACCGGATGAGGGGTGTACCGGATAGAGGGTATAAAGTTTACCGGTTGCATAGGGATTGAGAGTGGGGGATCAGTGCAGGTGGGCCAAGGTCCAGGTGGGTGGAGCAAGGTCTGAGAGAAGGTCCCTTGTTCAAGTAATTCTGATGGAGGATCTCGAACAACCAAGCTTTCCATTCTCTGCCATGTAATTAAGTCCATGATCATGTTCAGTAGTCCAATTCTCTGAGTCTCACATAGTTTCCTTGTCTTGATTAGAATGTTTTATTATTGCTTATTTCATTTGTTTGTTGCTTCCTTTTATCTTTTAACATGTTGTTATTTCTGACAAAAATTCGACAGCATCTCCCCTTGACCCGGATGGTAAGGGGATGAAAAGGGACACACCCACAAGGGGTGGCATGACCCAACATTTTGAGGTGTGTGCCGAGGCAGCAACCTTTGAGAAAACTTCAAAAAACTCGGAGGAAACACCAGAGGGGAAACCACTAGACTGACACAGATCACAAATACACCGGGGAAGTAATGGCTAGGATGTGCCAGACTAGAATGGCTGGTGTGTGCCGGACATGCCACGGCCAAGGTGTGCCGCTGGAGGGAGTCAAGGGGAGTGTGTCGGCTAGAGTAGGTACTGGAGAGGCTGTGCCAGGCAGGAGGACAGGGAAGGCTGTGCCGGGTAAGCATCCAAGGGGTGTGCCGGTGGGAGACTCAGGTAGGTACACATGCACCATGGGCTTTGAAATGGAGGCAAGGGGGAAGTTCTGGCCGGTAGGTAAATCCCAGGTGCTAAAAGGGAGTAGTAGGCGCTAACAAACCCATGGAAAGAAGAGGGACAATCAGGCTACGGAGAAACTCTAAGAGGAAGAGGAGGCCAACCTCTCACTATCAGTCCAGGAATAGTACCCACTGACTACGTAGGTCAATGCCATGAGAAGTTAGGTAGAACAGAGGGTGGAAAGGCTGGGGAAGGTTACCAAATCACAGGCCAATGATGGGAAGAAAACAACAAACGCAACCGGAGATAAAACTCCAAAAAGACACTTTTGTATTCATGGAAGACCTCAAATAACAAAAATCATGGCCCGAAGGCCAACTACAATACAATGCATTCCAAAAGGAAGGGGAAGGGAGAGGAACTAAGAAAGAGAAAAAGAATAGAGAACGGTGTTGAGGGAGAGTTGGAACGAGGGAGGGTGTCTCCCTTCACCCCATTCCTTCCCCCCCTTCTACATCTAGCTCACTCCCTCTCAATCTCTCCACTCTCTTCTACCTTCTTCTTTTCTTCTTCTTCTTCCGTGTGTTGCTGCCTTCGTGTGTGTCTTCGCATCCTTCCCTTCTCTTCTTCGTGAGAGGCTTTCATAAGTGTGGCGTTGACGGGGGGATCTCATGATGGCACTACAGTCCGAGGTTGACCCGAGTCTCATCTTCTTCAGGTGGGGATCTCCTTCGACCAACCACAGGGTGACACCAAGGTAAGACGCTAGATGGCGTCGTAGTGGCCGAGCTGCGAGCCAAGGGGCCCACCTAGTGACCGTTGTGCATTCTGCCGGCTTGTGCCATCCTGGAGGATTTAGCGTTGTGCCGCTGGAAAGGTCAAGGGGTTGTGCCGTTGAGGATGCAGAACGCCTGTGCCGCTGGCAGACATGACAATTGTGCTGCTGACGGGGCACAACTATTGTGCCGTTGGAAGGGCATTGGGGCATTGTGCCGTTGAAAGGGGCTTCCAAGGGGTGTGCCGCTGGAAGGCACCAAAGGGTGTGCCGTTGGGAGCACCTCCATATAGTGTGCCGCTGGGGAAACTGGCAGTGTGCCGCTGAGGCACTTCAGGGGGTGTGCCGCTGGGGGCAGAGAAACTATGCCGTTGGGGGGCACGATAGGGTGTGCCGCTGGGGCAACTGGCAGTGTGCCGTTGGGGCACTTCAGGGGGTGTGCCGCTGGGGGCCCCTGAGTAGTGTGCCGTTGAAGAGGCACATCGTGTGCCGTTTGGAATGGACTTCTGCCTTTGCTTTAGGGACTTACTGTTGTGTACTCTTTGGGATATTTCTTCACCGTTAAGGACTCGGGGGTGGGTCCATAACAATGCGTAGGTTTAGGAGGGGTTTCCTGTGTTTTCTTTGCTATTTAATGTGCCCGTGCAAATGTGATGATCTACCGGACGGTAATATTCTCCCGGAGCTCTGGATGGCTAGTCTCCCCGGGTCTTCTCTCTTTTGACTCTGACATCAATGCGGGAGCTTGGTGGGACATATGGATGTACAATTTTGTATGTCCACATGCACCTGCACCCAATCCCCAGTTCCCGCAATAGGCTGTTGATCAGGAAGAAGTGGACCCTTCGCCCGGCACGCAGTATGATTTATTACATCACTTGGATAGGATGCCGGCCAAGATCTCAGTGCTCGAGCTGATTAAGAGGTCCAAGTTACATCAAGATGCTTTGAAGGTTTTTTTGCAGAAGGTCCTGGTAAACGAGGATATGGCAGTGGACAGTCTACTGTCGGCTTTGGCCACGATCACTAAGGGGCCGGCCATTTCCTTCTCTGAGTCTAAATTGGCACCTCCCGAGGCACGCCAGATGTCGCTCTGCATTTCCATCACCTTGAATAAGGTGGCTATCGATGCGGCTCTGGTGGACATAGGAGCCTCCATAAATGTTTTTTCCCTTAGCACCTTGCGTGCATGTAACATTTCTGAAGATATGTTAAGGCCCACCCCGACTACCATCACAGCTTACTACAACTCAAGGATGGCATGCCACGAGGTGATAACTATTCAAGCTAACCTCGGGCCACTAACGATGCCCGTAGAATTTTATGTGCTGGACATTGATCCCATGTTCAAAGCTATTCTGGGTCATCCGTGGATTGACAACCTTCATGTTGTGCCGTCTACCGCTCACTAGTGCCTTAAATTCCCGTTTCATGGGCGGGTGGTAAAAGTTAAGATCATATCCACAATCCAGACTATAGAGGCCATTTCCAATAAGATATTGCCAACTCTCTGGCCCAGTAACAAGCCTATCATTTCTATGATGGGCCTCGACTTCCCATGGGCTTCTGCACACCGCAAGCCGGCCGTCGTACCGATCAACATCAAGATGAATCCCAAGATGAGAGACCCTAAAGGCTGGAATATGATATTAAAATTAGGCTATAGGCCAGGCATGGGTCTCGGTGCTCAGCTATAGGGGCGAACTAAGCCCATCCCGAGGGGCAGAAAAATGAACAGAAGGGGCCTCAGATATCGGGAGTCCTCACTATCAGTTCTGGGAGATTCAGGGCCATTGACCTGGGACTACCGCCAACATTTTGTAAAGGGGCCGCTACTGCCTGGCACTTTGAAGACACCGCCCCGTCCTGATGAGATGAAAGATGCTGCCTACACTATTTTTGGCCCGCCGCCGCCGCCGAAGGGGCCGGTAGATGATATGAAGGATTTATGTGAAGATTTTGAAAAGCTATTTCATGAAGAAAGCTGTCCAGTAAAGCCAGAGATGCGGGTTATGGAATACTCGCACGGAAAACCATCCCAAAGTCCACGGGAAGAGGGGAGCTCCCTTGTTGCCTTTTCTTGGTCTCCTTCCCGTCTTGCTTCCCTTTTCTAAAAGCTAGAGTTTATACCCCGCTCACCTCCAATCATGATTGATCCATTGTTGGTGGAAATGCCAACAGAGTTTCTAATTGTTACATGTCCATGTGGGCGCTGCCCACCAGTTGATCTTTCAACCATGTGGTTCTCCTCCTCCGATCCCTTCTTGGATGTCCTTTTTCCATCCCTCTATCCTCTTATGCTTCCTCCTCCTCCTTCCCCCTCTGATCCATCTTGTTGCATGGTCTCCACCAATCTCAAAAAAAAATGCAATTTTTAAAATGGAGATTTCAGTTGAAAACATTACCATTCTCGATTTGTCCTCCTCCTAGGGGCACGAGACCCCTAATCCTCTTCCATTAGGTTTGCTTGATTCTGTCCCTCCTAGGTTAGATGTAGGGTCTATCAAGTCTCCTAGGGTATTAGAGTCAGTTGGAGTAGGTTCTTATTCTGAGATTTCTAGTCCTTCCACGCTGGCGGCGCGCCCGATGATGCGTCACTCCAAATCTATCCCTGATAGGTTCCTCCAAGATCTCGCCCAACGTTGTCATGCCCTCCTTAAGTGTCTGGAGATTGTAGAAATAGCCATCGTCCTCGGGGATGATGAGGAGCAAGAAGAAGTGTGGAGCGATGATGGACTAGGTGTTTATGAGATCGTGGATGAGAAAGACTCGGTCGATTTCGAGGACAGCATCGTTGATGACACTGCCGACTTATACGCACAGTGTTGATGACACTGCCGACTTATCCACTGAGATCGTGGATGAGTCTACGAAAGAAATAAATCTTGAAACTAAAGAGGATCCCAGGATCATTCTCATCTTCGCTAATCTCCCTCCTCAGGTTAAAGAAGAACTGATCAAGGTTTTGAGGGAGTATAGTGATTCCTTTACCTACTCCTATGAGGACATGCCTGGTCTTGACCCCTCCTTGGTAGAACATAGACTGATACTTAAGCCTGGGGCAAGACCCGTAAAATAAAAGCTCAGAAGATTTCACCCCCACATGGCCTTGAAAATGAAGGAAGAGGTTGATAAATTACATAAGGCCAAGTTTATTCGAGTGGTTCTATATCCTCAGTGGGTAGCAAACATAGTCCCTATTATGAAGAAAGATGGAAAAATGTGAATTTGCATTGATTTCAGGTATCTAAATAAGGCATGTCCCAAAGATGATTTTTCGCTACCTCACATCGATATAGTGGTGGACAATACCGTCGGGTATGAAGCCCTCTCATTCATGGATGGTTACTCAGGATATAACCAAATCCGTCTAGCTCCGGAAGACCAAGAGAAAACCTCGTTCACCATGCCCTGGGGCACTTATTGTTATGTAATCATGCCATTCGGTCTAAAGAATGTAGGTGCCACTTATGAAAGGGCGATGATGGCGATCTTCCATGATATGATGCATGTATACATGGAAGCTTACGTGGACGATATTCTGGTGAAATCGAGGTCGAAATAAGAGCATCTCGCTATTTTAGCCAAGGTGTTACAAAGAGCTCGAGAGTACACGTTGAAGATGAACTCGAAGAAATGTGTATTTGGAGTGTCCTCAGGGAAGTTGCTAGGATTCATAGTTAGCAAAAGGGGGATTCAGATCGATCCCAACAAGGCAAAGGCTGTCATGGATATGCCCACGGCAAAGAACATTACTGAACTTCGAGGTTTGATTGGACATCTACAGTTCATTCAAAGATTTATATCGCAGCATTCTCAAAGCTGTCGTCCATTTCACGAATTGCTTAAGGCAGGGGTGAAATTCGAGTGGAATGAAGAATGTCAGAAGGCTTATGAGGATCTAAAGGTTTATCCATCTAATCCCCCAGTTCTACAACCTCCTGTCCCTGGGAAACCCCTGAGTCTATACATTTTTGTCATTGAGGACTCCCTAGGAGCTATCCTGACACAAGTAGATGATGAAGGGAGATAAAGGGCAGCTTATTACCTCTCTAGGTTGTTCAATCCAGTAGAGGCTAAATACACTGCCATGGAGAAGACCTGTGCAGCATTATTATGGGTAGCTCAGAAATTGAAACATTATTTCCTTGCCCATGAGGTCAAGTTGATCTCTAGAATGGACCCAATTTGTTATCTCCTAGAAAAGCATGTCCTTTCTAGCAGATTGGCTCGCTGGCAGAGCTTTCTCTCCCAATTTGATATCACCTTCATCGCCCAAAAGGCAGTAAAGGGCTATGCTATCACTGAACATCTTGTCCATTCGCCTATTTCTTGCACTGATTCCGTCCAGGATGAGTTTCTTGATGAACACCTTGCCGTTCTCACTCATCATCCATTCTGGTCTCTGCACTTTGATGGTGCGCTCAATTCTCAGGGTCGAGGGATCGGTGCTGTCCTCCTCACTCCGGAAGGAGTAACCATTCCTTTTGCTTATCCGATCTCTTTTCATGCCACCAACCATATAGCCGAGTATGAGGCTCTCCTCGCTGGATTAAAGCACGCCTATCTCTTGGGCGCGCGATATTTAAATATCATAGGAGACTCTCAGCCGGTGCTACGCCAAGTCCTTTCTACCTATCGCACCCGTGACCCAAAGCTCAAACCCTATCAAGATTTGGTCACTCTCTTGGCTAGGCAGTTCCGTAAATTGATTTATATTCATACTCCTCGATCTCAAACATTCTTGCCAATGCACTTGCATCGCTTGCTTCTTCCCTGTCTTTTCCTCTCAGTCATCTATTGAGACCATTGTGGTCCAATGGTTGGACGCTCCTTCCCTTCAGGATCCCTGGTTTGATAACCTTAGGAAATCCGTAGAGAAGAAGGCCGAGAGGGAAAATGTGAAAGAAGTATCATTGACAGAATTGGAAGAGATCTTGGAAGAAGAGGAGCTGCCCTGGTACCATGAAATTGATATGTATTGTAGGGATGGTTCATTCCCGGAGTTGGCTAATGCAGAACAGCGTACGGCCATCAGAAGAGTCACCTCGAGATACATAATCGTTGCTGGAGAATTATATAGGCGCGCTCTTAACAGAGTTCTTATGAGATGTTTAGATGATGATGAGGCCTGGAAGGTCGTTGAAGCAGCCCATTCAAGTGAGTGTGGAGGGCATGTCAATGGTCAAGCGCTGGCAAAGAAAATTCTTAGGCAGGGCTATTATTGGCCAACCTTAGAAGAAGATTGTTCCACCTATGTTCGTAGGTGTGTTAAATGCCAACTCCATGCTGATAAAATTCATGCTCCCGCTTCCTCCCTTCATCCTCTTTCTGCTCCTTGGCCATTCTCCATGTGGGCTTTTGACATTGTAGGCCCGCTCGGTGATCCCAACTCTCAAGTCAAGCAAAAATCATTTATCCTCATCGCTATTGAGTATTTCACCAAGTGGGCCAAAGTTAAAGCTGTTGAGTAGTGGACAACGGATCTAGAGGGGAGGGGTGAATAGATCTACCCCACTTTTCGTAATACAACCCTCTATATAGTTAGATAAAATAAATTACAGCGGAGTGTAACTAGCTTATCGAAGAACACTATGATTCGCTTGGCAAGATGAGCAACTAATATATCGATTTGAACCTAAGCATGCATCTAGAACGAAGCAATCACATAAACAAACCACAACACAAAGGATTTTAAGGTGGTTCGGACTAAATCCCCAGTCCTACGTCCACCCCTCACCAAATCCGGTGAGGCTCCACTAGTGCCACGCATTGAACCGTAAATCGGAAAGACCTCTGATTGCCTTCCTACTAACCACAGGTAGGGACGTCAACACCGCAGATCGGACAACTTCTGATTGCCTTCTTATTAACAACCGGTAGGGACGATCTTCAGTTTCAAATGTTTGAATGAAATGGAAAGAGAAGAAATATAAAAAACACTCAAACATAATATAGAATATGCTCAAAGAGAAAAGATCTTATCTGAGATTGCTAGAGCTTGAATCTGATGCTTCAATGGTATCTTCTTCCTTGTGAAAAGATCTTGCTTGGATCACCTTGAGTTGATGAAGAAGATGAAGGATGCAGATTTGATCTCCCTTGAGAATGGGCTTCTTTGTATCACCTTGAGATGATGAAGAGGATGATAGTTGCAGCTTTATCTTCACTTGGCTTGGGGTTGATCTCCTCTTGAAGTAGCTTGAATCACTTGAGGATTTGATGAAGAACTTCTTCCCGGAGTATTGTTCACCACTACAGTACTCGAAGTCCTCTGCCTTGAACACACCCTTGCAGCCTCCTTTGATCTCCCAAATGATCAACAAGGGTTTTTATAACCTTTGAATGGTCCTTGGACATCCCCCAGACCATATCCACAATCTATGGAAGATTGGGTGACTTTGGGGTTAAACAAATACAAGAAAAGGGGCTCTTCTCGAAGTGGAAAACAAAGTCAACATTGATAGGGTGCAAGGCCTAGATACAGAGGGGGGGTGAATGTATCCTGCTCCAAATATCGCCCAATTAAAACTCTCATGCTCAAGTATGCGGAATTAAGAGCAGTTGATGAAAAGTGCTGAAAATACTTAGAAGGAACTCAGCAAGACAACACAAATCTATTAGCCCTCACACGCTCCTAAGCAAGCATCTAAAGAGCGCAGCAGAGAAAATAACATATAAGGAAAAACAAACCACAAGTGAACACTAAGATTTTTTAGGTGGTTCGGTCCAAAGACCTACGTCCACCCCTCACTCCAAACCGGAGTGAGGCTTCCACTAGCTAGGCTAGAAACTGCAGACTCAGTCTGCAACAAATTGCTGCCACACAACTTGACCAGGGGAACAACCTCCCCTGTTCCTCCCAACCGGAGGGACACCCCAAGTGACTCCCAGCCACTTGGAAACCAGAGACGCAAGTCTCTCTTCCTCCAGACCAGGAGGGAACACCTAGTCTTGCAACCCACAAGACCAGAACCGGAGGACCAATCCTCCCTTCCTCCAAACCGGAGGGAAACCTAGAGACCCGAGTCTCTCTTCCTCTGAAACCCAGAGGGAAGCACAAGTGACACCAAGTCACCTACAAACTAGAGGTCTCGGACCTCTCTTCCTCCCAACCCGAGGGAACCCGACCTCACACAAGAGAATCAGAAGAACAACTAGTGAATGGTTAAAAAGAAAAACAAAAATGCAGCAACAGAAAGCTGGAAGAATAAAATGCACAAAAGCTCTCGCAGGAGCTGGCTGGCCTGGATTTGATCCACGGTCCAGCAGGAACTGATTTTCAGTTGAGGCTTCCTTTGCTCTAGCTCTCTCTTCTTCTCACTCTTCTATTTCTTCTCTTTCGCAGGCTCTCTCTCTCTGTCTCTTCTTTCTTCTTTCTTTTTCTTCTTCTTCTGCTCACTGCCTTTCTGCAGCTCTATCTTCTATCTCGATCACTCTCTTCCTCTTTCTTATATGATGCCTTTTTTTTTCTCCAGATGGAGGCGGCTTTGTATTTATAGCTACAGCAATTAGGGCGTTATCCTCGGATCACGTGCCAGGTGCCAACCTCTGATCACGTGCACTTCATAGGCTTTACGAACAATACCTGTCACACAGACATAAGAAGATATCAATTGGATATATATACTTGGTTCAGGCTGTTAACAAAGTGTGTACAGGCAAGATGCAGCTTGAGTGTATAGACTTGAAGGTTAACTGAGTGTACAGAGTTCGTGTGAAGGATAGAGTGTATAGACTTGAATACTTAACAATCGAGTGTATAGACTTGAGGTTAACAATCGAGTGTATAGGGTTGAAGGCCTAACAATCGAGTGTATAGACTTGAAGGTTAACTGAGTGTACAGAGTTCGTGTGAAGGATATGCACATGTGCTGAAGTGTGTACAATCTTCACAGAAGGATGTTCAGACTTTAACTTCTGAAGAGTATATACTCTGCTGAAGAACGTTCAGTTGATGTACAAGCCACAGGCTGTATAGACTTCATACAAGACACATGCTGTATAGACTTCGATGCAAAGGCTTAACAATGAGTGTGTAGACTTGAATGCTTGGAAGGATGTATACACTTCGTCTTTGAAGGAGATGCACATATGCTGAAGAGTGTATAGACTTGCTGATCAAAGGAACAGAATGTATAGACTTGGTTGAAGACAATGCAATGTATGGACTTTGATGAACATATGCATTGTATGGGCTTAACGACCCAACCGATGTATAGACTTAGAAACAGTAATGAAGCAAGTGTGTACACTGTGAGAGAGTGTATAGACTTAACGAACTGATGCATGAACAATGCGATGTATAAACTTGGAGAACTGATGCATGAACAGTGCGATGTGTAAACTTGGCTAATGAAGGATGTACAGACTTGAAGATTCGAAGCTCCACAATGTTTAGACTTTAAGATGCATACGCCAAGGCTGTACATACTTGAAGAGATGATGCACTGTAGGTTGCCAGACTCTGTACAGACTTGCAGCTTGAGACGCTGACAGAGACGGACCACTGTATAGACTTCAAGTCCAAGTGAGACAGTGGTTGTACAGACTTGGGAGGCTTGGCACAGTGATGTACAGACATTGTGATGTATAGACTTAGGAGCATTTGCCAAGGCTGTACAGACTTCAGGCTGAACGTGTCTGCTGTGAGCAATGGATAGACTTGGTGAGCTACAAAGCACAATGTGTAGACTTGAAAAGGGAAAGGGCTGTACAGACTTGAGCAATGCAAAGGCAATCGGATGTATAGACTTCATGATGAGTAGACATGTCAAAACAACTGAACCGTGTACATACTTGAACAAGCAAAGTCTGTACAGACTTGAAGATTCACGATGTATAGACTTTGGCAAGAGACTGGCTGTATAGACTTCAACACAGCTGCGATGTACAGGCTTTGACAAAGCAGCGTTGTACAGACTTGATGAAGCTTCAGATGAATGAATGTATAGACTTCCCAAACGAATGTACAGACTTCAGAAGATGAAGACTCTGTATAGACTTGAGTGCCTGAAACAATGCTCTGTATAGACTCGCCACCGACCAATGTATAGACTTGAAGAAGCTGAGTGAACAATGTATAGGCTTTGAACTCTCTACAGACTTGAAGACCCTGGACCAATGTATAGACTTTGCCTTAAAAATGAATGTATAGACTTTGAAACAGAAGTCGGGCAAGCGATGTGTAGACTTGGCCAGAATGTAGGTGTTGACACTCGTTTTATGACCAATAAGTCGGGTCATCTCTTTATTCATTATATATGATGCTCCGAGTTGTTCACTCTTCATCGAGTCTCTTTGTTTAGTTGAAGATCATTTCTTGGGTCTTGACTCCTTGATCGGATGTGGCTCTTTGTGGCATTTCATTTTGACTAAAGCTTAGCAAAACCTTCATTCCTTCTTTTGAACTCCATTGATAATAACGGTCTGTCCCAGGCACGTTTCTTCCTTCTAACGGATGGGTCCTGGGCCGTTGCTCCTTGAAGAGTCCTGAAGCTTAAGGTCTTGTTCCAAAGCTTATCTGTTGGCCTATATGTTGAATATAACGGTCTGTCGTGCAGCTGTTGTTTCATTCTGACGCCCTATGCCTTGGCCGTTGCTTTCTTTATAGAGTCCTATTCTTTTGATCTTCTTCCTGTTGATCTTATCTCTTTGGAGATAAGGTTGAAAGTAACGGATGTTCCTTGATGCGTTATTTCACTGTGGCGGTCTGTCGTGCAGCCGTTACTTCCTTCAGAGAGTCATGGCAGTTCAGGCCTTTTCTCTGCTACTCCGTGGTCGAGATAAGAACTTGGATTGACGATATCTCTTCCAAATCTAATCCTTAGGACCTTCTGTTTGATTCTATGGACTCTTGGTGATATTATCTTTAAGGATTTGCTAAGAGTTATCCCTTTATTGTTGTGGGGGAGAATGTTATGCCCCTTAGGCACAAGCATGTGCTATGTTGCTTTGATGATAGCAATGCTATTTGGTTTTGATGATAGCAAGACAGTAAGTGCATTTGAGTGCATTTGATATTGTATTTTGATGATGTCTAGCATTGATGACATTGTGCTTTGATGATAGCTTCATGATTGTGATTTGTATATCATCTGGAGAATGCACGTGTATGACTGATATATTGTTTGTGTTAGACTTCTGGTATGTGCATAGTCTATACATTGCATCGTGGGGTTTATGCTCTAAGTCTATACACTGCATAGCAAGCTCAAAGTCGATACATTGAGCGTCTCATGCATCATTCGTCTAAGTCCATACATTGGACTATAGTATGCATTTGGCGAAGGCATCGCAAGTCTAGACAGTGGACAGCGTCTCGTGCATATAGCAAGTCTAGACATTGCACTATAGCATGCATTTCTTCATAGTCTATACATTGTGCATTTCGTTGACAAGTTTGCACACTCATGAAGTCTGCACATTGGACTCTTGATCAAGTCTACACATTCATTGTTAAGACAAAGTCTATACAACGTCAGTTCATGCATTGTCTTAGGCTAAGTGTGTACAGCGTCTTAGGCGAAGTCTGTACAGCCGTGTCATATGCTCCTAAGTCTATACATTGGTGTTGGGCATCAAAGTCTGTACATCGCCTTCAATCTTCAAGTCTACACATTGGTCTTTACTTGAAGTATATACACTGTTTCACTGTTCATCGTCTTTGGGCAACAAAGTCTATACAATGGCTTTGGGTCTCCAAGTCTATACAGCCTTCTGATTCGTCAAAGTCTGTACAACGTGAAGTCTCACCTCGTGTTGCCTTCAGTGCCACTTGAGTCACACTTCGTGTTATTTCCCCTCACTAACACGAAGAGATTTCGTGTCGTCTGAGCTTACGACACTTCGTGTTGATTTCCATATTTGACAGGAAAAACTTGTATGAGGTTATACTTCGTGTCGTTTCTATTTTTATGACTTCGTGTTGATTTCCATGTTTGACAGGAAAAACTTGTATGAGGTTATACTTCGTGTCGTTTCTATTTTTATGACTTCGTGTTGTATCCTTGTTGTGGTCAGCCCGTGTCGTTTTCCCTCTCATAACTTCGTGTCGTGTTTCTGAGGCAGCTCTAATAGTTCTGATGAACTTCGAGTCGTTTCCCTGTAGACCTCGTGTCGTTCCTGTTTAGTAACCACACCTCGTGTCGGTTACTGTTGTTTCTTTGACTTCGTGTCGTTTTCCTTGTCTTTCGTCTTCGTGTTGTTTTCAACCCGTGTCAACTTCTGTTTTCGACTTCGTGTTGTTTTCAACTCGTGTCGGTTACTGTTTCGTCTCCGTGTTGTTTCATGTCTTCGTGTCGTGTTTCCTACACCTCGTGTCTTTGTCGCCTTGTGACTTCACCTCGTGTCGTTTTTATCGTCTTCGTGTCGTTCTCTGTGTAGTGTGTGTTTCTGTCACTACTACACTTCGTGTCGTTCTCTGTGTAGTGTGTGTTTCTGTCACTACTACACTTCGTGTCGTTCTCATTTCACTTCGTGCTGTCTCTGCGTCTGAGTCTTCTTTGTTATTTCTGTCTTCGTGTTGTTTCGTTCTAACCTCGTCCAGGTTTATTCTAAAACGCTATTCTTCTGATAAGTCTATACAGAGTTGTTCTTTAAACTGATGACTTATTCGATACTCTGTTTAACAGGTGCTTTGATCGTGAAGCTTAAGGAGAGCACGTGATCCGAGGAAGAACATTCCCCAGTGACTGGCAGCACGTGATCCGAGGCTGGAATGAAGCCTGCTGAGAGACTGCCACGTGGCCCGAATATCTGGGCGGGAAATGTGGAGGTCACACGTTGGGGCTGATCCTGCTGGCTGCTGCTATATATATGAGCTTCCTTCCACAGAAGAAGGAGATCGAGTTGGCGAAAAGAAAAGTCCATATAGAGAGCCACGATCCAGAAAAGAAGAAGAGCAAAAGAAGAAGAAGAGGAGAAGAGCAGAGAGTGAGAGATTAGCGAAAGAAGAAGAGAAGTGCAGCAGAGAAGAAAGAGAAAGAGAGAGAGTGAAGAAAGAGAGTGAGATCGAGGGAGATCTGTTAACTGGACCGTGGATCAAATCCAGGCCAGTCAGCTCTTTAAGAGCCACAATGTGCTTTACGTTTACAGCTTTCCGATGCTGTTATCTTGTATTTTGTTTTCCATTTTACATTTCCTTTCAAGCTGTTAGTCAGCGGATTGCAGAGGTGCTGCCTCTGGACGGCTAAGCTGTATTGCCCAGCGGTTTGCAGTGGAGGATTCCACTGGACAGCAAGCTGTGTTGCTCAGCGGGCAGTGGTGGATTCCACTGGACGGGTAAGCTGTAATCCCCAGCGGTTGCAGTGGTGGATTCCACTGGACGGCAAGCTGTGAGGCCCAGCGGTTTCAAGTTGTGAGTCAGCAGGAAGCCACACTCGGGTTGAGTGTGGGGTGGATGTAGGTCTGCAGGACCGAACCACCTAAAAACCCTTGTGCACTGTGGTTTGATTTGTTCATTTGTGCTTCCGCTAGATGAATGCATAGGGGCGCTCCATGTGTTTGCTAACTGGTCGAACATAATAGTTGATTAGCCTTCAGATTTGGTAAATCTATCTAGTTAGCATCATAGTTCTAGTTTGAGCGAAATTTTATATTGGGTGAGAGTTTAAAAGGGTCATATTCATTCACCCCCCCTCTGAATACTAGCACCGAACCCAACAATTGGTATCAGAGCGGTCTCTGATCTATCAGATCTAACAATCTGCAGAGGATCCTGCTGGTTTGTTTGGTGCTTTTCAGAGTGTGCTTTCTGTGTTCGTAGCTTTGATTCTCCGTCTTGGTGCTTTGTCTTGCTTATTTGGTTTAGGTGCTTCAGTTTGTTCTGAGCTTTCAGATTGTTTGCAATGGAGCTAATCGTGCTGAAGGCTAGCTCCAGCAAAGCAAACATATCCAGCCACAGTGGATCATCAAGCAAGAAAAGTAGCCTCTCGCGGTCTGAAATTGATGAAGACTACATGGGAATGGTGATTAGTAATTTCATGAAATTTCTGAGAACGAGAGAAGAAAAGCTTGATGGTGGCAACCAGCAAACAAGGTATAACTCTAATCTTGCCAAGATTGCTGACACTAATGTTTGCTACAAATGCAGGAAGGCTGGTCACACGAAGGATGATTGTCCAGAGGTATTGAAACTCAAAGGGAATACCTCGGACATTGATAGAGAAGGAAGAAAGTCAATATGCTTAATGGCCAACCGGGATGATGAGGAATCCTCATCCAAGGTAAATTCTGAATCTGAATCAGATGGATACTCTTTCGATGAACTGATAGTGATGTATGAAGATTTGTTCAAAGTATCAAAGAAATTAAAATCTGAAAATAGAAGGTTAAAAAAGAGATGTGAACAGATAAATTCTAATGTTCCCTGTGAAAACTGTCAAAGACTAAAAATATCTCATGATATGTGCTTAGCTGATCTGAATATGAGTAAGGAACAAATCTCCTCATTGGAAAATAAAAATGAAGAATTGAGGTTGCTAAATTCTGCCATGTCTGAGAGACTCTTAATGCTTGAAAAAGGGAAGAATTTAGTTGAAAATGAATGTGAGAGAGTGAGCACATTGATAGAAGAGATTGATAGCTACAAAGCCATTAATGTCTTACTTAATGAAAAGATCACAGATTCTGAAATGCTCATTTCTTCTCTCAAAAATGAAATCACTGAACTAAATAATTCCCTGTTTAAGTCTCTTAAAAATAAAGAAACTCCAAAGGATGTATCTAAGAAGAAAGTCTCTGATGGAGGCAGTAATCAGGAAAATATGAAAACAAAGGAGAAAATAAAAGTTTTGAAAAAGAATGATAACAATCAGCATGCTAAGAAAGCTCAGGTCAAACACTCTAGCGTCAAAAATGTCAAATGCTTTTACTGTGGAAAGTTTGGCCATGAGATGGCTGATTGCTTTGTGATAAAGAAGGATGAATTGAAGTATGATAGAACTCATGCTAGGAAGCCTACTGTGAGTAAACATTCTTCTGCTCACATCAAAAGGCATCAATATTTTTATTGTCATAAAATAGGTCATCTCATGCATGATTGTAGACAAATGAAATTAGATGATCTATATGCTGTTAGAATGCATGATAAACTATTCCATGCTAAAAATCATGCATCTCATAAAGAGAACACTCAATGTTCTCATTGTGGCAAATTAGGCCACAGAGCTGCAAACTGTTGGCATGCTAAGGGAAGAACAATTAACTTCAAAACTGCTATAATCCCTATAAAAAGGCATGCATTCTATAAGAATCTTGACAGAATGTATTCTTCATGTTTTGAATGTGAAAAACATGGCCACACAGTCAAGGATTGTTGGCACGTTCAGAAGAATCACATAAACCCCCATGCTGTCAAATTCCATGCAAAATAATTTGTGAAATTCTCTTGTTTTAATTGTGGAAAACCTGGTCACAAAGCCTCTGAGTGCTGGGTGGCAGAGTTCAGAAAACAAAATGCCCATGCACACAATAGATATTTTGATGTTCATGCACATGAATTTATTACTTACAATAAGGTGCATAAAAGGAACTCAAATTCTGTTAGTCATCATGGTAAGTCTGGTCAATTTGGTTATTCCTTGTCCAGCTATAAGTTGATGGGCTATGTTGATAATTCTGTTAAGAGATCAGTCAGAACACCTGTGAGGGTTAATTCAGGATCCAAGACTTCTTGGGTTCCTGCAGGATCAACTTGATTTTATCTTGCGGGTGTGCCTTGGAAATGAAAGGGGTTAACCAAGGCACTCAAGAATGAAAACCCCAGGATTCAATCCTTTAGGTTAGTTCTGAACTTTGTTTAAATTCATTATCTGAATTTGTGAGTATGAAAAATGAGAATTTCATGTTGATTTACTTGTTTGATGTATGATCTTCTCTTGTCTAGCTGATCAGTCTGCATTCCAGACTCAGCTACTGAGTTTACTTCTACATATATGATGCTCTTCTCTCTTGCCATATTTTGCATTGAGGCTCAATACATTGCATGCTTGTTGTTAAATGCATAACTTGCACTGATTTTAATTGGGTCATTTAGTACACTCAGTCAATGCATGTGTCTTATGTTTACACATTTCATCTGCATGACTATCATTTGCCTTGCTGAAGACTGCATGTTTTTCAATGCATAATAGGATTGCTTTGCACTGCATATATCATCTGCATAACCCTGGTATATCAAATGGTATGTTGCTAAAAGGCAAGGAACTCTGCCCGGAGGTTCCTACCATGTGTGAGATGGTCTTTGAGACCAGGTCCTCCGCCTTGTACCATGGGTCTAGTCTTCATGTAGAACAGTGTACTGCATCATATGTTGAAAAATCTGGAAAAAAAAAGGATAAAAATGCTCATGACTTGGATGCATAAAGCGGAATTGATTGCATAGCATATCTCTTGCATCATGATGTCAGGGGGAATTGAGAGTTCTATTCAATTCATTGAATCCTATTCACTTCTCAGTGTTCTCATTCAAATGATTCATATTCTTTGACATCAGTTGCTCATTGAACCATATTGCCAATTGGTATCCTTTCCCCATCTTTTTCACTGAACAGCAGTTCTGGTTCTGGCTCAGTACGTTGAGTTGTGATTATTTCAATTGTTATTTTATAAGAATCTCTCTCACAAATTGAAAAGAACTAAAGGTTTAACCTTTATAAATTGGAGAGTTAAGTGTCTGCACTTCAGAATTGAGATAAAAGAAAACTTTTATAACTCTTAATCTTTGTCTCATAGCTAAAATAGAAAAAGTTTTTTGTAATGCCTAAATGTGTTGAACTGGATATGTCTAGAACAGGCTAATAAGAGTGTGTACTGATTTTTTAAACAATCACTCTAAAAGAATTAAGGGCAGCAGTAAATAAGTTCATTAATGTTAAGCACTGAACATAGTGACAGAGTAATGGCTGATTGCACTGAGAAACTGTGAACTCCTCCAAAGAATTAGGAAAATTCACATGTCATGAAGTGCTTTAGACTATCTCTGTTCATAGGGTCAAATCTATAGGGGGAATCCTCACCAAGTAACTGAGGGTACTGGCCTCTAATCAAGGTGTACCCTTAATGTCAAAAGTGAAGACTATTCTTTGTGGGTTTTGATCTGAAATAGGTCTAGTAGTTTATGCCTAGTAACTGGGGGTACCTGCCTCTGATCAAGGTGTACACCTAATGTCAACAGCATAAATGCCACTGATCTATTTACTTAGTTCAGGTTCTGAAAATCAAAAATGAAATCAAACTGCTGTAACCCTTCGAAAATTCAAATGTCATTGAGTGAAAATTATTTTTCTCTATACATGTTCAAGTTGCCTTTCTTGAACTTCCATGTTTAGACACAAAAGGGTATTATTTCAGACTTATCTATTAATACCATGTGCCCTAGATTCATTGCTATAAATGGAATCTAAAACTCTTTTTTAGGGGTCAGGTGTTTTACTCTAGATTTATCACTGTTAAACCTGAATTGTATGTTGATGATTCTTATACTTTAACTATTGTTTATAATCAGGCTTATTCTCTGAACTAATGATTCAGTTGTTGTCTAGTGACCCTCCTACCTTTTCTACCTTGCTTATCTATTCATATTCCTTCTCAAAGGGGGAGCTTTTATTTAGGGGGAGAATTAATTCAGGGGAGTCTTACATTCAGGGGGAGAATGTTCTAGAGGTTTTTGCATACATAATGCACTTTGCACTCATATTTTTACTATTTTTCTCTTTTTGATCATGTCAAAGGGGGAGAAAATTTTGTGTGTGACTCACTGTCACATTGTGTTGCCATCATCAAAAAGGGGGAGAATGTTGTGCCCCTTAGGCACAAGCATATGCTATGTTGCTTTGATGATAGCAATGCTATTTGGTTTTGATGATAGCAAGACATTAACTGCATTTGAGTGCATTTGATATTGTATTTTGATGATGTCTAGCATTGATGACATTGTGCTTTGATGATAGCTTCATGATTGTGATTTGTATATCATCTGGAGAATGCACGTGTATGACTGATATATTGTTTGTGTTAGACTTCTGGTATGTGCATAGTCTATACATTGCATCGTGGGGTTTATGCTCTAAGTCTATACACTGCATAGCAAGCTCAAAGTCGATACATTGAGCGTCTCATGCATCATTCGTCTAAGTCCATACATTGGACGATAGTATGCATTTGGCGAAGGCATCGCAAGTCTAGACAGTGGACAGCGTCTCGTGCATATAGCAAGTCTAGACATTGCACTGTAGCATGCATTTCTTCATAGTCTATACATTGTGCATTTCGTTGACAAGTTTGCACACTCATGAAGTCTGCACATTGGACTCTTGATCAAGTCTACACATTCATTGTTAAGACAAAGTCTATACAACGTCAGTTCATGCATTGTCTTAGGTTAAGTGTGTACAGCGTCTTAGGCGAAGTCTGTACAGCTGTGTCATATGCTCCTAAGTCTATACATTAGTGTTGGGCATCAAAGTCTGTACATCGCCTTCAATCTTCAAGTCTACACATTGGTCTTTACTTGAAGTATATACACTGTTTCACTGTTCATCGCCTTTGGGCAACAAAGTCTATACAATGGCTTTGGGTCTCCAAGTCTATACAGCCTTCTGATTCATCAAAGTCTGTACAGCGTGAAGTCTCACTTCATGTTTCCTTCAGTGCCACTTGAGTCACACTTCGTGTTGTTTCCCCTCACTAACACGAAGAGATTTCGTGTCGTTTAAGCTTACGACACTTCGTGTTGATTTCCATGTTTGACAGGAAAAACTTGTATGAGGTTATACTTCGTGTCGTTTCTATTTTTATGACTTCGTGTTGATTTCCATGTTTGACAGGAAAAACTTGTATGAGGTTATACTTCATGTCGTTTCTATTTTTATGACTTCGTGTTGTATCCTTGTTGTGGTCAGCCCGTGTCGTTTTCCCTCTCATAACTTCGTGTCGTGTTTCTGAGGCAGCTCTAATAGTTCTGATGAACTTCGAGTCGTTTCCCTGTAGACCTCGTGTCGTTCCTGTTTAGTAACCACACTTCGTGTCGGTTACTGTTGTTTCTTTGACTTCGTGTCATTTTCCTTGTCTTTCGTCTTCGTGTTGTTTTCAACCCGTGTCAACTTATGTTTTCGACTTCGTGTTGTTTTCAACTCGTGTCGGTTACTGTTTCGTCTCCGTGTTGTTTCATGTCTTCGTGTCGTGTTTCCTACACCTCGTGTCTTTGTCGCCTTGTGACTTCACCTCGTGTCGTTTTCATCGTCTTCGTGTCGTTCTCTGTGTAGTGTGTGTTTCTATCACTACTACACTTCGTGTCGTTCTCTGTGTAGTGTGTGTTTCTGTCACTACTACACTTCGTGTCGTTCTCGTTTCACTTCGTGTTGTCTCTGCGTCTGAGTCTTCTTTGTTATTTCTATCTTCGTGTTGTTTCGTTCTAACCTCGTCCAGGTTTCTTCTAAAACGCTATTCTTCTGATAAGTCTATACAGAGTTGTTCTTTAAACTGATGACTTATTCGATACTCTGTTTAACAGGTGCTTTGATCGTGAAGCTTAAGGAGAGCACGTGATCCTAGGAAGAACATTCCCCAGTGACTGGCAGCACGTGATCCGAGGCTGGAATGAAGCCTGCTGAGAGACTGCCACGTGGCCCGAATATCTGGGCGGGAAATGTGGAGGTCACACGTTGGGGCTGATCCTGCTGGCTGCTGCTATATATATGAGCTTCCTTCCACAGAAGAAGGAGATCGAGTTGGCGAAAAGAAAAGTCCATATAGAGAGCCACGATCCAGAAAAGAAGAAGAGCAAAAGAAGAAGAAGAGGAGAAGAGCAGAGAGTGAGAGATTAGCGAAAGAAGAAGAGAAGTGCAGCAGAGAAGAAAGAGAAAGAGAGAGAGTGAAGAAAGAGAGTGAGATCGAGGGAGATCTGTTAACTGGACCGTGGATCAAATCCAGGCCAGTCAGCTCTTTAAGAGCCACATTGTGCTTTACGTTTACAGCTTTCCGATGCTGTTATCTTGTATTTTGTTTTCCATTTTACATTTCCTTTCAAGCTGTTAGTCAGCGGATTGCAGAGGTGCTGCCTCTGGACGGCTAAGCTGTATTGCCCAGCGGTTTGCAGTGGAGGATTCCACTGGACAGCAAGCTGTGTTGCTCAGCGGGCAGTGGTGGATTCCACTGGACGGGTAAGCTGTAATCCCCAGCGGTTGCAGTGGTGGATTCCACTGGACGGCAAGCTGTGAGGCCCAGCGGTTGTAGGCAAGCTGTGAGGCCCAGCGGTTTCAAGCTGTGAGTCAGCAGGAAGCCACACTCGGGTTGAGTGTGGGGTGGATGTAGGTCTGCAGGACCGAACCACCTAAAAACCCTTGTGCACTGTGGTTTGATTTGTTCATTTGTGCTTCCGCTAGATGAATGCATAGGGGCGCTCCATGTGTTTGCTAACTGGTCGAACATAATAGTTGATTAGCCTTAAGATTTGGTAAATCTGTCTAGTTAGCATCATAGTTCTAGTTTGAGCGAAATTTTATATTGGGTGAGAGTTTAAAAGGGTCATATTCATTCACCCCCCCCTCTGAATACTAGCACCGAACCCAACATTTATCTTGCTGGATTTTCCTCTGCTCGACCTGATGGTTTGAGGGTCTACAAATAGAACCCTTGACTTCATGGTCCGAGGGAGGAAATTTTGGAGTTTGCGTCGAACTGCTGCTGCATTTTAGAGCCACGTTTGATCAAGGAGAAGTGATTTCCACGTTCGTTTGCTGCCTGGTGAAGGGAGTATCTTTTCCTTTGGTTCTTAAAGTTCATCATTGCATATTGAGTTTCTTTCCATCTCCCTTTCATCATAAGCATTCTCCCACTTCCTTCTCCATGTTTTTCACTGCTCTTCATCATACAAACATCCTCCCAATCTTTTAAAAACGCCCAGAGGGGTTAAAAAACCAAAACCTTCCCGGTATTCCCCTTTCCTTTTGATGATATTGAGTCTATTGAAGAATTGATGCTATATTGTTGAAAGGGCTAATTTAGGTTATTTGTTCTTGTTCTCTACGTCTTTGGCAGGTTTACCGGTTCTTTGCACGAGGCCCAAGTCTTCTAGCCGGCTGGAAGAGTTGGAGTTAAAAGGATTCACAGCTTTGCTACTGAAGGTTCTCTGACGGCCTTGCGTAGGCGTGCCAGGCTCTTCTGGCGGTCTTTCCAGAGACCGTTACTACACTGTGATGTGCGGGGTTCTGACCGTTACATCAAGCTAACCTGCAGGTCTTCTTTGATCTTTCCTCTCCCGTGGGTGGGTGCTTCATCCACCTATTTCCAAGGTATTTTCAGGTCTTTGGCTGGTTTTTACTTTGGTGGTGATCACATCTTTCTTAAGTATTGGGCATTAGCTTTCTCTTTCGCATCTCACATCTTTTATTTCCTTGCTTGTTCCACCCCTTACGGTGTGTTTCTATTTACTCCTTGCTCCACGCCCCGGCGTGTGTTTTTCCTTTATTCCTTAGCTTAGTTTGGTTGAGATAGCATGCCCATGCTACAGCTTGCTTTGGTTGCCTAGGTTCATGATCACATGTTCATAGGTTGAGTGCAGATCTTTGATTATTTGCTTGTCATCTTGCTACATATCATCATTAAGACCCCAAGAAAAAGAAGATAGAGAAGCAAAATAAAATCAACAGATAATTTTTTGGCGATCACGGTGGGACAACTTGTGCCAATCGTGCTTTTGATATCTGTTTAAACCTGCCATCATCTGCTTATTCGGTTCCCTTTGGATTGCCCTCTTATTTCCTGATGATTCTGGTTTTCTGAGTGCTCTGACGGCCCTGTGTCCCTGCGTTATACTCCTCTGACGCAGGGGCAGTAGACTGTTAAATTTGTTCTGTTGTGTGGGCTTCCACGGGTTTTCCTTTTACTTCTGGTTGATTTTGGCTCTCTGGCACATTTAGCGGTCTTATCTCCCTGCGTTACATTTATTCTGGCGGTCTGGCCTTCGACCGTTATTTACCTCTGACGCAGGGATCATTCACCGTTATACTCCAGACAGGTACGCATCCGAGGTGCATTTTGTTTCCGCAGTTTCTGCTGTGATTCCTTGCTTGGGTGATACCTGACTTCCTCCTTGCTTTGTTACATATATCCATATCATTGTGTGTATCATTGTTTGTTAGATCATAGGCTAGACTTTGCATGCACTCCGGTGCACATAGGGGCATTCATACATTCATATCTTAGATTGCATTTTCCTACCTTATTGTGAGGACCTCTCACCTCCATATTCCTTGGGGCCGACTAGGAAATCACACCAGGGACCTCCAAAAGTCCCCGCGAGCCGTGGATTCCCACACAGACGATGGGCTGGTTGTACCTTTCCCACCCCGTGTCTAGGGTTGCATAGGTAAAGGAGTGATTACACTTAGAATCAAACCAAGCCTTATATCCATCTCCTACCAGGAACCCATTATTGAGAGCACACATTAATCAATCCATAAAAGTTTCAAGGGAGAAATCACAAGAATCTTGATGCATCATCTTAAGCAAACTTGGTTGACTTTGGGTGTTTTCATCTTTTGTCACTTACATCTTTATCGGGGTCATTTTAGTTTGGTTACTCATTGTGTGATTGTTTGCGTTGTGTTGTTTGCATCTTTTCCAAGGTTGTTCGTTGCATGTGGAGTTGTTTTCGTCCATCCGAATCATCTCCTAGGATCAATTCCTTCGTCAAGTTCTATTCTAATCCACTCTTCGTGTCCGCTATGGCATCCTTCAATCCTCCTCACCCCGAAGAGGACTCGCTTCCTCAAGGGCTTCTTGAAAACCTTCCTAGGGTTACTTCCGGGGAAGGGACCGCCCCTCTTCTATCCTCCACTTCCATGGAAGGAGGTCAAGCTACCCCTTCTTTCTCCACTCCTTCTATGGGCTCAATTCTTCACATGATGGCCCAATTGGACCCGGCCCAGCTTCAGGTTCTCTATCAGGCCTTGCAAGGGTCCAATGCTTCTCCTTCTACCATTATCCAAGGCCAATCCAATCTCTCTGTTGATCCATCTAGGGTTAATGGGCCCTCCATTCAGCCCACTCCGATTGCTCTCACTCCGGTCCAACCCCGGACCATTTCCTTCACTGGCATGGAGATGGGCCAGTCTTCCAATTCAGCCCACCAATCTGTTGATAAAGGGAAGTCACATATCCCTTCGTTTGTTCAGGTGGATCATCACACGTCTGGCCCGATAGCTCCGCAAGTTCTCCTGGGCCCTTCCGATTTCCTACGCCCTCAGCAAGGGGTGGCCCAAGCTTATTCTAATCCGGGTCAAGCTCAGGCCCAATATCCTTCTTTCGGGCCCCCTATTTCCACTATCTATCCTTCTGCTCCTTCCTATGGGCTTCCACCTTCTGCTACAATCATTCCGTTCGCTCCTCAAGTACAATCAACATCTTTCACTACCCCTGCTCCCTCTCGAGAGCCGAAACTATTTGATAAATGGGCCACCATGCAACAGTAACTCGATTTCCTCCAGAAGCGGGTTGGCCCACAATCTTTGGCAGATATTCTAGTCCCGAGCTTCTAGAACATCCGGTTCCCTCTGCAATCGAAACTCCCTAACTACCGCAAGTACGATGGGAATGGCAATCCCTTTATTCATGTGAGGGATTTCCTATATGAATTGGCGCAGTTCCAATACGATGATCGCCTCATGGCGTATTTATTCCGCCGATCTTTGGATGGTGTCGCTCTGGAATGGTTTTACTCTCTGCCATTAGAGGAGGCTGAAAGTTTAAAGGTAGTGAAGGACAAATTTATCCAGCGGTTCCAAGACAGGGTCGGCCCGGAATACTCATTTACAGATCTAGTGGCCGAGAAAATGAAGCCGGATGAGGAATTCGCCACTTATGCAGACATGTGGAGACAAATGGGCGCAAGAGTGCTTGGCCATATTCCGGAGGAAGAGAAGGTCAAACTGCTCATTTCAAATGCTACCCCGACCTTCAGGAACATCCTGGCAATGGATGATATAGCTAACATGCACCAACTCTACAGCCGGGCACGCATCATACAAACCCAGTTCAAGGATTCTCCCATACACGCCCTATTTGAAAACCAAAAGCCCAAATCCCACAAGAAACCACAAGGGCCGGTTACCGAGGGGGTCCAGACAAACGAATAGGTACAAGCCGTTGCCTTTCCATTCCAAACCACACCATTCCGCTTCCCCCAAAACCCCCGCACTCCACAAAATCCCGCTTCACAGAACTTTCAAGCCACTCCACAAAACCCTCCACCTGCCTTCACCGTTCCACAAAACGCCTTCATCGCTCCACAATAACCCCCACCACCTCCACAATACCACAATGTCCCTCCACCCAACGGCTATAACAACAATCCGAACAACAAGCGCCCGACTCCCAAGAGGGCACAATGTCCACCACTGCCAGAGACCCTCACGGATATCTTCTCAGCTCTTATGTCGGTGAATGCAATTCAACTTCCTCTGGAACGGCCTAACTAGAACCCAGCCATTGATCAGACGAAATATTGCATGTTCCATAGGCAGCCAGGCCACACTATCGAAGGATGTTATTAGTTCTGAGATTTGGTATACGATCTCCATGAAGGGCAGAGAATCGATTGGGCCGAGATGCATCGGGCCATTGTTGAAATCAAAGAGAAAAGAAGGCAGCCGCCAAGGCAGCAAGTGCAGCAGCATCCAGCACCGCAGCCGTAGCAGCCACTACCACAACAGCAACCACAACAGGCTCAGGATCTGGGCATCCATCAAGATCCGATGCCAAATCATCCGCCTACTATACAGCAACAGCAGCCGCCGGCACCGGCACAAGTGAACGTAGTTCAACCTCCGGCCCTCACTGTCGGGTGGTCTTTCGACAATGATGGCCCCACACCGCAAGTCATGGCCCTCCACCACAACTACCGCAATCCTCTCACCCCTTCCTTCGTCCTTCCTGCATCCCTAGCACCCTCCCCGCTCGTCCTTCCATTCACATCCGCTCCAAAAAATCCACAACCTACCACCACTCCATCGTACCCTCCACCACTTACCCCCGCTACCATCATTATGCCACCACTCAACCCTTCACCTGTCTTTACGCTCCCCCCAACATCCCCTCCACCCGCACCAACACTCATCACCATCCCGCCATTCACCAGTCCTTCATCCATCATCCGCTCACCACCGCCTATTACCCCCACTAACCTCACACCCCACCAAATCATCTCCCCTACACAGCCTACTCCGCTTATTCACCCCGCAGGGCCCATCATACTATCCACCGATGCCGCGGCCGCTACAAGTTGCGCCTTAAGGAGCAGGAAGTTATTTCATCGGAATTATCCTACTAATTCCAATCCCCAGTCCTCTCAGCCAACAGCCGAGCAAGAAGAAGCCGAACCTCTGCCGGGTACTCAGTATGACTTATTGCATCATCTGGACCGAGTACCCGCCAAGATATATGTTCTGGAGCTCATTAAAAGGTCTACCCTTCACCAGGATGCATTAAGGGACTTCTTACAAAAGGTGATGGTTAGCGAGGATATGGCAGTCGATAGCTTACCAACGACACTAGCAACTATCTCCAAAGGACCGGCAATCACATTTTCAGAATCCGAGCTAGCACTCCCGGAAGCTCGGCAAATGCCGCTCTACATTACAATCACTCCGAACAAAGTCAGCATTGAAGCAGCACTGGTTGACACAGGGGCTTCAATCAATGTGTGCCCACTCAGTACCCTCCGAGCTTGCAACATATCTGAAGAGTTATTACGACCTACCCCTACCACTATAGCAGCATATGATAACTCAAGGCGAGCATGTCACGGGGTGGTCACTATCCAAGCAGAGCTCGGACCCCTTACAATGGCCGTGGAATTCTATGTACTAGACATCGACCCAATGTTCAAGGCTATCTTGGGTCGTCCATGGCTGGATACGCTCGGTGCCGTGCCCTCCACCGCACATCAGTGCGTCAAATTCCCTTTCCAAGGGAGGGTCGTCAAGGTCAAAAGCCTATCTACAGTGCAATCGGTTAAGGCCATTTCAGAACAGATTCTTCCTACACTTTGGCCAAGCAGCCGACCCGTCATATCAGTGCTGGATTTAAACTTCCCTTGGGCTTATACACCTCCTAGGCCCATCACTACTCCAGTTAACATCAAGATGAAGCCCCAGATCCGAGACTCAAAAGGCTGGAACATTATACTGAAACTGGGCTACCAACCGGGGAGAGGCCTCGGTGCACAATTACAAGGAATGACCAAGCCCATACCCAAGGGAAGAAAGATGGGCAGGAGAGGTCTTGGCTACAAAGAAACCGCATTATCTATGATGGGTGATTCTGGGCCACTCACCTGGGACTACCGTCAGCACTTTGTCCGAGGGCCTCTCCAGCCCGGCACATTAGCTCTGCAGCCAGCTCCGTTAGAGAGAAATACAGTATGTCCGATTGCCAGTCCTCCGCCGGCACTAAAAAGGCCAGAACATGATATGCTTGATTATGGTCAAGCCCTTCAGGGGTTGTTTCATGAAGAAGACTGCCAAAAGAAGCAAGAGGTTCGGCTCATGCAATGGAGACCGAAGAAGCGGCCAGTCGATGATCCACGGGAGGAGGGGAGCTCGCCGATTGTCTTTTCTTGGTCTCCCTCCCGCTTTCAATCTCTCCTCCAGCAATGGGAGTTCTTACCCCGTCTTCCTCCTATCATGGTAAATCCATCCTTCGTTGATCCGCCCGAGATTCTATTTGTTCCTTGCGCTTGCGGGCACTGCCCGCCCATTGATCTATCCACTCTATTCACTCCTCCTCCTCCCAACGCCCAACTCCACGAGATGTGGTTCTCATCTTCCGATCCCTTCTTTGACTGCATCTTCCCGAGCTATTCCTATGCAGCTCCCGCCTCCTCCATCTTGCTGTATAGTCTCTGCTGATCTCCAAAAAAAAACGTCAAATTCAAAATGGAGATTTCAGTGGAAGATTATGCTACCCTGTCTCCATCCTCATCCCAGGGGCACGAGTCCCCTGCTCCTTCCCTTCCACTAGGTCTCCTTTCTCCTAGGTTAGGATTAGGGTCTATCGAGTCTAGGGAAGTAGAATTAGTTAGATCTAAAGAAGTAGGGTCTTGTTCTAGGTCATCCAACCCTTCCTCCTCTGAGCCGCGCCCGCTTGCGCGTCCTCCCAAATCTGTTCCTGATAGGTTCTTGCAAGACCTAGCTCAGCGCTGTCATGCCCTTTTAAAATGTCCAGAAATTTGTTGCTACGGCAATTACGATTGAGGATGGAGAAGAAATAGAAGGGGCGTGGGGCGATGACGGACTCGGCGTCTATGAAATCCTGGGTGAAAAAGATCCGGTTAATGAGGACAGCGACGTAGATGACACTGCTGATCTGTACGCGCAAGGACTTAAGAAATTCGACGAGCCGTCATCAGCAGTGGATGAACCTACGAAAGAAATCAATCTGGGAACTGAAGAAGACCCCAGGCCCATCATTATTGCTGCTAATCTCCCTCCACAAGTAGAAGAAGATTTGATCAAAGTTCTAAGGGAGTATAGCGATTCCTTCGCCTGGTCTTATGAGGACATGCCAGGTCTTGACCCCTCTTTAGTAGAACATCGACTCGTGCTTAAACCAGGGGCAACACCGGTGAAACAACGGTCAAGAAGATTTCACCCCCACATGGCCTTAAGGATTTAGGAAGAAGTTGACAAGTTATATAAGGCCAGATTCATTAGAGTTGTCCTATATCCTCAGTGGGTGGCAAACATAGTCCCTGTCATCAAGAAGGATGGAAAGGTGCGTATTTGCATCGATTTCAGGGATCTCAATAAAGCATGTCCCAAGGATGATTTCCCGCTGCCTCACATTGATGTCTTGGTCGATAGTACCGCCGGGTACGAATCGTTGTCATTTATGGATGGTTACTCAGGATATAATCAAATCCGTCTCGCTCCAGAAGATCAAGAGAAAACCTCCTTCACCACGCCCTGGGGTACATATTGTTATGTGGTTATGCCGTTCGGTCTGAAGAATGCAGGTGCCACCTATCAAAGGGCGATGATGGCCATCTTCCATGACATGATGCATATCTATATGGAAGCTTACGTGGATGACATTTTGGTGAAGTCAAGAACCAAAGAAGAACACCCCTCTATTCTGGCTAAGGTACTGCAAAGAGCCAGGGAGTACAAGCTTAAGATGAATCCGAAGAAGTGTGTATTCGGAGTCTCCTCAGGGAAGCTGTTAGGTTTCATAGTGAGCAAACGGGGGATCCAGATTGATCCTAACAAAGCACAGGCCGTCATGGATATGCCTCCGCCTAAGAACATTACGGAACTTCGAGGATTGATCGGTCGATTACAATTCATTAGAAGATTCATATCCCAACATTCTCAAATGTGTCGTCCATTTTATCAATTACTTAAGGCGGGGGTTAAGTTTGAATGGAATGAAGATTGTCAACAGGCCTACGAGGACTTGAAGGAATATCTATCCAATCCCCCAGTTTTGCAACCTCCTGTCCCTGGGAAACCCCTAATCCTATACATCTCAGTTATCGAAGACTCCCTAGGGGCGGTATTAGCACAAGTAGACGATGAAGGGAAAGAGCGGGCTGCGTATTACCTCTCTCGGTTATTCAACCCAGCTGAGTCCAGATACACCGCTATGGAGAAGACTTGTGCCGCCTTAGTGTGGGTAGCTCAGAAGCTTAAACACTATTTTCTTGCCCACCCAGTTAGGTTGATCTCTAGAATGGACCCGATTCGCTATCTCTTAGAAAAACCTGTCCTTTCTAGTAGGTTGGCTCGCTGGCAGAGCTTCCTCTCTCAGTTCGACATCACCTTTGTTGTTCAGAAGGCGGTCAAAGGATATGCCATTGCTGAGCATCTCGCTCATCTCCCCATTCCTCACACCGATTCCATCCAGGATGATTTCCCTGATGAGCATCTTTATGTTATCTCTCATCACCCCTTCTGGTCTCTGCACTTCGACGGTGCACTCAATTCTCAAGGCCGAGGGATCGGTGCTGTTCTGCTTACTCTAGAGGGGGTGACCATCTCCTTTGCTTATCAACTTCGGTTTCCTGCTACCAACAACATCACTGAGTATGAGGCTCTCCTGGCTGGACTAAAGCACGCCTACCTCTTAGGTGCGCGTTATTTAAACATTATAGGAGATTCTCAGCTCGTCCTACGGCAAGTTCTGACCACTTACCGTACTCGTGACCCCAAGCTCAAGCCTTATCAAGATCTGGTCACACTCCTTGCCAGGCAATTCCGTAAGCTGATCTATATCCATACTCCCCGTTCTCAGAACATTCTAACTGATGCTCTGGCATCCCTCGCTTCTTCCCTATCTTTCCCTCTCAGCCGGAGCACTGAGACTATCATCATTCAGAGATTGGACGCACCCTCTCTTCAGGATCCTTGGTACATCAATCTTAGGAAATCTGTAGAGGCAAGAGCTGAGAAGGAAGATCTTAAGGAAGTATCTTTAACAGAGCTAGAAGAGATTCTGGACGAAGAAGAATTGCCTTGGTATCATGAAATCGAGTTGTTTTGTAAGGAGGGATTGTTCCCAGAAGGGGCAAATGCTGAGCAACGCAAGTCAATCAGAAGAGCCGCCGCAAGGTACACCGTTGTTGCAGGAGAACTGTACAGGCGCGCTACTAATGGGATGCTCATGAGATGCTTAGATGATGTTGAAGCTTGGAAGGTGGCTGAAGCAGCCCATTCTAGTGAGTGTGGGGGTCATGTCAATGGCCAGGCTCTAGCGAAGAAGATCTAAGGCAGGGCTACTATTGGCCCACTCTAGAGGAAGATTGCTCCCTCTATGTCCGGAGGTGTCTTAAGTGCCAACTCCACGCTGATAAAATTCATTCTCCAGCTTCATCTCTCCATCCTATGACCGCTCCTTGGCCATTCTCTATGTGGGCCTTTGACGTTGTCGGCCCGCTCGGTGATCCTAATTCCCAGATCAAGCAGAAATCCTTTATCCTTACCGCCACTGAGTACTTCACCAAGTGGGCCGAAGCCGAGGCGTACGCAGAGATCAAAGCTACAACGGTGTGCCGCTTTATTATGAAGAATATCATCTCGCGGTTCGGAGTGCCAAGCAGCATCATCACCGACAACGGACCCCAGTTCGTTTCCCAAGAGCTTAAGGACCTATGTAAGAAGTTCAAGATTGCATTGCATCATTCATCTCCATATTATCCTCAAGGCAACGGCCAAGCCGAGGCCACTAATAAAACCCTTCTTAAAATCATCAAGAAAACATGTGAAGCTCATAAGTTTTCTGATTGGCCAGAAAGATTAGTGGAAGCTCTGTGGGCTTACCGCACCTCCGTCCGTACCCCTACGGGACAAACTCCCTACTTTCTTACCTACGGGATGGAGGCGGTGCTCCCATATGAGATCCTGATCCCTTCCCTTAGAGTGCAGCTTGATAAGGAACTTAATCTCGATGAACGTCGAGAGGCGTTGCTGGTTCAGTTGGAACTCTTAGATGAGAAGAGGATGAATGCGGCCGATCATGTATCCGTTTATCAGAAGAGGGTTTCGCGTTATTTTCAAAAGAAGGTAATCGAACGTAAGTTTCAAAAGGGTGATATGGTTTTGAAACGAAAATTCATTCGGTCTGCAGGTCCTAGGTCTAAATTACAACCTAATTGGGAAGGGCCGTTTGTCGTAAAAGAAGCTTATCCGGGAAATGCTTATCGTTTAGTAAACGCGGAAGGTGAGGAGCTCTCTCACCCGTGGAATGGGTTGTATCTTAAGCGTTTCTTTCCTTAGAGTCTAACCATGTGCTACCCCGGCAGCAAGATGTTCCTCCTTTCACTAAAGGAGTCCCGAGTGAGGCAATCACACACTACACGACGTCCCTGGTCAGGTTTTCCACGTTGAGAAAGGACAACGTTTCTCCTTGGCCATGCTTTGGGGGAAAGTCGAGGTCCCTGTCCGTTTCTTCCTTCAGCTAAAACCAGGGGCAAGAGGTGAATAAGGAGGCGATAACCGATCCAAACACCCTCACGAGAGGAGGTCTCAAATAGGGGCAGTCCGTTATGACCTGACGCCACAAGAAACAAAAGAGACAGCGAAGGGGCAATCTCTATGACAAAATCAAAAGCATCACCTCAAAGTCGATATAGTATGAATTATGAATTCCAAAGCTCCAGAAAGGCAAAGCAAGAAAAGCTAGGCATGACAAGAGTGGCAGTACAGTTCCCCGCGGGACGTTATGAGCCCGGTCGCATGCATGCCTAGGGTGGATTAAGGTTCGATGACGGACTCAAAGCCCCGGCACAACAGACCAAATCTCTAATGGGTTGTACGGAAAGGAAATCAAGTCTTAAAAAACTTCTATATCTGGCCTAAAGCTTACCCCCGTATTCTGTTTTTCTTTTAGGACCAAGATTAGTACCCTGGGTATGGCCCTGGCAGAAACACCGTCATGACAATTGGACCTTGTCCAGGGGTCGTCACCTTCTCTCACACCAACCCCCGGACTCGATATCAACAAGGAAGGGCTCACACTGCTGGGGAAGCACTGGTTTTCCAAAATCCAAAAAAATCAAATATTTTCAAAATCCAAACAAATTAAATATTTTCCAAAATCCAAAAAAATCAAATATTTTCAAAATCCAAACAAATTGAATATTTTTAAAATCCAAACAAAATCAAACATTTTCTAAAATCCAAAAAAAATTGAAATATTTCCAAAATCCAAAAACATCAAATATTTTCAAAACCCAAACAAATCAAATATTTTCAAAGTCTCACAAAAATCAGATATTCTCCAAAACCCCCGAAAAACACCATCATATGCATTGCATGCATTGCATTATTTTTATTATGTTTTCCGCCTATTTAACAAGGCTCCACCCCTTGACCAAATATTAAGAAACGGTCATTATCTAACTTGCTTCAAGGCAAGGGGTTGAGTCTAAGAACAGATCTAACTTGTTTCATGTTTAAAGTGTGCGCAGAACACAGGATCAAGATCAAAGTGAGAAGCTCACAATTATGCAGATTCAAAGGCTGTAACGCGTCATCACCAGGCCGCTACAGTCATCCAACGGTCATATCCTTACCGTCACTCCTCTTCTTGCATAAGCTTTCTTTCTTTCAGCAGCCATCATTCTAACGGCCAGGGTTATGACCGTTACTTACTCTAACGGCCTGAGTCTTGACCGTTACATCCCTCAGAGAACAGGGTTCTTCGTGCTTCCATTCTGACGGCCTATCGTCAGACCGTCGTTTCTTTATAACGGCCCAGTGCACATCCGTTACATACTCCAGAGGCTCTGCCTGTTCACATCATTCCAGACGATCAAGCCACAAAACTCTTGCTCATTCAACTGAGACAATCTCATCTCATTCAATCAGGCTTAATGAAAAATGAATTCACAAAATTCCAACTTTTTGTCATACAAGCAACATCTCTCATAAATAAAAAAAATAAATCAAGCTACATTAAGTTTTTTATCTGCAAGAGGGCGGATCTTCCTCAACTCTTTCACGTAGCCTCGGCGTGCTTCGTCGTTCTCTTCAACTTCTTCTTGCCACGGCGCACTTTGCTGATCTCCCACATGGTCAGCGCGTTCCGGATCGCTCTTTCATCCTCCTCGGTCCCCATCTTCCTAGATAGAAGGGGAGGGTAGTGTGATAGTGCAGGAGCTTGGGTTCTTGGAAGTCCGATCTGAAGATGGCACCGGTGCGGGTTGTAGATCGCCATTGTAGTATTCCCCACTAGCTGGAGGTCCAGGCCTTGACGCCGCGGTATTTTAAGAGGAGTGCTTCGAAGGATTCTTGGTCGCATATTGAACTTGTCTATTGGCAAAGTGTTGAAGAAGAGGCGCCATTCATCCCGAGTTCTCTTATCCGCCGTCTTGCATTCAACCTGTGAAGAGTATCCAAATGCTCCTCCAATGAAGAAGAGAGGGTGGCTCCGAAGATTCGGCTGGCTGAAGTTATATCTTCCTTTGGTTGGAATTTGACTCTCACTCCATCCAACACTCAAGAAGTATCATGGAGCCGAACAAAGGTCCTCCTAAGCAAGCCGAGCTGAGTCCTTCATAGAGGTATGAGAGGATCGCTTGAGAGAGGGACATTCCCCGCCACAACCCACTAATAATGCTGAGGTTTTGGATATCTAAGAGGTGGTCGGTCGTGGTGAAAAGGAAAACTCCGCATAAGCAAACCGCCACCGCCTTGGCTATTGCCTCGTGTCTCTCCCACTTGTTTTTACAATGAGACACTATCCATTGTGCCAAGGGTATCAAGTGAATGTGGTGTGGGCTGATCATGGTCCTCACATCCTTCGGATTATGGATGAAATCGCTTAAGATCAAGGATGGGTCAATAGGCTCGATTGTATAGCAAACTCGGTCTTCATCCCCCGCCTTAGTCTTAGGGAGGGCTAGGTAGGTCTCTACCTCTTCTAATAGGACTGTTGCTTCGAAGGAAGGGAAGATGAAGGTATGAGTTTGTGGATGCCACAGTCTCTATGAGGCTGAAACACTTGGCCAATCTAAGGACAATTTCTGGAAGTTTTTGCCTAAAACCAAGAGAGGTTGAAGGTGCCATGCTTTGAGGATTGATGTGACCTCTATAGGGAGTGCTTTTACCATAGGAGCCACCCACTTCAGATTGGAATAGCATCTTGGGCTAGGAAGGGGCTTGAGAGGAGAAGAAGGAGAAGAAGTCATGAGAATTGAAGTGCAGAATTTCTGAACGTTGGTTAAGTTGTTACGAAGCTTACCACCCTTTGAGCATTGGAGCTTAGGTGGCTGAGAATTGATGTCAGCCGTTGGAGCTCTCCATGTTCCTCCCGGACAGCCTTAGGACCAGTGTAGACCTTCTCCTCCATAGCCGTCACCTCGAAGCTCCTCTTCATCTTGTTTGCTACCTTTAGGAGAGGTTTTTTTTAGCCCTAGAGCAGAAGTTTCAGCAAAGCTACGACTTTTGGTAGAGTTTCCAAGTTTTAAAGGCTTGATTTTGGCTTTAGAAGGATAAGATTTGAGTTGGAAGGCCTTATCTTCAATCTAGATAAGTTCTAATAAGGATTTAAGTGGATAAATCTCGAGTTTAGGCTCTCACGGCTCAATCCGTCTCGGAATACAACTCAGGTTCTAACGGTCTATCGTTGAACCGTCATTTGTCTCTGACGCGCCAATCTTGGGCCGTCGCATTTTCTGTGGGTTTAATTTCCCCCGATCCTGTTCTGTGAAGATTCACGGTCTAGTGAATGACCGTCATTCTTTTGTAACGCGCGGACCCTGAGCCGTTACACTCTCAGTCAGTCAGAAGGTGGCTTCTGGGTTAAACATTGCCCGACGGTCTTGGTCATGGCCGTTACTTCATCCCGACGCGTCTCCCTTGGGCCGTCGCATTTTCCTGCTAATCACCCTGACAAACCATTGTTCTGCCATGATCAACGGTCTAGCATTAGGCCGTTATTTACCTCTGACGCGCCAGTAGTGGGCCGTCACTTTTCTGCAGCTCAGATTACAAGTTTGGCCTCTGCCATATCTAACGGCCTTACTCCAGCGCGTTATTCGATCATGACGGTTTGAGACTAGACCGTTACATTCTCTGCTACTGATTTTAGGCAGTTCCTTCCTGCCTTTGTTTAGACCCAGCAGTCTTTCACATTTTACATCTCATTCTCCGCATTTCATCCACCCATTTTTTTCATACACATCTCATACGCACATCTTGTACATCTTAAGTCATTCATTCATTTCATCCCACAAATCAAACATGCATCAACCATTCTTTCCTGCACTTTCATTCGCATACAATCTCACATTTCATTCACATCCACTCATTTATCCACTCGCTCATTCATTCACCACACATTCATTCATCCATAAAACAAAAACAAAGCACAAAAACAAATTTCCTTTCATCTCATTCCATTTCATATAAATCGTGTACAAGTGAAAAACAAAAGAATAAATATAAAAGAGATGCCTCACTCGGCCGGCTTATTCGCCGGGCCGCCATCATCATCCCCCCCTCGGGTCTCCTCACAGGTGGTGCTATGGAGGCACTCTCCTCCTGCTGACCCCTCTCTACTCTCTCATTCCTCCGTTGGCCAGAGGAGCTGGCAAGGTAGTCTCCCACTGATCCAGCACGAGCAGCACTCCTCGGCGCTCCACTCTGAGAAATGCTCCGCTCCGGTCCTCGGCCCATCTCCGTATAGTCCTCTTCAAGGTCCGAACCTCGACCTTCATGTCGTGGGCCTCGAGTCGCGTGGCTCGTGCCTCAGACCGATATCTCTCGAAGTCTGCCGTCTGTGTGGCCGTCCACACAAGCTCTCCTTTTAATCGGGTCACTTCTGCTCGGAGGACCTCTGCCTCGGCCCGGTTCCTCTCTGCCTCCGTCCGAGCCAGCCTCGTCTCGGTCATTACTGCGGCCAGCTCTCTCGCCTGTAGTTTGCATTGCATCTAGTTATCCACATGAGCATTTTTGTATAAACACAAGCATTTGAGTCTAGCATTCAGCATCTTACCCGCTCCGCGAGGGTGGCCTCCGCCTCCTCGGCCCGGGCAACCGCCCGAGCAAACTCGGCATCCTGCTCAGCCCTGCCTCCCGCAGGCTGTGAGGAAGACGATGGGGCAGCCGGTCCAGCTCGTTGGGCTCCCTCGGCCCGCTGCATTTTCATGATTAGCATCATTGGCATTTCATAAGCATAATCATTTAAGTTTTAGTTTAGAGTCTCACCAGGAGCTCCAGAGCGGTCCGGTACTCATCCCGCTGCTGGATGGTCGAGTGGAGTAATCCCTCCAGCTCAGCGATCCGTCCCTCAGGGTCTAGCTGCATTTTAGAAACATGAGTCATGAGTCCATCTGGCACATTGCATTTTTGCATATAAAAGAGTTTAAGGTTTAGAATTGCATACCGGTCGTCGGGTACCTCGGTACACCCGGTCTCCGTAGAGTCGAGCGAAGGCCTTCAGATATGCCTCGTCACTCTCATCTCGCTCCTTTACCGCTCGGCCCCGCTTATTCCAGTCGTGGACGTACTTCACCTTCCGGGCGCACCAATCCACGTTGCCACTGATGCCCCTTGCCGACTTGCCTGGGTGGTCATCACGGTGGCGTGGAAAGGTCACCTCGGGCTGGTGTAGTCCCCGAGTCCGTAGGATCAGCCTGTAGTGCAGAGGCTCGATGATGTGGATGCAATGCAGCCATATGTCTCGCCCCCTGTACGACAAGGCCGCCTCTACCCACGGCTGTCCCGTGTAACCCTCGCCGCGGTACGGGGTCCATCTCACCTGAAAGCATTCAGTCCATTCATTAACATTTTTAGAAATATTGACAACATGTAGAAGCATTTAATAAAGCATTTAAAGGCGTGTAGAAGCATTTAAAAGCATGTAGAAATCATTTCAAGTTCTGGACTTACCGACGTGTGTGGGTAGGAGTCCGAGTAGTCCTGGATCGTCCGGGTCAGTCTGATGATCGACCCTGTGTCCCTCGCTACCGTCCATCGCCTCGCGATCGGGATGCGGCCGGGGTGGAGTAGTGTGCCTCTCCCGATGCCCGGGAGATACATGTAGCTCCAGATCTACATTTTAGAAATCAAGTCAGTCAAATTGCATAGTCATTTGCATGACATTTTTTTTGCATAATATAGAAAGCATTTAAATTGCACTCACCTGCAGAAAAGGTGAGAAGCTGCCCAGCATCGTCTGTCGATCCGTCGTGTTGAGGGACTCGAATAGGAACGCGAGCACTGCTGCTCCCCATGCATATCTCCCGACTCTATGCAAGTTTTCTATCATCGGAAGTAGTCTGCAGCTGATGACATCCGCTCGAGTCACGAAGAGGAGCTTCCCGAATAGCAGCATCAGGAAGCGTCGTAGTACTTTATCTCCCTCAGGTCCTGCCTCCGCCGCCACGTGAGGGCGCACCTGGTCTATCACTCTGCCCAGATGCTCCTCGGGTAGCTCTCCTATGGCAATCGCTGCTCCTCTCAACCCCAAGCTCTCCTGCAGTACTGATCTCGAGAGTTGAGATGAGGACTGTCCCGGTCTGATCAAATCCAACCCGAGCAGCTGTTGTGCCATCTCCCGGTAATCACCGTATGTCCATCCTGTCACTGCAGCTCCGTGGACTCTCAATCCTGTAATCCTTGCTATGTCTTCAAGTGTGGGGATCATATGGCCCCACGGGAAGATGAAGGCTCTACTGACTCGGTCCCACCTCTCGTGCAAGGCGTACAGCAGCGGCGTGTCAATCCGGATCACCTCGATGCTGAGCACCTCGGTGAATCCCATCCCGGCCAGTCTCTCCCTCTGGTAATCGGGCAATGCCTGGTACACTGCCCGGATCTGCAGCCAGGAGATCCACGTTCTTCTCTTTCCCTGCATTCATGTAGATCATTGGTTAGTCAATTGCATCATAAAATCATTACATAAATATTTATAAAATGAAAACAAAACAAAAATTTAGAAATTGGAAAACCTAAAAACAAGTTTGGGTCTCTGGTAGATGTAACGGCCTTGGGGTGGGGCGTTACTTGGCTCTGACGCATTCTGGGTAGTGCGTCAGGCGTGTGACGGTCGCTGGCAGGACCGTCACATCGTCTGCCTTTGGTTTTTTTTCCCTTTTGCATTCCCATTTTGCTTCCCACCTTGGCCAAATGGCGTACAAGCAATCCTAATGGGTTTTTGGACCCATTTCTATCCCTCAACCCCGCATGCATTCACAAATAAAATTCAAAAAAAAAAATCAAAAATTGAAATTAGGGCGAGGGGACCTACCTCATGGTCCATGCCCCTGCTCCTCTTCTTGGCTGGTTCTTTGGGATCTTCTTCACCCAATGGGGCTTCTCCTTGGTCCTCCACGGCCGTGGGAGCTTCATCTTCCTCCCTTGGGCTTCTTCTCACCGGTTGTTCTTCTTCCACCGGCGGGATTGCTTCCCGTTCGAGCCGGCGGTGAAACCGCCGTAAGGCCTTCTTCTTCCCTCTTTCCCTCTTCTGTGGAGGCGGCTGGGGTGCCTCGTCGCCGGCCATGGTGGTGGTGGGGGTTGGTGGTCACCGGAGGGTTTCTCGGTGGAGGTTTTTGAGGGTGTTGAATGTGGAATGAATGGGCCATGACCGTTCGGGTTTTATTTTTTGAATGCTCAGGAAATGTGACGGTCTATCGACCGACCGTTACATCTTTCTGACGCGTCTATTTTCGACCGTTAAATGTGTTGGCCCTATTTTATTGGAGAATGTGAACCGCCTGGTTTTGACGGCCCAATGCTGGTCCGTTATTTGGTGTGACGCCCTTACACTAGAAAGTTACAAACTTGCAAGTTTCTTGATGTATTAAATGGTCTAATTGATGTCAAAATGATTCCATTTCCTTTCATGTTGTTCATTATTGATGCCTCTCGCACGTACAAATGGTTAGGCCTTGATTCATGCTCATATTCATATTTATTTATGGCTAACCTATCTTTCATGTAGGAAGTTATGCTCAAACATCACGCTTTGTCGATCGTCAGGCAGGTAAGTCAGGTATTGTATCTCTTTCCCTTATCCTTTAATGCATTACTATATGTTATCTATGATATATTATCTCGAGAACTGGCTGATCATTCATGTGTTCCAGGATCTGATGTTCCCCTTAAACAAAAATGATGATGATCTAAGTTCACATGTTTAATCGTTGGATAGGCCATTAGGTTGGAAAATTTTAGGGACGATGGTTCTGTCTTGCACGCTGTGGTTGCAGATGGTGTCCTGACCCTGGTTTCTCCAGCTTAGCAATACTATTCTCGAGTATTTTGTTATTTTATCTTTCTTTGCATTCGATTTAAAGATTTCTTTTTTTAGCCCAGCATGCATCATATGCATCTTTTGAGCGTTCATGTGCTTCATCTGTTCAAGGTATCTCGATGATGGTGAATAGTTGTGTTCTTAATCTCGAATGAGGGAGAATTATTCCACTCCAAATTAGAGGGTTTCCTTCGATCTCTCGCTTGATTTGGTTGGCTGAAGATTCCTATTTGGAGTTTAGTCAGTTCTCTTTCCTTTCCGTTGCCTCCGGCGGCTAGCCGTGTTTCCTTTCCTTAGTTATTAGTTCCTCCAGACTTGCATTCTTTGGTTGGCTAGTTCCTCGTGATCAGTTCGAAGTTTTCCGGGAAGTTCCTGTCGCTTGTTGGTAAAGAACGGGTGTCGTTTTACCTTAACGCCCACTTTTTGATCCACTCCACTTCACTTCCGCTTTATCTCCATGTTCCATTTCATTTCCGCTTCACCTCCGCTCGCTCCCCTGCAAAGAGGACGTTAAGGAGGGGCATCTGTTGACACCCGTTTTATGACCAATAAGTCGGGTCATCTCTTTATTCATTATATATGATGCTCCGAGTTGTTCACTCTTCATCGAGTCTCTTTGTTTAGTTGAAGATCATTTCTTGGGTCTTGACTCCTTGATCGGATGTGGCTCTTTGTGGCATTTCATTTTGACTAAAGCTTAGCAAAACCTTCATGCCTTCTTTTGAACTCCATTAATAATAACGGTCTGTCCCAGGCGCGTTTCTTCCTTCTAACGGATGGGTCCCAGGCCGTTGCTCCTTGAAGAGTCCTAAAGCTTAAGGTCTTGTTCCAAAACTTATCCGTTGGCCTATATGTTGAATATAACGGTCTGTCGTGCAGCCATTGTTTCATTCTGACGCCCTATGCCTTGGCCATTGCTTTCTTTACAGAGTCCTATTGTTTTGATCCTCTTCCTGTTGATCTTATCTCTTTGGGGATAAGGTTGAAAGTAACAGATGTTCCTTGATGCGTTATTTCACTGTGGCGGCTGTCGTGCAGCCGTTACTTCCTTCAGAGAGTTCTGGCAGTTCAGGCCTTTTCTCTGCTACTCCGTGGTCGAGATAAGAACTTGGATTGACGATATCTCTTCCAAGTCTAATCCTCAGGACCACTTGTTTGATTCTATGGACTCTTGGTAATATTATCTTCAAAGATTTGCTAAGAGTTATCCCTTTATCTTGCTGGATTTTCCTCTGCTCGACCTGAGGGTTTGAGGATCTATAAATAGAACCATTGACTTCATGGTCCGAGGGAGGAAATTCTGGAGTTTGCGTCGAAGTGCTGCCGCATTTTAGAGCCACGTTTGATCAAGGAGAAGTGCTTTCCACGTTCGTTTGTTGCCTGGTGAAGGGAGTATCTGTTCCTTTGGTTCTTAAAGTTCATCATTGCATATTGAGTTTCTTTCCATCTCCCTTTCATCATAAGCATTCTCCCACTTCCTTCTCCATGTTTTTCACTGCTCTTCATCATACAAACATCCTCCCAATCTTTAAAAAATGCCCAGAGGGGTTAAAAAACCAAAACCTTCCCGGTATTCCCTTTTCCTTTTGATGATATTGAGTCTATTGAAGAATTGATGCTATATTGTTGAAAGGGCTAATTTAGGTTATTTGTTCTTGTTCTCTACGTCTTTGGCAGGTTTACAGGTTCTTTGCACGAGGCCCAAGTCTTCTAGCCGGCTGGAAGAGTTAGAGTTAAAAGGATTCACAGCTTTGCTACTGAAGGTTCTCTGACGGCCTTGCGTAGGCGCGTCAGGCTCTTCTGGCGGTCTTTCCAGAGACCGTTACTACACTGTGACGCGCGGGGTTCTGACCGTTACATCAATCTAACCTGCAGGTCTTCTTTGATCTTTCCTCTCCCGTGGGCGGGTGCTTCATCCACCTATTTCCAAGGTATTTTCAGGTCTTTGGCTTGTTTTTACTTTGGTGGCGATCACATCTTTCTTAAGTATTGGGCATTAGCTTTCTCTTTCGCATCTCACATCTTTTATTTCCTTGCTTGTTCCACCCCTTGCGGTGTGTTTCTATTTACTCCTTGCTCCATGCCCCGGCGTGTGTTTTTCCTTTATTCCTTAGCTTAGTTTGGTTGAGATAGCATGCCCATGCTACAGCTTGCTTTGGTTGCCTAGGTTCATGATCACATGTTCATAGGTTGAGTGCAGATCTATGATTATTTGCTTGTCATCTTGCTACATATCATCATTAAGACCCCAAGAAAAAGAAGATAGAGAAGCAAAATAAAATCAACAGTAGGGAAAGGCGCCAATGTGCAGACTTGATCATCCAGCAGTGTATAGACTTTGTTTCGAGCAACGTTGGTAAAAGATACAATGTATAGACTTGAAGTGCTGAAGCCATTGTATAGACTTGGAGTGCCGAAGCCATTGTATAGACTTGGCGAATGGCTTGAAACACAGACATGCTGCCAATGCATACACTTGTACAGTGCTGTCAATGTATAGACTTACTATGGATGTATGGACTTTGAAGATGCAAGCAATGTACAGACTTGGGGTACAACTGTGGATGTATAGACTTGAAGAAATGAGAACAATGCACTCTGTACAGACCAAGAGATCTGGGGGGTCGACCCATCTGGAAAGGGGGTCGACCCACTTCTAGACAGCAACTATCAAGCTTCAGGCAGGCTGTCTAAGGAAGTATGGACAATGCAGAGAGAGTGATACACTGGCTGAGCAGACAACACCCATTGAACAAGCTTAACCTGAGTAGATATGAAATGCATGAGTCTAAGTCTAGACATTCATAGAAACAAGGTTATGAAATGCAGACATTCATTGACTTATGGCAGTTATGAAATGCACCAATACACACAGCCTGTCCGATGTAATGATACTCAAATAAGATGTTCATTAAAACATTCATATGCAACACATGTTCATTGAAACATTCATATGCAACACAAATAGATTTATATGCAGACTCAAACAGTATGCAGACATGCAGATTCAGACAATGTAGATTCAAACAGATGATGACTTATAATGTTTGCTATCATCAAAACCACAGGGACACAACAATCTCCCCCTTTTTGATGATGGCAACACTATGAGTCATTCTGACTTGATCAAAATTTTCTCCCCCTTTGACTTCAGCAAAAAGACATGAATTGAAGAGGGAAGAATAAGATTGCATAATATGAGTGAATTACAAACTCCCCCTTTGACTAAGCTCCCCCTTATTAGAAATGATTTGATGGATGAAACCAATTGAGATGTCGGGAGACTATCAACAAAAGCACAGGGACACTCAAAAATGCTAACTAGATCTCCCTCTTTATGAAAAACACTCAGCATGACATAGAAGCTCCCCCTGATTAGATGGAGTGAAAGAGGTGATGAGCATCTATCAGTAAAACACATGGGTATCCAAGAATTACCACAAACTATAATCACAGTGAATAAGTGAGGAGGACAGATTTTCATTAGCACACAACAAGGATGAACTCTGGTTATCCAAAGACTGCAAGTGCACAGGTTAAACTGAGAGAAGTCCCTCTCAAATATGAGAACCAGTGTGAATCAAAACACAGTGATAAAGAGCAATAGGATGAGCATATTCAACAATTAGTCAGAATTGAGATATTGAACACTTCAGCAAGATACCAACTTCATAGAGCAGAATTTTAAGTTTTAGATTCCTCCATTATAAAAGCTTATGAAACCTTGATTGTCAGATATGGTTTAAGAATGATGTAAACCGAAATTTTTCAAAGAGAAATTGTACTCATATCTGAACCAACTCTTAATAAAAAAAAATTACAAGCTCATATAAGATTCTAGTTCAACCAACTTCCATCTTACTTAGTTTACTTTCCATGATAGCTTTAAGAGAAACATAAGTGAATGCACCTGAATTTTAATTATTCTTTCAGAAATTGATTTACACATATTCAAAAAAAAATTTTAATGAACACTTTTGATTTATCAGCACCTTTTGACGTGGGGAGACACCTTGATCAGAGGTCAGAATCCCCAGTTACTCAGTGTGACAACTGTTGTGCCCCTTAGGGAGAATGGCACAAGCATGTACTATGTTGATTTGATGATAGCAATGCTATTTTGTTTTGATGATAGCAAAGACAGTGAGTGCATTTGTTATTGTGTTTTGATGATAGAAACATGAATGCATATGACTGTGACTGATATATCATCTGGAGAATGCATGTGTATGACTGATATATTGTTTGTGTTAGACTTCTGTTATGTGCATAGTCTATACATTGTGCATATCGTTGACAAGTTTACACATTCATGAAGTCTGCACACTGGTCTTGTTCACGCATCTAAAGTCATCTAAAGTCTGTACAGTCTATTGTCTCAGCCACCGTCTCATTCAGCGTACGCTCACAAAGTCTATACATTCACTGTATCTTGCTCAGCTGAAGTATGTATATCCATCATCTCATGAAGTGTGTACATTGCATCATATCATTAAAGTCTGCACATTGGCTAAGTGTATACATCGTGTCCGTCTTAGTCAGCGTCTCAGGCATTTTGTTAAAGTCTGTACACTGGTCGAGCTTTGAAGTATATATATTGGCACATGCATTTACTGTAAAGTCTAGACAGTGGACCGTCTTATTGAGCGTCTCATTGGTGAAGTCTGTACACTCACCAACTGAACTTCAAAGTCCATACATTGGCATTTAGACTAGCAAGTCTATACAGCGTCCGTTGTCTAGAGTCTCTTGAAGTCTGTACATCGGACTGCTTGCAAAGTCTGTACAATGGACTGTGCTTCACAAAGTCTATACATTTGTCGGTGCTAAGTATATACAGTGAGCGTTTCATGACGTCTGTACACCACTGTAGCTGCACCGTCTCACCCATCGTCTCATTCAGCGTCTTAGGCTTGCAAAGTCTACACATTGGTCTGTACAATAGAATCAGAAAGGGTGAGATGCCCAAAGAGGAGGGATAAAATTTCTGGAGGTTCCAGGGAGATAGCAGGAAAAGGGACGCGATGCCCCAGGGATAGTGGATAAAAAGATGAAGATGAATAAGATGGGAAGTGCGGAATATCCGGAGGTGCCGGAAGGCGGGGAAGATACAGGTTTGGAAACCCGGGAAGCAGGAGGTGCAAATGCATGCAATGGGATGGATGCGATGAATGCATGAAATGCAAAGAATATGAAGAATGTGAAGGGCAAGAGGATGAGATCCTCCTCTTAACCTTGGGAGTGGCCCATGAAGAAAACGTGATAGACAAGAATATGGATGGAGTGGGATAGAGGGTGGATAAAGGAGTGGAAGACCCCTTAGTGCCAAAATAACTGCCCCTCCACGGCAGTGAAAGAGTATAGCCAATTAGCTTAATGGACAAAGCATAAGCCCATGATGAAGCTTCAATGGTAAATAACAACTCCCTTGGAAGGTGAAAAGTAATAGCGGGAGGGAGTTGGAAAGTTAGGCTTGGAAGCATTATGTTGCCCAAAGATTCAAAATTTGGAAATTGAAACAAAGGGTGCCCTGCCCGGCCCTTACACAGCATCAATGCTTGGCATGGCGGTGACTTGGCTTCTTCGACCGTGCTTGGCACAATAACCCGGATTGGCATCCGGCAAATGAATTCTTGAATCTTGAATGGCGCGGCCAAATCCTTGCTGTCCGGCTCTTGATCGTCCTCGGCACCTGTGCTTGTAGAAGGCCCCCCATTCCGAGTAGTAAGGGGAGGTGAAGCGGAGGCGGAAGGCTCCATGAATGGTGGAGGCATGATGGAAAGCATTGGCAAATGGGTGAGCGTAAGCGGGGGTTCAAACACGTCGAGTTTCTCCCTTTGCTCGGAAGCAGTTGGGATTGGCTCGGGTGCAAAAAGGGGTGGATCCTGCTCAGGATTAGCCATGGGTAAGGGTAAAGGGTTAAATGGTGGAATGGGCAAAGTGGGTTTTAAAGGGATAATAGAAGGCCGAGGTGGCGGTAATGGGAGGTTAATTGGGGAAGGTTCAATGGTGGGTTCGATGGAGGCTAATGGTGTGGAGGTAGATGGCTTAACGGGTGGAGGTTTAATGGTGGAAGGCTTGGGGGAGGCCAGTGTTGCGTGGGTTAATGGTGTAATAGGAGGAGGTGTAATGTATGCGGTGTCAAGGATAGGAGGAGACTTACAATGTGCCGGTGTGGGTGATTGAAGTATCGACCCATCATCGTAACACCAATTAGTCTCATAAATAGGGATTGGATCGGGGATGGTTTCATCCTGAGCAGGAGGTTCATCGAATGAAAATGGGGAAAGCGGAAAGTTAAGGAAACTCGGAAGGGGTGCCTGCGGAGCTTCATCATCATCGTACACTGCCTCAGATTCTTCAATTGCCGGCTCTTCCTCGCTTGGAATGCCGAAGTCATAATCGTCCATCCTGTCTTTCCATTCATTCTCCATCTTTGTAATCTCGTCCAAAGCGGCATGGAGAGGATTGACTGGAGTAGGAGGAGCCGTGACCCTCTTTATTTGTTCCTCCATCAAAGTAATCTTATCGAGCAGAGTTTGCTGGAGGGGTGTAACATGAACAACAGGAGGTTGGCAGGGCCTTGAAGGAGGAGGGGCCGCATAAAAAGGCCGTGGAGGGGAGTTGACGGGATGACCCGTAAAAGAACCCGGACGGGCTGGATTGCAAGGAGTAAAAGGGCCTCGGGGCCGTGATGGAGGAGGAATAGAAGGAGGCGGGTGTCGGACCACCCGAGGAGGAGTGTGAATAGAAGGGGATGGGTAATGGGCTACCCGAGTAGAATGAACAGGAGGAGATGGGTAATGGGCTACCCGATCAGGATTGGAAGGAGGAGGGGGGTGATGGGCCACCCGTGTAGAATTGGAGGGAGATGGGTGATGGGCCACCCGAATAGAATTGGAAAGAGGTGGGTGATGGGCCACCCGTGTAGAATTGGAAGGAGATGGGTGATGGGCCACCCGTATAGAATTGGAAAGAGGGAGAGATGCATGAGATGTACCCTCAACGGCGGCCTTAAGGGCTTGGATCTGTTGAGGGGTGAGATGATCTAATGCATGCAAGATTTGAGAGACTTTCCCATCATTAGGACGAGACGGTCCCGTAAGAATAGTGGCTCGAACTTGAGTAGGGGGACCATGAGGATGGACATTGCCCATGGGTCGGGCATGACCATGAGAATAAGGACGTGGTCCCTTGAAAGAATGGTGAGAATGTTGATTAACATGTTGAAATTGAGGATATGAAGTGCTAGGTTGTGCATCCTCATGAATTGAATTGAACATGTTTCTATCATGGTAAGCCATTATATAATCAAAATTCTCAATAATTATGCAAATAAGCACACAAGTTGGAATGGTTACCGTGATTTTGACTTGTTTAATCCTTGGTGAATTAATGAATTTTAATAAAGTTTGGAAAGATTCACACAAGGAGAGTCCTAGTTTTAATATGATTCACTTCAATGCCAACTAGGAGCTCTCACTCACCACGTATTAGGCCAACTATATCGGGACTCCAAAAAGGTACAACCTGCCCGGCGTCCGTGAGGGAATCCACGGGTGCGGGGACTTACGGAGGCTTGGAAAAGGGATTTCCAGTCCAAAGAGACGGAATGCTCAATGGAGGGTCGTCCCGATTCCAAGAGGGTGTGTGGATCCTAATGAAGAGAGAGAAGGCTCCCAAACCAAATGCAAATATGAATGCAACAGGGAAAATCAAGCTAATCACAGCAAATGATCAATCAATAAAGATAAGCATGAATCATGATGAAAAATCACAGCCGGGAGGGCTCTGTAAACCCACAGTAAAAACACGCCCTGGCAGGAGGCGCTAATAAACAAAGACACGACGATGTGACTGTCGTGAATCAAAGCGAGGGGCCCAGGGCAGGGTGAGACACGCCTTAGAGTGAGGCGTTACCAATAAAAGGACGCCCTTTCCAGCGGGCGTCAAATCAAAAGAAACGCCTGAATGGGAGGCGCTAATCAACAAATAAACGCCCTGGGGAAAGGCGTGAATTCACAGGCATCAATATAAAGCAGGAAAACCCGGAAGTATGCTGGAAAACGCCCTGGCAGAGGGCGTAAAATATGAAAAAGACGCCGTTGGTTAGGGCGTTAAATCAATAAAAACGCCTCTTACAGAGGCGTGAATTCATTTCTTCCTGGAAACCTTCACGGCCGACAGTATCAAGCACTCACAGTCACAGCAGGCAATCAACAATATGGATATTAAGATAACAGCATGCTCATCAAAGATTTGGAATAAGTGGAAATTCTAAAGAAAAAAATAACAAACTGGCAAATCACTTAGGGAAAAGGACAAAACCAATGGAGGGTGCCCGAGGGGCACAAAAGGGGGACGCACCGAGGGTGCAAATAAGGGAGATGGCACACGCGGGTGCCTAAGGGGAAACGGGTAATAGATGAAGAACACAAAGGGTCCCACCGTGATCGCCAATTTGTAGATCTCTTTAAAAATCCACTTAATGAAAATTAATTAATAAGCAATGCAATAATAGGAGAAAAACATGCACGAGGTGCACAAGGGGAGTTTGTGATCGCCAGAGACACGAGGCCTCAAAAGATATAACAATGAAAGCATGGGAGAGATCGCGAAAAATACCTTGGAGTGCGGTTGATTGTAGGTGCTCCTTTCTCTTCAAATCGGCCGGCCGACGAAGAGAGTTCTTCACTTTTATTACCCTTGCAAAAAAGACAAACACCAATGAAGAAATTGCATTAGATATGTGGTGAGTGTAGCATCAATTCATAGAAAATATATAAGCATGAAAGCATGTGCAAGAACACACCTTAAGGGTGGTTGCCCTTAAACCCCTATGCAAAGAGGGTGTGAGAGATGAATGCATGAAAATATGAATAAAAGTTAAAGGGAAAGAGTGCATGGGTTGCACTTAATGGGGAGACACCCAACGTGGTTGAGTTGAAAGAGCATATAAACACATGAACATGCAGGCATGCATATGAACCGATGATAACAATGAAAGCAAAAAGAATAAATATGAGAAGATGAGCCTGTGCGTTGGCTTGGATCGATCGCTTGGGAGGGAGTCTTCCAAAGGATGAAGCTTGAGCGTATGAGGCCCCCTCCTTAGCCAATGCAGCAGCGCCCTGTGAAGAAAAGAAAGAAAAGAGAAAACAGAAGAAAAATCGAGAAAGAAGAAGAAAGAAGAAGAAAGAAGAAGAAGAATAAAAAGACAGAAGAATGACGGGGAAGAAGAAGAAAGGGGCGTCCAACGAAGAGGAGTCCAACCGAACAACAGAGCCAATGGCTCTATTAAATAGGATTGGAAGAGATAAACATGGGCAAGAGTCAAAATAGGGGAGGATACGAATGGGTAAGAGCCCAAAAAGGGGAGGAGTCTAACGAAGCAAGGACTATCTGGGGAAAGGGCTGCGAAGCCAGAAGATGAAACACGCCTTAGGTCAGGGCGTCAATTGATGAATTGACGACTTACCAGAGGGCGTTTCTTTAAAACACGCCCTGTACAAGGGCGTTTCTTCCAAAACCAATTTTAGCAATAAAAATTCCCATATTTGAAAAATGTAAAACACGCCTTAATCAAATCCACTTTTAAAAAACGCGCCCCTGGGAAGGGCGTTAATTTCAAGAGCTCAAATGGGGAAGTCGGTCAAACCAAAAGAATTGACGCCCTTAGGCAAGGTCGTCCTTTCTTTAAGAAACGCCCTAGGTCAAATCATGTTTTAATAAAACACGCCCTTACCCAGGTCGTGAATTCAGAAAATTCATAAAATAGATAAAATGGGGGAGAAATAGATAAAATGGGAAGACACGCCCTAGACCAGGTCGTGTTTCAAAAACACGCCTCTGATGAGGGCGTGAATTCAGAAAATATAGATAAATGCCCAGAAAATCCAGAAAAATAAGAAATGAGGGAGAAATAGGAGAAATTCAAGAAAAGTGGGAAAAACCACTCAAATAAGCTGATTTGAGGGTCAAACGGGGCATCGCAGAGCGATATGAAATATACTCAAAATGATGTCAATTTTGGCGTGTCTACATCAGTCTCCTGGTACAGAAACCAGAGCTGACTCTGCTCATACTTGAGTTACATTTGTCGTGTTTTCTTCATTTCTTTTGTTTCTGATTTTCTTGTGTTCGATACTATTGTTCTTCAAGCTGTATGTCAGCGGATGTAGTGGAGGTTTCCACTGGATAGGTAAAGCTGTAATCCTCAGCTGGCGAGACTTGATCTTGGACGGGTTAAGCTGTATTTCCCCAGCGGTTTGCAGAGGTGTATCCTCTGGACAACAAGCTGTGTTGCTCAGCGGTTTGTAGGCCAAGCTGTATTGCCCAGCGGACGCAAGCTGTGTTGAGCAGCAGTAAGCCATACTCGGTTGAGTGTGGGGTGGACGTAGGTCATTGACCGAACCACCAAAAATCTTGTGTGCATTGTGTTTATGAGTTTGCTCGTACGTGACTGAATCTCTTGATTATCTTCACAGATCGCTTGTTTTTTTGCTAAGTTTAGACACTCAAGTTAGCATTTTAGTAGATCTGCCTTTATTCCGCATTTGAACCTCCAACTGGTTTTAAATTAGGCTGTAGATCTATTCACCCCCCTCTAGATCCACACTTCGTGGAGATAGACTGCGTCCATCTAACTTCAACACTTGGTATCAGAGCCTAACTCTTCTACAGGGACTCATCGCCCGAAGAGGAAAGGCAAGATGGATGCTCGAGGGATGATTGCTGAAGGTCACTCAACTACAAAGCCCCCGTACTTCGATGGATCCAACTACGCATACTGGAAGAACCGTATGCAGGTCTTTTTGAGGGCTAAGGATTACGAGCTTTGGAAGGTAGTCAGCAAGGGACCTTATGAGCTGTCTCCTAATGAGGAAGTCTGGACCAAGGAGGAAATCAGAAGATCCACGCTCAACTGGAGTGCAATCAACGCAGTCCAATGTTCTCTGCATCCCACTGAATTTTCTCGAGTATCAGCCTACAATTCAGCTAAGGAGATGTGGGATGCACTGGAAGCAATTCATGAAGGGACTTCTCAGGTTAGAGAGACGAAGGGCAATTTGCTTGTGTCTTAATATGAAGCGTTCAAGATGAAACCCAACGAGACCATCAAGGAGATGTATGCTAGATTGACAACTATTACTAATGGCCTCAGAGGATTCGGGAAGAAGTATTCTGAGTATGATATAGTTAGGAAGATCTTGCGATCCTTGACTTCAATTTGGCACACCAAGGCCACCGTCATGGAAGAGTCAAGAGATCTGCACAATACAAGGGCAGATGAGCTAATTGGATCTCTAATGGCATATGAGATGAATCTGCCGAAGGTAGATGAAGCTGAAGTGAAGAGGAAATCGATCGCACTGAAGGCTGGTGCTAGCAAATCCAGCAAATCAAACCGATCCAGCTCTAGCAGATCATCATCTGAGGAGAGCTTGAATGAACGAGACATAACTCATACTGAGATGGCTATGATGACTAGAGAGTTCAGGCGGTTTCACAGGAGAGAAGGAGGACAATTCAACCGAAGGAACCATAGTGGCGGCCGACAGGACACAAGGTATAAATCTAAACCTGCAAATCAATATGGAACTTACGTGTGTTACCAATGCAGGAACTCTGGCCAGCTGAAAGCTGACTGTCCGGAGAACCAGAAGCACAAGGACAAATCAAATAGAAAGAACACGAAAGGAAGAGCCATGATCAGCACATGGAGCGATACTTCGGACAGTGAAGTTGAAGCTGAAAAACCCATCTGTCTCATGGCAACTAGCTCTGAAGACAGAGAGAAAGATTCAGATGAGGTAACTTCTCCATTTAATAATTTTACTATTGTTGAGTGGGTAGATGCCTATTATAAACTAGCTGATCAAGTAGATGATATTAGAAGGGAAAATAGGCATCTAAAAATAAAAATCAATTCCATGCAAAATGATACCTCATTGTCTGATAAAATTGCATGTCTTGAAGCTGAGAATAATAAACTCAAACTCACATGTTCTGAATCAGAGGAAATCAAGAATGAGTTAAAAATTTCTAGGGAAGAGAATGTGAGGTTAGAAAAGGAAATTGATGAATGGAAACTGAAAATTCAAAAATATGGGAGTGAGATGAAGCTGGTGAATGAGAAATATGAAGCTGTCCAAATTGTGAATACTGAACTTAAGAAATATGTTGACGATATTCAAAAGAACAATGAGGACAAGCTTAAGACCATTGAGAAAATGACCCAAGGTACAGAGAATCTAAATGCTTTGTTAGGGTCAAAGGTTAATTTCAGAAAAGAGGGCCTAGGATTTAATTCTAGTGCAACAAAAACATTTGGGATGAAAACAATTTCATTTGTTGCTCAAAAAGAAAAGGGACCTCTAATTAGCATGAACTCAACCATTTCAATGAACAAAACTGCTAATCTGAAAAAGCCCAGTGCTGAGGAGAAGGGCAAACAAAAGGTTAATGAGCCTAGCAGAGCCAGCACATCCAAGTAAAATCCCAAGGCTCAATCACAGGTTAGGGGTCAACTTAAACAGTCTTATAAACCCCATGTCAAGGCCACCAAGTCTCCACCATCACCATCACCTCTGAAGAAGACCCAATACACACCCATGAATAGGTCAGCAGGGTCCAAAGTATAGGGGAGACAGAATGCTGCCAGGAGTCAACCCAATTATTTCTATCAACCCAGAGCTCAGACTTACTACAATGCACAGCCAACCTATTTCAATAGGTCAGGTTGGACTAGAACTCCGGGAAGGTTTACAGGTCTTGCATATCAGGCTGCACAATATTATAGACCTTACACTAGAAATTGGGTTAGTGGGTATGGCAACTGGTCACCTAGAAATATGCATTATTTCAGTCAGCCCAGGAACTACTATGGCCAAAACTTTGTGAACACACCCTGGCCAAGGCACTGGCAAAGAAACAACACTGTCAATAATTATGCTGGTGCAAATAAGAAGAAAGATAACAAAAAGAAAAGGAACAACAATAGAAAGAAATCTGTAGGATCCACTGAACAAAATTCTTTCAAACAAATGTGGATACAAAAAAGTCTGCTGTCTTGCTTTACTTCTATTCCATCTTCTCTGGAGCCCAATCAGACTTGGGTTCCAAACTCATCTACCTGATTGTGTGTGCAAGTATGTCTGGCAGCCAAGGACAAATCTGTGGTACTTGGATAGTGGCTGCTTCAAGCATATGACAGGAGATAAGACCATAAATTCAAAAGCTAAAAGAGATTGGAGGCCTTGTCAACAATCTGATGGAACACTAAGGGAAAAAATAAATTAGTCAGGAAAAGCAGGTAAGTGACTTATCTTTAGAATTGAATTGAGAAAGTAATGTTGATTTGATTGGTTAATTCCTGACTTTCTCTTCTTGTCTAGCTGATCAGTCTGCATTCCAGACTCAGCTACTGAATTTAAATTCTGCACAAAAGCTGATGATTCTCTTCTCTTTGCATACTATTGCACTATGTACACTGAATGCTAGAAACTAAATTATCTTGAAGAATTGATTGCTCCCGAATGATGCTCTCTAATGAATAAACTCTCTGCTGGTTTTGTGAATGCTGGATGTTGCAACAGACTCATGATCATGCATGACATTCATATCTCCGTGATCATCATTGCATATCATTTAGTCATGAATGTGTCTAAAATCACATGCATATAAAACTGCTTTGAATTGCATTTTTCTGCATAACCGTGGTATACTAAATAGTAAGCTACTAAAGGGCAGGGAAATATGTCTGGAGGTTTTTACCATGTGTGAGATGGTCCTTGAGACCAGGTTCTCGGCTTAGTACCATGGGTTATATTGATTGATAGGGCAATCTGAATGAGCATGAATTTCAAAATCTTTTGTTCAATTTTTAGAGAAAACATTGCATGTATTCAGGGTGAGTTTGTTGAGTCTTTGCATGCCTTTGCATATCAGTCATTCATGACCTATGCATAAGATCTCTCTCATTTAATTCTTGCCATTCATTAGCAAAATTGCATGCATATAGACAGGGGGAGTATTGTTAGAAATTCAGAGTGGTCATCAATTCTATTGAATTATTTCATCCTTGACTCTAAATGATTGAGTCTGACATATGGCAATCTGTTAGTTAGTTCTGATTTCTAAGCAATAGAAAATAGACTTCTTCTCTTATAAGAATTTTAAATTGCTTAAAGACTGACTTAATGGTTTAAATTTTATAATCATTGAAGTTTAAAGATTACAATCAGTAAATAAGAAAGCTGAAAATTGATAAAACTCTCAACCCCTTTCTTATTTCATGTCAGACAAAGCTAATCATATCTGAAATCTGAAAACTCATCTGAAATCATGTTAGAGAAGCTAAGTATGTGTATTGTTCTTAAAACAAGTCATTCTGAAACATATAAAGGACAGCTAAGAAAGATATTAAAAAATATTAAAAATCATTAAAAATTAACATTGGCAGAGCAATGACTGGTAAATCACTGAGAAACTGAGTGATCCATCAAAGAAGTGGACAACACTCATGTCATGAAGTGTATCAGCTATCTCTGTATAAAATGATCACAATAGTAGGCTGGTTTCACTGAGTACCTGAGGGTAAATGGCGTCTGATAAACGTGTACCCTCACACAAAAAGGTGTAAATCAGTTCTGTTGAATTTGATCATAGGCAGAATTATCCATCTTGTTGAGTATCTAGGGGTATTGGCGTCTGATAAACGTATACCCTTACGCAGAAAGACTTATGGTACATGAATGCCCTAAATGAACCAATATTGATAATGCTGTTCCTTCAAAAGAAAATTCATGGATGTCAATTTATTTATTTTCAATACATGACCTAGCATCTCTTAACAATTTTTAATGAGTATACGAAAGTAGGATATTTTGAAACTAAATCTTTCATGCAAATGTGATTCTGGTTTATTGTTTTATCATGCACATCCAACTTATCCATTGATTGTAGTGCATGAACTCAAAATTTATAACCTTTAAACTAGACTTCTATCTGAAAGTAGTTTCTAAATTCATATGACTGAAGACTCTGTGCTTTAGAAGGCTTATTCCTGAACTACTTGTTCAGAATGCCAGTCAGATGATTTCTTGATCTTTCCCTTTGTATATCTGATTTCTTGAACACAATATCTCATTTCATAGGGGGAGAATTCATTCAGGGGGAGTCCTATCTTCAGGGAGAGTTTCTTGTTCTAAGGGTATTTGCATTCATATTGCCATGTTGTACTCATGTTCATATTGCCTTTCTCTTTTTGATTATGTCAAAGGGGGAGAAAATTTTGGTGCCTCACTGTCACTTTGTTGCCATCATCAAAAAGGGGGAGAATGTTGTGCCCCTTCAGGAGAATGGCACAAGCATGTACTATATTGATTTGATGATAGCAATGCTATTTTGTTTTGATGATAGCAAAGACAGTGAGTGCATTTGTTATTGTGTTTTGATGATAGCAACATGAATGCATATGACTGTGACTGATATATCATCTGGAGAATGCATGTGTATGACTGATATATTGTTTGTGTTAGACTTCTGTTATGTGCATAGTCTATACATTGTGCATATCGTTGACAAGTTTGCACATTCATGAAGTCTGCACACTGGTGTTGTTTACGCATTTAAAGTCATCTAAAGTCTGTACAGTCTATTATCTCAGCCACCGTCTCATTCAGCGTATGCTCACAAAGTCTATACATTCACTGTATCTTGCTCAGCTGAAGTATGTATATCCACCATCTCATGAAATGTGTACATTGCATCATATCATTAAAGTCTGCACATTGGCTAAGTGTATACATCGTGTCCATCTCAGTCAGCGTCTCAGGCATTTTGTTAAAGTCTATACACTGGTCGAGTTTTGAAGTATATATATTGGCACATGCATTTACTGTAAAGTCTAGACAGTGGACCGTCTTATTGAGCGTCTCATTGGTGAAGTCTGTACACTCACCAACTGAACTTCAAAGTCCATACATTGGCATTTAGACTAGCAAGTCTATACAGCGTCCGTTGTCTAGAGTCTCTTGAAGTCTGTACATCGGACTGCTTGCAAAGTCTGTACAATGGACTATGCTTCACAAAGTCTATACATTTGTCAGTGCTAAGTATATATAGTGAGCGTTTCATGACGTCTGTACACCACTGTAGCTGCACCGTCTCACCCATCGTCTCATTCAGCGTCTTAGGCTTGCAAAGTCTACACATTGGTCGGTGGAAAGTCTATACATTCGTTACAATGCTCACATCGTCTCAACTTGCGTCTCATGCATATAGTAAGTCTATACATTGCTAAAGTAACTCAAGTCTATACATCATCCGTTTCATGCATTGTCTTAGGGAAGTCTGTACAGTGGACCGTCTTCATTAGCGTCTCATGCATATAGCAAGTGTAGACATTGCACTGTAGCATGCATTTCTTTAAAGTCTATACATTGGGTTTTTACCTACGGTGCTTGAAACGAAGTCTACACACTGGTTGTACTTCATAGTCTGTACAGTGTCTCTAGTTGGCTAAGTCTATACACCGAGGACGTTGAAAGCTTTCAAGTGTATACATTCTCACAATGTTCATACTTGCTTCCTGCTCCAAGTCTATACAGCCTTTTGCTTTGCCAAAGTCTGTACAGCCATCAGTGATCTCCCAAGTATGTACATCCAACTGTTCATCTTTAAAGTCTGTACATTGGCTTCAAGACTTTCAAGTCTATACACTGACGGCTGAACTGAGAACTCTATACATCGTCTGTCTGCATTAGAGTCTCATGGAGTCCATACATTGCACAACGTTCATAAGTCTATACATCATGCTGTTTCACGCTAAGTATATACATTGCTTCAACTCTGCTTTCACAACGCCAAGTCTGTACATTGCCTTGTTATGCATATGAACGCGAAGTCTACACATTGCTTCATAAACATGAAGTCTATACATTGCACTCACGTTTCACAAGTATATACATTGCATGCTCTTTTAATAAAGTCCATACACTGAGCAAGTATATACATTGTCTGTCTGCCGATTGAAAAGTCTATACAGAGATCTTCACTTAATCTGACAATCCAATACTCTGTCTGACAGGGATTCTTACCAAGATTCATGACCTGGCTCGTGATCCCAGGAGGATGAGGTGTGCAGATGCTGACACGTGGATGGAATTGCCTCGGATCTGGCGAATTCACTAGGGCGGGAAAACGTGGAAGCCACACGCCCTTATCCACTTGCTGCTGCCAGTATATATAGTAGTCTTCATCCTCTGTTGAAGGTGATCGATCGACTGAAGAGTGGCAAGTCTATACATCCAGTCCAAAGGCAGTAGAGTGCTATCGATCTACAGAAGAGAAGAAAAGCAAAGAAGAAAAGAAAGAGAGAAAGGTTGTAAGTCAGTCTCCTGGTTTAGAAACCAAAGCTGACTCTGCTCATACTTGAGCTACATTTGTCGTGTTTTCTTCATTTCTTTTGTTTCTGATTTTTCTGTGTTCGATACTATTGTTCTTCAAGCTGTATGTCAGCGGATGCAGTGGAGGTTTCTACTAGACAGGTAAAGCTATAATCCTCAGCTGGCGAGACTTGGTCTCGGACAGGTTAAGCTGTATTTCCCCAGCGGTTTGCAGAGGTGTATCCTTTGGACAGCAAGCTGTGTTGATCAGCGGTTTGTAGGCCAAGCTGTATTGCCCAGTGGATGCAAGTTGTGTTGCGCAGCAGTAAGCCATACTCGGTTGAGTGTGGGGTGGACGTAGGTCATTGACCGAACCACCTAAAATCTTGTGTGCATTGTGTTTGTGAGTTTGCTCGTACGTGACTGAATCTCTTGATTATCTTCACAGATCGCTTGTGTTTTTGCTAAGTTTAGACACTCGAGTTAGCGTTTTAGTAGATCTGCCTTTATTCCGCATTTGAACCCCCAACTGGTTTTAAATTAGGCTGTAGATCTATTCACCCCCCTCTAGATCCACACTTCGTGGAGATAGACTGCGTCCATCTAACTTCAACAACAACCATATTGCTTCTTCCTTTTTAGAGAACAGAGGTAGCATTAAAAGTATCTTTGGCATGAGGATACACCTTGATCGGAGGCCAGAATCCCCAGTTACTCAATACAACTATGCCATTGCTCTGCCATATTTTTACAATTATTTCCAATCATCTCTTTAAGCAGAGTTAACCATGGTACTTCATGACATAATCCTTTAGACAGGTTTCTCAGTAACCACAGTCATTGCTCTGTCCATACTTTTACTCAAAATGGATTCAGAACAAATTAGATGTTTAGGAACAACCACATACACTATATATCTCAGTCAACGTAGACATGGATATCAACTTTTCAGATTTCAGAAAGTCTTACATGAATTTACATGAAGCAGACAGTTAAAGTTTATTAAGATGTTGAAACAGATATTTTCAAGTTCCTTGTGACCAAACAAGAGTACGTAAGACTTAAACCAATTCCAGTTAACAAATGTTCTTAAGCATGTATAATGGAAGGTTCCTCATTAACGATGTTTTAACTTTTATGAAGTAGTATACATGCTGAAAGTTTACTTCATATCTCAGCTCAGTAAATCAAGTGAGAATATTCAACAGACAGCATGGATTTTGAAAAAATGTAGCAAAGGAGATGCTCTTGAGCATTGAAGTTCAAAGTTGACTGAATAGTGGTGAAGCTCTCCTACAGCAGATTTAGGAGAGGCAGACAGAAACCAATAAGGTATAAATTCAGACTATGAACAACTTCAGAAGCAGTCAAGAAATATCATTTGATACCACTTTGATGATGGAAACACTGACATTATAAATATGACTAGATGAGTAAAATAGATGGACATGAAGAGTTTAGACAAAGACACTACTGAACGGATTAAGCATGCTATGCAATGACTCCCCCTACCTAAAAACACTGAAACATTCTATATGTCATGAAGACAATGCAGATGATGAATGACTATGCAAGAACAGATTTAACATGCTATGCAGTAAATCTAAAAACAGTTGTGTGATTTCAAGAGTATGAATAATGCTCCCCCTAAATGTATGCATTCAATCTATCTTTTTGGCATTTTCAATGTAATGAAATGCAATGCAATTAACTACATGTATGCACGGGCATGAAGCAAAATATTCACATGAATATGCAAATATTTTCTGATATGCAAATTTGACCCTTGGTACTTGGCGGAGAACTTGGTCTAAAAGACTATCTCACACAAAGTAAGAACCTCCCGACAGATTTCCTCTGCCCTTTCGTAGCTTACCATTTGATATACCAATGTGGTCATGCATGACAATGCAATACCAATAGTCCTATATGCATCAGATTTTCAATGATTGTATGTCAAGTGCATGATTATGCAATACTCATATATGCACTCAGCTCAAAGTACAAACAAGAAAGCCCACAAAGCTCAATGCAAGAGTCAAACCAAATAAAAAGTATGTATGCATGAAACTATGACTTATCAACTCAACCATAAATTTCATTTGAACAGATGTGAGGAATTTAGCTGAATGGAGTTTTATCAACTTAGGCGCCTTGGTTTATTTCCCCCCTTTTTTTTATTCTTCAGCTTCCAAGGCACACCTGCAAGTTAGCACACTATTTTACATAGGTAGGTACCCAAACAGTCTTGGGCCCTACATGGTTAATAGTGACACCTTTGGCAGGTGTTCTAAACAACCTCTTAGCATGTAGGCCATCAAATCTCATCAAATAGCAATTATTCATTGAATGACCTAATGTACCACAATAATAGCAAGATGGAGCAGATTTCATATTTGATTTATGCACATTCTTATTAGCATGAATTCTATGTGCATATGCATGAAAATTTCTGTTAACAGAATTAAAATTCTGTTTACCAAAATAAGCCAGCCAACAGTCAGCAGCTCTATGGCTTGGCTTCCCACATTCAAAACATGTAAGTGTTTTCCTTTCAAACACAAATCCATTTCTACCAGAAATATTTCTATTGACTAGGAATTTACCAGATTTATTGTCAAACTTCCTTCCCTGAGCATGCAACATTGGGCTGCAGTGTGGCCCATCTTGCCACAGTGAAGACATGAGTTAGAATTTCTTCCACCAGCCCTCAGTCAGCATTCGGATCTCTTATGACCCAATTTTCCACAATTGAAGCATGTCATATGCTGGTTTATTGAATCAAATTTGTTCTTGTTAACAGCATGACTGTTTGCATGAAATTTAGCATGATATGAATGTGATTTTTCCTTATCACTTGCAAACCAGCACTGTGCAATTGTGTGTCCTAATTTACCACAGTGGAAACATTCAAATTTCTTTTTCTGAATTGAAGGATTTCTATCATGAAGTTTCCTAGCAGTCATATCATCCTTCTCCCTCAATTTACATTCATGCATCAGATGACCAAATTTATGACAATAATGGCATGACATTAGCTTTTTAGATACATGTGAATGTGTGTGAGAACTGTGATCAACATGCCCTAGTGAACCCTTTTTCCTTATTTTCTATTTTCCAATTTTTTCTGATTTTTATTTTGTTTTTTGGTTTTCTGAACAATGGGCTGTTTATCTTTTGAAGTGGTGGCTACATTTGAAACTTTTACAAAAGATGTCATCAACTTGCTCTGAAAATCTTTCTTGTTAGCATTATTGTAGCCCAGCCCTTCCTTCCTAGTGTTGATTTTTACACCTAGTATCTTGTCTAGGTTTTTCTGCCCACTTACGAATTTTGATAAAGAATTGTTCAGATCATTTATTTCAGATTGAAGAGAAGAGACCTGATGTTCATAGTTGACTATATCTTCTTCACAGACCAGAATTTGTTGATGCATCACATCATTCAAAGTTTGAAGGGTATCAATTTCTGATTTCAGTTTGAGCTCATTTTGATTTTCATCAACAGATTTTCCTCTTTCAAATGTCAGCAATCTCTCTGACATGGTGGAGTTCAACTATTTTAGTTTCTCAATTTCCTCCTTTAGACTAGTGTTCTCCTGCTCAAGTTTATCATCATCAAACAAAACATCAGTTAGGAAACTTGGATATTCTGATTTACAGTTTTTCCAAAGTTTTCCTGAAACTTTAAGTTCGCAACACTAACATCCTTGAACTCTTCATTGATCAATCTATTTTCATTCTCAAGACTGATTAATTTTTGTTCAGATTCCTGACATTGTTTTCTGAGTTTAGTGTTTTCATATTTAACATGATCAAGTTCTGATTGGATTCTATCTAGTTTCGACACTTGTCTTCTGAGTATTTCATTTTCAGTTTTTAGAATTTCAGGATTTTCAAGATTTTCAGTTCCAGAAATAGGATCCCCTAGACTTGTTAACTTCTTTATCAGGCTTTTATTCTTCTTCCTCAATTTTTCATGGGAGTGTAACAGATTAGCATAGGCATCTTCCCAGTCATCTAAAGTGTAACTATCGAAAGGATTGATTACCTATTCAGCATCTTCAAATTCATCTTGATCAGTGTCATGGTCGCTCTTATCAGCCATCAGGCAACTGTCCTCATTCATCCTCTGAGCTAGCTTCAACTGATCCAGAATGTCCTTAGCGGACCTGCAGTCATAAAAACAAGAATGTAGAGCCTTGTCAGTAGCTTCTTTCATTAATTTCAAAACTTTCTGATTCTCTCTATTTCTTGATCTGTCACTTTTAGTCCATTTGGACTCTTCCTGTGGCAGTCTATGAGGACCATGTGAAATTAACTTCCACACATCCGGATCCATCAAATTCACATAGTTATGTAGACTGCTAACCCATGAGTTAAAATTAGAGCCATTGAAAACCGGTGGGGAACCCATTGATTAAATCGGCAAGCAGATTAATGCAGCAGAGAGTAAAATCAGAAATGCACCAAAGACAACAGGATCCTCTACAGATCGTTAGATCTGTTCAGTCAGAGACCTAGCTCTGATACCAATTGATAGGGTGGAAGGCCTGGATACAGAGGGGGGGGTGAATGTATCATGCTCTAAATATCGCCCAATTAAAACTCTAATGCTCAAGTATGCGGAATTAAGAGCAGTTGATGAAAAGTGCTGAAAATACTTAGAAGGAACTCAGCAAGACAACATAAATCTATTAGCCCTCACACTCTCCTAAGCAAGCATCTAAAGAGCACAGCAGAGAAAATAACATATAAGGGAAAACAAACCACAAGTGAACACCAAGATTTTTTAGGTGGTTCGGTCCAAAGACCTACGTCCACCCCTCACTCCAAACCGGAGTGAGGCTTCCACTAGCTAGGCTAGAAACTGCAGACTCAGTCTGCAACAAATTGCTGCCACACAGCTTGACCAGGGGAACAACCTCCCCTCTTCCTCCCAACCAGAGGGACACCCCAAGTGACTCCCAGCCACTTTGAAACCAGAGACGCAAGTCTCTCTTCCTCTAGACTAGGAGGGAACACCTAGTCTTGCAACCCACAAGACCAGAACCGGAGGACCAATCCTCCCTTCCTCCAAACCGGAGGGAAACCTAGAGACCTAAGTTTCTCTTCCTCTGAAACCCAGAGGGAAGCACAAGTGACACCAAGTCACCTGCAAACTAGAGGTCTCAGACCTCTCTTCCTCCCAACCGGAGGGAACCCGACCTCACACAAGAGAATCAGAAGAACAACTGGTGAATGGTTAAAAACAAAAAAAAAAACGCAGCAACAGAAAGCTGGAAGAATAAAATGCACAAAAGCTCTCGCAGGAGCTGGCTGGCCTGGATTTGATCCACGGTCCAGCAGGAACTGATTTTCAGTTGAGGCTTCCTTTGCTCTAGCTCTCTCTTCTTCTCACTCTTCTTTTTTTTCTCTTTCGCAGGCTCTCTCTCTGTCTCTTCTTTCTTCTTCTTCTGCTCACTACCTTTCTGCAGCTCTATCTTCTATCTCGATCACTCTCTTCCTCTTTCTTATATGATGCCTTTTTTTTTCTCCAGATGGAGGCGGCTTTGTATTTATAGCTACAGTAATTAGGGCGTTATCCTCGGATCACGTGCCAGGTGCCAACCTCGGATCACGTGCACTTCATAGGCTTTACGAACAGTACCTATCACATAGACATAAGAAGATATCAGTTGGATGTATATACTTGGTTCAGGCTGTTAAAAAAGTGTGTACAGGCAAGATGCAGCTTGAGTGTATAGACTTGAAGGTTAACTGAGTGTACATACTTCGTGTGAAGGATAGAGTGTATAGACTTGAACACTTAACATCCGAGTGTATAGACTTGAGGTTAACAATCGAAGTGTATAGGGTTGAAGGCCTAACAATCGAGTGTATAGACTTGAAGGTTAACTGAGTGTACAGACTTCGTGTGAAGGATATGCACATGTGCTGAAGTGTGTACAGTCTTCATAGAAGGATGTTCAGACTATAACTTCTGAAGAGTATATACTCTGCTGAAGAACGTTCAGTTGATGTACAAGCCACATGCTGTATAGACTTCATACAAGACACATGCTGTATAGACTTCGATGCAAAGGCTTAACAACGAGGGTGTAGACTTGAATGCTTGGAAGGATGTATACACTTCGTCTTTGAAGGAGATGCACATATGCTGAAGAGTGTATAGACTTGCTGATCAAAGGAACAGAATGTATAGACTTGGTTGAAGACAATGTAATGTATGGACTTTGATGAACCTATGCATTGTATGGGCTTAACGACCCAACCGATGTATAGACTTAGAAACAATAATGAAGCAAGTGTGTACAATGTGACAGAGTGTATAGACTTAACGAACTGATGCATGAACAGTGCGATGTGTAAACTTGGAGAACTGATGCATGAACAATGCGATGTGTAAACTTGGCTAATGAAGGATGTACAGACTTGAAGATTCGAAGCTCCACAATGTTTAGACTTTAAGATGCATACGCCAAGGCTGTACATACTTGAAGAGACGATGCACTGTAGGCTGCCAGACTCTGTACAGACTTGCATCTTGAGACGCTGACAGAGACGGACCACTGTATAGACTTCAAGTCCAAGTGAGACAGTGGTTTTACAGACTTGGGAGGCTTGACACAGTGATGTACAGACATTGTGATGTATAGACTTAGGAGCATTTGCCAAGGCTGTACAGACTTCAGGCTGAACGTGTGTGCTGTGAGCAATGGATAGACTTGGTGAGCTATAAAGCACAATGTGTAGACTTGAAAAGGGAAAGGGCTATACAGACTTGCGCAATGCAAAGGCAATCGGATGTATAGACTTCATGATGAGTAGACATTCCAAAACAACTAAACCGTGTACAGACTTGAACAAGCAAAGTCTATACAGACTTGAAGATTCACGATGTATAGACTTTGGCAAGAGACTGGCTGTACAGACTTCAACACAGCTGCGATGTACAGGCTTTGACAAAGCAGCGTTGTACAGACTTGATGAAGCTTCCGATGAATGAATGTATAGACTTCCCAAACGAATGTACAGACCTTAGAAGATGAAGACTCTGTATAGACTTGAGTGCCTGAAACAGTGCTCTGTACAGACTCACCACCGACCAATGTATAGACTTGAAGAAGCTGAGTGAACAATGTATAGGCTTTGAACTCTGTACAGACTTGAAGATCCTGAGCCAATGTATAGACTTTGCCTTAAAAATGAATGTATAGACTTTGAAACAGAAGTCAGGCAAGCGATGTGTAGACTTGGCTAGAACGTAGGGAAAGGCGCCAATGTACAGACTTGATCATCCAGTAGTGTATAGACTTTGTTTCGAGCAACGTAGGTAAAAGATACAATGTATAGACTTGAAGTGCCGAAGCCATTGTATAGACTTGGAGTGCCGAAGCCATTGTATAGACTTGGCGAATGGCTTGAAACACAGACATGCTGCCAATGTATACACTTGTACAGTGCTGTCAATGTATAGACTTGCTATGGATGTATGGACTTTGAAGATGCAAGCAATGTACAGACTTGGGGTACAATTGTGGATGTATAGACTTGAAGAAATGAGAACAATGCACTCTGTACAGACCAAGAGATCTGGGGGGTCGACCCATCTGGAAAGGGGGTCGACCCACTTCTAGACAGCAACTATCAAGCTTCAGGCAGGCTGTCTAAGGAAGTATAGACAATGCAGAGAGAGTGATACACTGGCTGAGCAGACAACCCCCATTGAACAGACATAACCTGAGTAGATATGAAATGCATGAGTCTAAGTCTAGACATTCATAGAAACAAGGTTATGAAATGCAGACATTCATTGACTTATGGCAGTTATGAAATGCACCAATGCACACAGCCTGTCCGATGTAATGATACTCAAATAAGATGTTCATTGAAACATTCATATGCAACACATGTTCATTGAAACATTCATATGCAACACAAATAGATTTATATGCAGACTCAAACAGTATGCAGACATGCAGATTCAGACAATGCAGATTCAAACAGATGATGACTTATAGTGTTTGCTATCATCAAAATCACAGGGACACAACAAACATTTGTTGGCTCGGGGCTGGCGGTCGACCGGAAGGTATGGGGCGGTCGACCGGAATTTTACAGTCGGTTGATTTTTCATCACTGGCAATATCGATCGACCCGACGCCTAGGGGCGGTCGATCGGATGCCTAGGGGCGGTCGACCGAAACCTGTAAAAATGCCATCTTTTCGGTTCTGGGAGAACCGGTCGACTGGACGCCTAGGGGTGGTCGACCGCTACATGTAAAAACTAGAGTTTTTAGGCTCTGGCAAATCTGGTCGACCGGCCAAGGTGTGTTGGTCGACCGGAAACACCTATCCCTGCAAAAGAAAGTGTTAGCTCAAATAAACATGTCCATAATTCAAGATATTCATGTCCTTATCAATTCCATGCATTTTTGGGTTTGGTTTATGCCTTAGAGCAAGTGAGCATTTCTAAATTTTGTTCCGGGGGCTCCGTGACCTGACCGCGCAGGTCGATTCGCATGCGAGGGCGCAATCATTGAGCTTTCACATTTGCCATCTTCACTCCATTCCTTGTCCATTTATTGGCTTATCTGTCATGAGCAAAACATCACGTATGTCAGTCATATGAGAGTGGAAAACAACAATGACTTATAGTGTGTGGCCATTATCAAAACCATGAATATCAAATAACTCAAATGACCACGGGG